>NIXA01000026.1:0-387785 GCA_002242795.1 Byssochlamys sp. BYSS01
GGGGGGGGGGGGGGGGGGGGGGGGGTAACGGAACCATTATAATTGAGGAATCTACCAGAACTAGATGATGGCGTTACTATTGACAAAAAGCAAGAAAAAAAAAAAAGCAGAATACTGTCATGGCTACGTATCAATGCTTCCAGAAGGGTATCAGTCAAAACCACATAAGACGCCATTTCCCAACCATCCAAACATAATAATAACAGCAACAAAAAACAAAGAAACTAAAACATAGAACTCCGCTTTTTGCTAAGCTTTGCCTCTTCTGGCGATTTGCGAAACCCAAAGAAACTACTTTTCTTCTTCATTTGTGGATGCGCATCATTGCTATACATCGAAGCTGCCAAATGTGGCGGCTGCAGGAGTTGAACAGACGAATACGGTCGCGTCTGCATATACGGACCGGGAGAGGACACTGATGCAGACTGATTGTGGCCGCCGTATATCTGATGAGGCTGGGGCCGGAGATGATTGACGCTTGCGCTGCTGACGTTACTATGAGCGCTGAGATAGTTGCGAGGCGGAGGACTCGGTCTCGACTGCTGAGAATACGAGTGCGAGGGCGCGTGCGAGTGCAAAGGTGAATGCTGTTGCTGACTCTGCTGCGCCAGTGCTTTTCGCTCTTCTTCCCCGTAGAGCTTCTGTAGTCGTTTCGTCTCCTTGTCGACCTCCGCCTGCCTCTTGCGTCGGGCCTTGTCTTCTGCTTCAAGTAGTTTCCTCGTGCGGCGTTGTTCCTCCCGCACGGCCCATTCCTTTTGGCGGCGGAGACGGGCCTTCTCGGCTTCGATTTCCTCCTTTGACCGCACGTCGATGGGGGAGGGTGGTCGTTGTTGTTGTTGTTGTTTTTCTTCCGGGATTGAAATGTGCGGTCTTGCGGGGCGAGCGGGTTTGGGCGGTTGTGATGTTTTGTTGTTCGCTGCACTATGTGCTATCGGTGCGTCCAGTGGGGATGATCCAATGCGGCCGGTCGTCGCTGGTGTTGTTGCTGGTGCCGACACTGTCGCTGTCATAGCGGGCCTTGCAGCAGCAGCAGAAGTTGCAGCAGCAGCAGCGGGATTCGCACCAGGAGTCGGGGGATCGGATACTCTATATGCTTCCCTGAGGGGACTGAAGTAGACATCCCGAATGACAATAGCTCCTAGAAGAAGAACCAACTCGAGACCCTTGAAATCCTCCATTTCGACCCGGTAGAGATTAGGTTCGTAGAGGGTGATTTCGCGCAGCGCCCGGAAGAACGACACGGTGATATCAGGCTCCTTTCGCTTCGTTTTCGTTTCAGGAATGGACGTCGTCATGCCGGACAAGACACAGGAGAGATCCTTGGTCAATTTCCCGTCCTTGCGCCAGCTGAATTTCAGTTTGGGCGTGAACTCGGACGCGGCGGGGTCGTTCTGCGTACGGTCCAGCCTGGAGCTTGACGGTTGGCGGAAAGTGCGCTGCGGCATCTCAAAGGCCCATGTTGCGTGCGTATTCCATGATCCAGGCTTGTAGCGGACGGTTATCTGTTGATCGGGATTGTAGAGCTGGATGGTGAACTGCGACGGCAGGATGGGTTCGGGCTGCGGGGGGACCCCTCCGTTCTGGCGGATGGCTTCCGCGGAAAGGCTTGGGTATGTCCATTCCGGAATCAACAAGACCTCTCCGTAGACAATACTGGGCACGTAGGGATCGAACAGGGCGGCCGCGTAGCGATTCTTGGAATGCGGGGACGACGGGTCTGGGTAGCGTAGCGAGTAGGCGGGTTCGGGCTCGTGGCCACGGTAGGTGAAGTAGATCGTGTCATTCTCCTGACGATGGCCAGGCTTCTTCAGGTAGAATGCTAGCGAAGGGAACAGTTAGTATGTTTTGGAACAAACAGAGGACTTTTTCCAAGGGGGGGAGGAATCGGGTGCAGTACTGGGTAGGTTCTCATCGATCATCTTGTGGCACAAAAGGCAATCATGGGCAAGCGCAAGTAGGAGGACAATCGATGGCAATGGGTCTTGGGGAGAGAGAATCGCAGCAAGCTTGACATGGATCCCTCAGGATGCTGTATACAGAGCACAGATGAGCCTAATCTAGGGTTCTTGCCACGGTGGTGGTGAAGGTTAAGTACTTCTCTCTGTACAGAGTACTGCTCACTGGTTCACGATGGAGTCGGTCTAAAAATAGCGATAAGCAGATTCGCGAAACGCCCGGGTCAGCGCACTCTCCCAGGATGACGATCAACCCCATTCAATAATAATCTCCGCCTGTGAAACATCCCTGTTTTTCTCTGTCTTACTGTCTTCGGCTGCAGATTCGCTAATTGACGTCTTTGAAACCAGCCATTCCCGTAGCCGTCAGCACTGTATGGGCGGTGCAGGAACTAGTCTTCCTAATCTCCACATTCCAGTGAAGGCATCACGATTAAATGTCCGAGTGCGGCATCGTGAGCTCTCTTATCTTTACATGCTTCACTTTTACGGTCTTGTTTTTTGGAAAGGAAACGCCTTCCGGTATTCCGATCTGCTTACTTTCTGGTATCGAGGCCCTCTTCCTGCACGATTCTAGACCTAAGCCCCACGGCTGCTTTGCGAATGTGGCTGCCTACCGTACCGTGGCCTCTCACTGCCCGGAATAGCCTTGCTTTTCGTATCTGATGCGGCAATTACCAATGTATTGAGAGCTACGGTCCACGAGCTTTGACAGCTTCCGGTGTTGAAGAGCGAACGGACGGGGCGTAGGCAACGGACATGCGGGGATTGAATCCTGGTTGGCTCTGGTAGATGGGGCAGACAGGGCACGAATTCATGTTTCCATGATGGATGAATAACTAGGTAGACGCAATTTGGATCCGCACATTATCGCTGTTTCATGATTCCGGCTGCCTGCGGACTCAGCTGTTCGTCCTCGTCGTTTCTCCTACGTCACAGTCTGCTTGGGCTGTGTTGAAAAGCGTAATCGAGCTATTAATGAGCTCCAGGCTATGTTGTATAGACAGGCATACCCAGCCTGGACAAGGTAAGATTCGGCTTCGGTCCACCCAAGAAATAGTACCAGTAGAGCAGCAAGTGGTTCTACCCACTGGATAGTCGCAGATTTAAAGAATGAGGATATAACACTAGAGAATAATTCTACTGATGATCTTAAAGAGATTGAAACCGCTTGAATATGAAGCTCTCCATGAGATGACAAGAATGCGGCAGTTGAAGCAGTGTGGATATATTGCAATGTTTGAGAGGGTGACCTGCAACAAAGGTGATCCTGGTAGAGGATGCTAAAATAGATGATGCTCTGATATAGGATCTGCTGCCTCAACGGCTCATCTCACAACTACTATCTTCACATAAAGAGGTGCTATGAATGGCTCATGAGCACGTCTGAATTGCCATTGAACCTCAGTCATGCTTTCAGTGCTATGGCAACATGGATGAGCCAGACCATCAGCATATTCAGCAATACTCCTGCCACAAGGGTCCGCTGCCGCAAGCTAAAGAAATGTCCCAGTTGAGTTAATGAAAAAAGAAACTGTACTTCCGTGCTCTGTTGTTTCCCTGAACCCGAATTTGCTCCCGAGGCCTTCTGCTCTTTTCGCCGTCTGCCGGTCTTTCACCTCTGCCTTCGGTTCGAGTATGACTATTAGTTTGGCATTCGCCGGCTCTTCCTCTTGAGGGTCTTCCTTCTCGTCTTTGGGTTCCTCGTGTTTATCGGTTGTCCACTTTGTCTTACAACCTCCATCATCCCCGCCATTGTCGTCTCCATCGATCCCCCCACCAATTGCTCCGCTATTTTCGCTGTTCCTGCCACTACCTGGTGGAGAGCCTGCACCATTAGGCACTGCATTTGCAACCACACATGCAGCACCGGCACCACCACCCATAAGTGTAAGACCACTCGTGAGAGTGGCAAGCCCAGAAGCACCACCCATACCTGCACTAGTAAAGGTTGCAAAAAGGCTTCCGGTAACAACATTTCCTATAGCTGACTGCCATAATGCTGCAGTCGATCCTATTCCATAAGAAAGTGCTAATTAGTTCCTTCCTCACTGTGGAAATGACACTATCTTGATAATCAACTCAACAAAAGGGGGAGTAAAAGAATACCAGCCACCACACCCTGTGCTCCAAAACCCAGAGGCACCAACACAGCTGGGGCAGCGAGGGGAACAATGATGGGTGCTGCCAAACCCACAGCACCACAGCAAGCCGCAGCAAGAAGGAGTCGATTACTTCTCTTTCTGTTGTTGTTGTTGTTGTCCTGATTTTGATTAGTTAGCAGACATTCTACTTAGCGCTATGGTGTAGTCTGATAAGGGCAGGCTGAAGCTTTACCCTTGACTCATTCCAACATAGAATGACCGTAATTTCAACCCCTGGTTGCGAGAAAATGTCGCGCAGGTTAAATGGATTAGAGAAGTGCGGTTCAAGGTGAAAAAGGTCGTCGATTCCTTCAAAGGGACCAATTTGGGCCAAGGGTGCATCGATATTCAAACTGATATTAAAATAGGTCATGGTGGATCGAAAGTACTAGAATAGTACTTGACATACGTAGGTATGTGGGTTACAGTAGGTAGTAAGCTGATACTTCGACTGGTGTTGAGGTCCGGTCTCTTGGGAACAACAAACAAACAGAGAAAAAAAAAAACACAGAGCAACAGAGCGACAGCTGCGTTTATATGCATCCTTTTAGCCCAAGATCCCCGTAAAGGCGACTGGCCAACTAGATGCATCTGAGCCATCACACACACTATCTGATGATGTGTCCTGCAGTAGGGATATAAATCAACAGGAACGCTTCTCAAAGGCCCGGAGTATGCAGCTGTGCTCCATTAGATTGGCTGATTTACTCGTACCCCAGATGAGACAACCAGTTGCAGCAGTGCTGTGACATCCTTAGTCCATATCCTCCACTGGAATTAGAAAAAGAGTATGTAAGGTGGGTAATGACAATACGCATGGTCCTTGATCCGTTTGCTTCCCAAAAGTCTTCCAGCGTCTCAACAACTTTTGACATTTCGTCTTCAGCTATGATGAGCCTCTGTCCCCACTGTGCCTACAAGCCGCAATTCAATCACTTCAGGGCGCAGTACATCCTCGTATGTGCTTCCCTTCAGATAACAGAGGATGTCGCCGGGTTGAACCAGCTCATTTCACTCCTAACAGAGGCTGCCTAGTAAAGGCATCCGATGATTCTATTGATTATGAGCGACCGAAATTCGTTGCAGACTACTAATGCTAACTTCATCCGTTTCAATGAAATCCCAAACCAGCAGTGAATTCCAGCGTTATGCCTAAGATAAAATGCATGACCAATAATGACCGATGTGCGAACAGGCTGAACTGTGGTTGGGCCAACTGATAATCATGCCCGGTTGGCTCGACCTCAGGCGCTGCAGGACACAGCCCCGGATAAAACAGACGATGTGGAATGCAGCTAGCATGCTGTGAGACGAGGGTTTAAGCTGAATGAAAAGCCCAGAAAAAGGGACGAAAGAGGAAGGACTAAGAAAGGAGAATAAAAGATAGTACTAGTAACGCAACGGCGATGACATCCAGACGCTCGTGGCCCCGGATTGGAGATGTGTACGGGTCAAAGCGAGATTGGTGGAAGGTTCTTGCCCTCTTCCTGTTTTATCTGCTATTCTTCATATTTTGTTTCCCTCCGATGGCTTGCTATTATTTTATCATTTCACTGTACCGCAAGGCGACCAGACCGGGGAACATCCAGCACAGAGATACGAGTTACAGGAGAAGCAGCATACCGGCAGTCTTCAAGAGCCCACGGGACGCTGTGACAGTTCTATCTTTTGCCGAGTTATTAACGGGATGCAAAATAGGATGCGAGAAGCACCGAGGGCCTTCGCAAGCCTATCTCCAGCATCAATGCAATTTGTTTCGCAGATTACCGCCCGAGCTCCGTCAACTAGTTTATCGATATGTGTTGGTTCCTCCTGGCGGTGCCGAGCTTCGCATTTCCAATTGGAATGGACGACTATACAGTTTGCCCTACGTGAGAAGCTGGGAAAAACCGAGCTTCTTAGGAGGCATGCATCATACTAGTCAAGCGCTGCCCGAATTGGGCCCAGATGTTCGTGTCCCACTGTACATCGATGATCGAGACACCACCGAAGAGGGCGAGAAGGTCCTAGGAGCACTGGGCGCTCGAAATAGATCAGCTGGGCTGTTATGTTCATGTAGACGGATGTGAGGAAGTTCTTTCCATTCCCTGCTTCTTCTCATACCCCATATATCTATCAGTCTTTGCCTGAAGCTAACGCTTCCAACAGCTACTCTGAAGCAATCGACGTTCTCTACAAGGAGAACATCATCAGCTTCAGCTCCCCAGGGCCTCTCGTGAGGCTTCAATCGGCCATTCCCCGCCATCGATTCAGTTCCATCCGCTCGCTACATCTCGAAGCAATGCTCATGACTACACTGTACGCACCTCCTGGAGACCTGCCAAGTGTAGGGATAGGAAACTGGCAGACTGCCTGGGTTGTCATTGGAATGATCCGGGGGCTGCAGACTCTCCGCGTGACATTTAGCAAGTCTGGATTGAGATCCTATAGGGAGGATGCGTTGATCAATGCGTTAAGATGTTTGATGCCCTTCCGAACACCAGTATTTGTCGTCCATTTCTGTTGGCCGATAAATTTGGCTCCGGTTCTAGAGAACCTAGGACAGGAGGTTCCATTTCGGATTGTGGTGGATGAGAGTCGTACTCTTGATGAGAGTCCTGGGGGGTAAAGTAGATTCCGTGTTGCTTCTTGTTATGGTGTGCTTATTATGGGATATTTGCTCTAGGCGATTATATTAAGAGTTAGGTGTAATAAAGACAAACATATGCGTGACGAGGATGAAGCTGCACATTTAAAGGAGATAATATTTGATCTTGAACAGTCATAACTTCACCCTTCACTGAGGCTATATATCCAAAAGAACTTGGACATACCCGAGCCCATAATTCTTACCTTGCAACACAAGCCCGGAACCTGGAATCTCGTTGTACAAGCTGTTGATCAACCTTCATCCAATCTTACCATAATAACTGAGCGAAAGGAAACAGGTTAAAACAAGAGCAGGACTCAACACCGCTCGCTGATATACAGCCGCTTTTCGTAGGAGTCGAAATCAATCCACTTCCGAGTTAGTCCCCTATCACTCATGGAACATCTGACAAGCAGAGAATGACATACCAAGGCGCTTTCTCGCAATTTTATTTTAGTCTGGAATGGGAGTACGAGGTTTTCGTGCGGTATTGCTCAATTTTGAATTTGTGAATGTCAGCAATTTGGCTTTGAGAATATCACTTACTTTGTTGTTATGCAAGCCTTGATAGATTACGGTGAAGACGCGACTTTGTCTTTCTCTCTCTTTTATGGGGGTTTTTTTTGTCCCCCTTGTAGAGTCTCGTGAAGGTCTGGGTAAAAGGCTCTCTCTGAAATGGACCTGAAAGAGGGCAGTTCAGTCAGCTCCCCTCAATGAATCCGGGCCAGGCTTACAGATTAAAGCATCAGGTGTGTCTGTATACATCTTTACCGGCGATTTTACCTTATATCAGGATCATGAAAGCAATTGTGAACCTGCATTCTCATCAGCCCTCTCAGGGGGTGGGGCATCAAGACTTACAGTCCATAGAGCTTCAAACCGAGTCGAGAACAATGGGTATCACTCGACGTCGATATGTCTCGACGACCTCGACCTGGTAGTATCAGTAGATTTTCTGACCTGCATCGAAAGAAACAAGAAAGTGGGTACTTCCCAGCCGTCAATGCTAGAATGGACACCTTATCCACCTAGATCGGACAGTAGGCAAGATCTTTATAAAGCTTGCTAAATGATAGATATCGCTACTATGTTGCGGTGACTCCTGGCCCTGGTAATCATCAGTAGCGTTTCTGCATAGCATCAAAGAATAGCAAGATGGGTAGTACTTCCCGGACATCAGTGCAAAGTGGGAGTACTAGTAGTAAAATGGATCCAGTACTTGTCCATCTAGATCAAATAGCAAATGGGATCGAGAGCCTGCAGTAGACTTGTTAGTCTATTTTCAAGGGGAGCAGCGACTTACTACTAGTACTTCTGCAGTGGCAATGTTATGAAGATAGTAGCGGGCAGTCATGGCATAGTACCAGGGCAGCAATGCGCAATCTAACCTGCGGCTCTCATCAGCGCATCTGAATTTAGGCCTGAACACTTACAGTTAGCAAGCAGAGAGGTTTTGTCTGCTAATAATATTCCTTTAAGACGTTCGTCCTATAGATAACGAAGATCAGTTAGCAAATCTCTCGAATGGAGCTTGTAGGAAAGGGGGCCAAGATGAAACGATACGATCAGTAATGATGCCAAACCCCTGTAGTTCTCAGATCAATCACTGTTCTGTGGTTAAGTGAGTGTGTTGTCTGTTGGAAAGGAGACTCGAAGGAAAGATTGCTGGCATTTATAGGTTACTCGGTACTCGATACAATGGGATTTGTTCATTGATACTCCCGTTAGATTCCTTTGTGCCTTGGACGGTTCGACTTTGTCTCTTGTTACTTTGTCCTCGTCTTGGTCTCGACTTCTTTCAGAACGATGGCATTGCCTATATTGTCTTACTTCACGGTGGAAAGGAATGGTGAGAGGAATGGCGACTGTGCATTGTCTTCGAAGTCATTGATATACGATAGACACAATTGCTAAGATATGGCTCTTGCAAATCTCACGCCTTAATTTGTCTTTCTTATTCTTTCTATGTATCTTCCGGCAACGAGTTCATCCAAGTCCCAATTCTAAGCTGATGTCTTTTTTCGTTGTGCTCTTTGAACCAAAAAAAAAAAGAAAGAAGAAGGGAAAAACCGACAGTCTATCTTCTTGCCGTTTATCTTGTGAATCTATCAGTTTATCCAAGTCAAATCTAAAACTTATCCAAGGGACGCAGAACCAAAAGAAAACGAGCGAGTGAGCCGAGAGAATCTATAGCCATCCTCGTATACTGTCAGTGACAGCAGACCTTCATACTCTGTGTCCATTGACCTCTATGCCCTCCGGAACTTTGGCCTTCTCTCTTTCCGCCATGCTGAGAGCGAGGCCTTGGTCGTCCCAGCCCTGAACTCCAAGCTTGTAAAGGACTCTCTGTTGATCTCGGTGGACCGTCGGGCCATCCTTACCGCGACGTTTGCGAGAATCTGCCGTCTCGATCAGTGTAGCATTGTCACCGTCCAACTCATAGCCTTCTAGGTCGTCTTTGTCATCGGTTTCGGTGAAAGTGAAAGTGCGGAACTCGGTATTGAGCCAGCCAGTGCCTTTTCAGAAACACAGTAAGCATGACCTGCATGGTGCATGGTGCATACAGGGACAAATCAGAGAAATTAAATGGTGCACGAACCCTGATATTCGCTGCTATCCTCCCAGTCCTCGGTGAAATAGTGCAGAAATCCACCGTGGGTGACGACGACAATTGCCTTTTCCGGCCGCGCCTTCAACCAGCGACGGGCAGTCCGGGCCCGGTTTTTGATGTCTCTGTTGGTGGGGGCATAGCGTCCTGTCTGCACGGTGTGAGCTAGAACGCACATAATTTTTCCCCCAAGAGGAATTGAGACTGACGTTGCTATTCCAGCCGTCAAAAAGGAGACTCAGATCCACGGGGAGTCCATGTCTCTCCATCTCCGAGAGCAAAACCTCCACATCACTGCCCGTATCGCAGGGAACGTCACTGGTCTCTTGGATATCCGGGTGCACAATCAACTTCAAGCCATCTCGTGCTTGGAATACCGGCTCGAAACCCTCGAGGCCCGTAGCGATTGTCCGCCGGAGAGGCGAGGAGACTACTAGCTCTACCTCGGAGTGGTCTGGGAATATCTCACGCAGCTTGCGACATTGCTCGTGGCCCAGGTCTGTGAGGACCGGGTCAGGAATGACGTGGTTTGCGGGAGTAAGGTTGTGGATGGCCTAGAGTGTAAAAGTTCGTTGAATTAGCCATCACGTTCGATTCTGTACCTGTTTGTCTGGGCATTGGCCCCGCAATGCGGGAGGGGAAGTGTACCTGAGCGTGGCGCACGCAATAGATGACTGGAGGCATACTATACTATGCTACTTGGTCGCCTGATGGAGCGGAGCGGATAGGAAGTCGTTATTGGGAACTAGGGAATATGCCCGCCTCAGTCTGGACAGCTCAAGGAGAGGGAAAGAATAAGAATTGAATCGAGAAAGGGGATGTCCAAGGGAGGCAGCGGTCACGAAACAACGCCCATGAGTCACTTGTCGATCTCGGCGAACCTGTGTCTCGTCGCGGCCCATGTGTCTCTCCTATCTCCGCTGATTTACCCATTCCAGTGCACGCTGACTTCATAGGACGCTAAGATGCTTCGACGTCACTCGAGCCGTCCGGGATAACCGCCTTTTCCTCACGGACTGTTTGTCGCTCTCTCTTGTGGAAACTCACTCCTAGAAGGCGCAATTCTGCAGTTGCTGGCGTTAAAGCAGCAGGTTTGCTCTTCACTATTAACTGTAAATCGACTACAAAGCGCATGGGTGTTCTATGCCAGCCTGTTAGGAACTTTGTTCTTCGGCTGTTGTCTTGTGCTCTTGATAAGTGATCCGCAAGAACTATTCTTAGTTGAGGAATAATTATGCGTCGATATTGATGCGGGATAGTATGCAATGCATTATTCAGGACCCAAAAGGGAATGAAGGAAAAAAAAAAGGGCGCCCAAGGCGCCCTTCAGAACCAAACCAAAGCCCACAAGCCCTCGCAAACCAAAAGTCGGCCCTGCAGTTCAGAAGTCCCTATTTTCCATGTATGACACCAGAAGGAATCCCTTGAATATATGTCGAGATGCGGAGACTTGTATACAATATAAAGCAGTTTGCACCGTTAACATCTTATACCCTCGAATGTAACTCACGCAACGCCAAAACCGCGAGAGTTTTCCAATGCCTTGTTCAACTTCTCCTCCAGAACGCTTTTGGATGAGTATTCGGGGAGCAGCAACCGGCCGAAGCAGGTCAAACTGGTCGGAAGGCGCTGTGGGGGGTCTGTCAGCAAACGACATCATCTTAAGCCTCAATATTAAAAGCAAAACTTACAGCATCGCCTACGCCGTTTCTCTGAATCACAAACATGATGCTCGAGATCCCGTTCACTGGGATGCGGTCGCTAGCTGTGACAAACTCTAAAAGCTGCGCTTTCTTTTCCGCGGAGAACCGCCCCGCGATGCTCCAGAAGTCACGGATCATTCGGTGCGTAGGACTGAACCCGCCTTCGTACCTAGCATGTCGCTCCAGTTCCTTCATGTCGATCTCTTGAATGCCTTCAACGACCGATTTTAATGCTTCCGGTGTGAAAATAGATAACGCAGATCGATCCAGGCAGGTGTAGAATCCTCGCGCAAACGCTTCGTATTGCGGACGCACCGATTTGTCCGTCAACCAGAAGACATAGTCTTTGATGAATTGATGCCGGTTCTGGTTTGTCACCAACGGAGCTTCTTCCTCTTCTTCTGCAGGTGTAGGAAGCTGAGGCGGCGTTGCATCCTCCATGTCTTTATGGATCTCACTCTGTGAAGACGACTTGGCTTCCTCACCGGCTATACTGGATGCTGGACTATGCGGTGTCGTTGCCGAGGAAAAAGAGCCACGCTTCTTAGACTGTATAGATTCAGGGGCCACCGGCCAGGCAGCTTCTTGATCAACCTTCAGCATATTGACCGTGTTCACACTTCCAAATGCCTCAAAGCTGAACTCGTAAGTTCGCATGAAGATGTCCCCGACATCGCCATCTTTCCATTTCGCAAGTTCATCTAGACCTCTAGCCAGGTCAGGCCAGCCGTCCCGGATATGGTCGAGATGTTTCACCTTGAGCCCGAGTAGCTTGCGGTACAGTGCCGTTGGGAAATTGACCGCAAGTGTTAGGCCATTGTAAACTGCCAGTGACACCAGAAGTCCTAAGAGCTCAAACTTGTATAACGGTTCTAGAGAGCAAGGTTGGAACCAGGATATTCCTGTTCGGCCGTCGATGGTGAACATCCCGTACGAAGGATTCAGAGCCTCAGCCATGGCCACGTGAAAGAATTCCTGCTGAATGCCGCCGTGATCTACCCCCTCTTCACCCTCATCCATTCCCATTTGCACCTTCAACGGACGCATCAACTCCCGTCTCTCACGTCGCCAAAGCTGGTTAAGGGCATCTGTAAGAACATTGTCTCGAGAGACCACAAGAATCAGATATGACGCCATTGACGCCCTCATGCGGGTTAGAAGCCCAACGTCATCATTGACATGTATAGCGTTAAAGGCGGTCTGGGTGACGTGTCTGGCTGTAGTCATCGCAGCTTCGTAGTATTTGGACATGGTGGAATGGTTCACAGCACGGAAATAGATAACCAATGCAGACGGAGGAAAGAGAAAGGAGTACGACAGAAGGTGTATTGTTTTATTGTTGGGCACGCGGTTCAACCACTCGACAGGCATGTCCATGGGATCAAGCCTCTCAGACAGGAATGGAGTGTGGAAGTCCTCCGGTACAAGCCCTAATCGGCTTCGTTCCTTGTACATGGATGCCAGTATTTGCACTGTACCCCCCGCAGCACTGCTTCTCGGCATTTCAGGGTTACCGTCCCATTCTCTGAGAAATAGTGTTCTCAGCCACTCAACGATGATAGCAGATGGCCCAGGCAACTGGGCCAAAGGGAGACTATCACCATTGCCGTCGGCCCCAGCCATTATAAGATGGTGGTGTTCGCTTAGATTGTCTAAAATCAGATCCAGAACACTGGGTCGGCGCTGTTTCGTGAGATCCTGTGAATATACTCGTCGTGTTTTTGATATCTCATGAAACGCCAGCCGCGCAGTGAGAGCGCGGACAAACCGGCCGACTAGACGCAGAGCCAATTCATGTTCGAGTTTGTCAGTGACCTGTACAATGAGTCTAGAGTTGACTGGCGAGAGATTTCGCATGTCCGGGTCACGGACTGTTGTGCCAACAGCACGCATTCGGAGAATGCCACGCCATGTTTCTGTATCTACCTCGGGAAGTGAGCTGGCTAGGGCAAAAAGAGTGACAGTCGCTATATATGCTGCGTTGTCATCCGACACATGTTCATCTGTCAACCTTTCCAACTCCCTACGCGAATCAACGGGGATTGGATTGGGAGATGTTGACATAGAATTGCGAGAGGGCCGGCGTGAATGCTTGACGGTCATAGACACCTCTTTGGGAGGTATAAATAGCTTCTCCAGCGCACGCCATAGGCTCTGCAACGCAATATCCCAAGGGCAAATATCGAAAAGTCGTCGGAATGACCCTTGCAATTGTCGGAGGTCAAGGCGGGCATTCACTGATCTCGGCTTCCCCTCGTTCGAGTCCGTTAGTTCTTTTCGGAAAGATCGTAGCACTTGCCTCGTACTGCTCAGCGAATAGAAGACGGACTGAGCCACGAATGGGAAGTCCTCTTGTTGGCGGGGTGTTGCGAAATACCACTCCAAATCCTCGAAGCTACCAGCAACTTCCATGTAAGAGAGTTCTTCCTTCCATCTTTGAGCTTCTTCGTCCGACTGAGCCATTATCTGACCCAATCCTTCGACGATATCACTTGCAAGATGTGTTACCGTTTGGACAGACTGAGAAGAGCCGTGGTGACGGTGCTTATCCTTATGCTTCGATCGCGTCTCGCGAGGCGACAGTGCATCAGCAGCCGGTTTGTCATGCGACACTTGAGTCTGTTTTTGGTTGTCTCGACTTTGAGCATCATTCAGAAGCTTGGACCCGTCCCAGGAAACGCGCCTCTGCTTCCTATGTTGGCTACGGATGACGCCATTCGCATCGACTACCTTGCCTCGGTGCTTCTGCGGGCGATGCTTCAGGGCTGGCGGAGAAGGCATGCTGACAAATTCATTGGTATCGGAGCGTGTATTGATCGACAGAGTTCTAGTTGGTTTGCGGTCACATCTTGTTTTATCCTCTGGAGCTGGCCGCGGGCTCTGGCGCCAAGGATCGACCTCTGTAAACGAGAGTCGTTTGAGGTGTTGATTAGGAAGCTTCAGTTCCACAGCAGCGGGCTGGCCGCTTATGATTCGCGACGAGGGGGTTTTGGGAGCACCTTTTCCTGGTACATTGGGTGCGACTGCCCGGTCGTGATTCGAGTGAGCTCTCTCCGTACCATTATGAGCTTCCCTCTGCGGACTATCCGGCCTCGGCGATTGCGTGGTCGTCCCGGAAAGCGATGAGTGTTCGGGCTCTGGTTCGAAGGTATCAGGGGACCGGCGAAGGGGCAGCCATTCTACCATTCGTAGGGATAAGGTATCGAATAGATTCTGCGTGAAAGACTTCGGATCCTTCATTCTCCGGTTGGTAAGTTGATCATCGAGAGGAGAATCTTCGCCATCTGCGTGCATATCGGGAGTAGGTGTATATACATTTTCAGGGCCTCCTGTCAAACGAGGGGGAGGATTGGCAACCTTGTCGAGGGGTACCTGACCCGCCGGAGCCACCTCGTCGGCAGCCTGACAGAGGCTCGCTGGCAAATTGTGCCCACCAGCAATAGTATTGTGCGGATGCTTTTCTCGTCTAGGTCTGTGTAGACAGTCCTGTGATGGAAACGCCGATGGAACCCTTGGAGGATTGCGACACAGGCCATTTTCAGGATTGTCCAGGCTCGCTAGATAGCAAGCCAGCGTCCGCGCACTCAACTCGGTATAACGGCGATAGGGACCTTCTGTCGCCCTTTTCCGGAAACTGGCGCAGGTAGGAGTACGGCACTCAGGATCTTGGCATCCGTAGAGGACTTGATTCTTATATCTTGACTCGAGCAGTTAGCCACTGAAAGTAGCATAATAACCGAGCTGTTGATTAGGCTCACCTGCGAACTAAGAGGTTGAACTGCCTTCTTCGGTCATCTCTGTGCCACGCTAACACTCGGCTTGGGTCAGATACTTCGACGGTATTCCGAGCGATAACATCCGGCGCATTGTGCGGCAGTTTTGACCGAGAGAACTGAGTCCTCTCGGATGATAGAGATGTTCGCGGAGTGTCTGGCGAGCTCGCAGAAGCTCCCCGCAACCTGGTCATCTTTGCAGATTGCGGTGCATACCTAATGCAGGCTCGACGGAATGGCGAGTTAGGTTCCGTTAGGTTGCGGCAAGCAAGGATGTTCGCTCCGTTACGGTGAGGGAAACTGAGTGATCATGCGAGATGGTTCAGATGCGCCACCCAGCGCAGTGATGTGTCGACCTGGTCCTGCTGATATCACCCAGCCGCATCCGTGGCCACCTCAGCTGAGATGCGCTTTGCCTCAGGCCCCAGATAAGATCACGTGGTATTACGCGCACTAATGTACTTCCGAAGACAGGTCGCTAGGCCGGAACAGGGCTAGCGTCAGTGGTTAAGCGGTGTCACGTGTGCGGGACGTCATTGCCACCAGAGCCTGTTCTGTGTGGTTCCGAAATAGTCGAGGCTTGATAATCATCCCGCGACTTCGGCAGTGAAATTTCGCATCTAGTGAGTTCATTCTACCGTTCATTTTTAGATATCGATACGACAATTGTTCCAGTACTCTTGTTGGCTTGAGTGTGATCAAATATGGCTTCAGACATACCCGCGTCCTCTCTCCCTTATACCTGCAATACCTGCCTCGTTGCATTCCGGAGGAGCGATGCTCAGAGAGACCATATGCGCAGGGACTGGCAGTAAGTTTTTCTCTCATATCCAGTACTGTATCTGATGTGGAATCTGATTTGCAATTTGCTCCGCAGCTTGTATAATATAAAACGCCGTATTGCGTCCCTGCCACCTGTATCCCAAGAAACGTTCAACGAGAAAGTTCTCGCGGCCAAGGCTTCATCGTCTGCCGCTGCCGCTAAAGCATCCTTCGAGAAGACCTGCCACGCCTGCCAGAAGACATTCTATAGCGAGAACTCTTACCGGAATCATGTCAACAGCTCGAAGCACAAGCTGCGCGAGGCTCAGATGGCCAAAGACATTCCCGATGATGCTTCGTCTGTGATGAGCTCTACATTCTCGCTTGGCGAGCCGATCAATAAGCCCTCCACGGGAGGCCATGCTGACGTGTTGGCGGTTACCGAGGGTGTCAAGGTGGCCAGGCTCGAGGACGAGGACGAGGACGAGGAGCAGCCTGCTGACGAAGAAGGGTTTTCCGTTGCCCACTGCTTGTTCTGCAATTCGCGCTCAGCAGATGTTCAGGAAAATGTGGAGCACATGGCCAAGAGCCATGGCATGTTTATTCCGGAGAAGGACTATCTCGTCGATCTCGAGGGCCTTATCAACTACTTATACCGCAAGATAACAGAGAACAACGAGTGTCTCTACTGTCACGCTATCAGGGCCAATGCTGCTGGTATCCGAACACACATGCGTGATAAGGGCCACTGCATGATTGCATTCGAAACAGAGGAGGAACAGGTTGAGATTGGTCAATTCTACGATTTTAGAAGCACCTACTCTGACGACGAGCATGATACGGACACACCGGAAAGCGACGGAGTCAAAGTGTCCACGTCCGAGGCCGACGAAGACGGATGGGAAACCGAGACGTCCGCATCCTCCGTCGACGAAGATGAGGATGAAACCGACGACAACCGCAAGCAGGCGCCTGTTATCTATCACAGCGAGTACGAGCTGCATCTGCCCTCTGGTCGCAGCGTCGGTCATCGCTCTTTAGCCAGATACTACCGCCAGAATCTGCACCACTATCCCTCTGCCGAGGAACGTGCGCGCCAGCTTGCGATCGAGAACGGTGAGTTGAACGAGGAGGAGGAGGAAGGACAGCAACAGCAACAGAGAGGGCGCAACCAGAACAGGGCCGTCACCACTCGTGCGAATGGCGGTCTAGGCATGATTGGTGCCACGGATCTGCAGAAACGCGCTGCCCTTCGATCCGAAAGGAGGGAGAGGACCCATGCTCTTCGTCAAGAACGTAGGTACACTGCCAAGCTGAACATGGCAGCTAATAACCAGAAGCACTTTCGGGTATGCGCTACTCCCGTTCCTCAAGATCGCGTTATGCGCTTCCTGACTAACTTTCTTTCCCCCATAGGACCCTCTACTGCAATGATTTTGGTCTCTTGCCTTGCAAGGGAAATTATCTTGTTTCCTGTTTCCCCTGTATGCAATTTGGTTATCCTCGATTTTATACCCTCTTTTTGTGTTGTGTAGCATGCGCGATATAGCATAGGCGGGCAGGCAGGTGATGAATAATGCAAATGCTCCATTCTCACGAAAATTTCAGCATCGAACGAACTGTTTACAAACCTAATTAGAGCAGTGACAGACCTGCGTAGTCCGTAGATTTACTTTCTACATTCTCGTTTGGCCAGAATCTTTAAGCTACATCTGTTTCTATCTTAGGCGAGAGCGTAGAAAAAATAAAGTAAATCGAAAGAACAAAGCCTTCTCGACATCAATGACATTACCCAGGACCGAACCAGTAACATAATACCTCGATTCTTTCGAATAATAGTGACAGCTCAATGTAACTAGTAACAATGCTGATTGCATATGCTATGCCTTGACGCTTCGCAACAGAGAACAGCGGCAAGAAGCCTTTTCATATTTTCTGGCCCGCAGAGAACATGAGTAATATAACACAAACTCGCTCCATGATGGAAAAATGACGAGAAAACGACGAAACAAAATGACCGCTGTTCTGTGTCATCTCAGGGCCCACCTAGGAATTAATTTTTCATTGGTGCAGGAGAGGTCGCTCTTCGTCTTCATCGGACTTCGAGTGAAAATTCAGAATGCGCTTCCTTCGCTTGCGTCTCTTCTTATGGGGGATGGAGTGGGGGTTATGATCTGTGGACGTGTCAGCTTCAGAAATGACAGCGGATCCGTCCTGGTGCCCACGACTATGCTCCGCAGAAGGTGTAGACGGGACACCTTCTGACTCAGAGGAACTAGTGCTGGTTGTGTGGAGGACCATCTTGCGGACTCCATTGACATCGACAACATGTTCAGTAATGCTGCCACTTCGCGCCGGGCCATCGTGGAGGTACAGGGCACGGTGTAAAGGCTCATCGCGTTTCGATTCAACGGAACGCGTTGTCTGCACGGCGCTCTGCGAAGAGCCGGAGCGCTGGGATTGCTGGGCGCCGTTAACATCCTCGTCGACAGCCTCTGGTATCGGTATTTGAGGGGCACTTTTGGATTTTAGAGCACTCAAAGCCGCGGTCATGCCAGGTCGGTCACCGGTCGACACGGAGCCGTAGCCAGTGTCGGCACTGCCATCCATCCCACCTGACTGCAACAACGGCAGCGTCGCGGAGGTATTTATTTGAGAGTCAGAAGAATCCTCCCTTCTGATCGAATCAACGGGTCCAGGTAGGGTTGGAAAGTCACGACCCCGTTTGATCTTCACATTCTGGTACCGAGTATGGCGGGGCCGGCTTGCCAAATTAGAGGGGCCCAAATGCTTGAGATGCTCACGAATCTCATCGGTAGCGCCAATGTGAGTAATCCATCGATCCGCAGAGTCAGAGTCCTTGTGGAAGTGAGGTATCCGCATCTGGAACCTGGGAAGGGGCGTCTCAATTGAACTCCTGCGCTGTTCATTGGGTCGTAAATTGGGAGACTGATCTGGCGTTTCCGTATTCAATTCAGTCGATTCGCCATTAGGTTGCAGGAGAGAATCTTCTACAACCTGGCCTTTGGGCACGCGAGATTTCGGTGCGGGAGTCATTCTCCGGATGGCCTTATGGACATCGACAAACACGTCCGACTCGTCAATAATTTCTCTGAGGAAAGAAAAAAAAAACAACATTAGTATTATCATAATCAGTATGAGCGAAAGACGGGATACATACTCTCCGATCAGCTCCTCAATCACGTCTTCCAGAGTGACAACTCCTAAGGCTCCGCGATCTTCGCCAGGATAGTCTGAAACCAAAACCATGTGAGCCTTTCCTTCCTGGAAGAAGTTCACGATATCAAGGCAACTCGTCTCCGGGCGTGTCTCCGGAAGCGTGGCCAAGGCGAACTCGCGGACTTTCTTGCAGTCCTCGGGGTCGTAGGTGATCAGCATCTTGACTAGCAACATGCCAAGAAAGTTACGGGGGTTGTCGGGAGAATGAATAGGAATGCGCGAGTAGCCCGCCGAGAGGATCAAATTCATGGTTTGCTCATCGAGAACAGTATCGGCAGACATGGTGAGGACGTCGTCCATAGGAGTCATAATGCTACCGACCGACTTCTCCTTCAGATCCAAGACGGCGCTGATAATGGTAACCTCATCCGAGTTGAGCTGTTCTCCAGCTTCTCCCAAGGTCTTATGCAGTGTCACGAGCGTCTTCAGGCCGGCCTTCTTGTAAATTGTACCATGATCTTCACCCAGCAACTTATCCAGCAACTTCGCCACTGGCCACGCGACAGGCGACAGGACATACATAAGGACGAGGACGCAGGGTGCCATCCAAGCACCGATGGGGAGGCCGTAGCGGACGCATATTGACTGAGGAACAATTTCGCCGAAAATGACTTAGAAACATCTCCGAGTCAGCGACCAAAAAAATAAATAAATAAGTAAATAATAAATAAAAAAGAAAGTAAGGGTCGCAGACTACAGGGTACATACCGATCAGGACTGTACTCCCCAATACGGCAGGCCAACCACCTCCGAGGGAGCGATCCAGGACAATGGGTAGAGTTTCGTTGGTGATGACATTGCTCAGGAGAAGGGTGACGAGAACCCAATGTTTGCCTTTGCTGAGGAGATGCAGGACACTGGCAGCATTCTTCCTTTCGGCACCCTCGCCTGATGTCTTGATAACCTGCAGGTAAACCTCATCCTTGAAGATATTCCGACCACAGTTAGCAAAGTCGAGGCTTCGGAAAAAAGACCCGACATAGTCGGACGTAAGCACGTGCACTTACCTGTCCCATCAAAGCAATGGTCAAACCAGCGAAAGCACCACCGCACAGGACGAGCGCAGCAGCGACTCCGAGGTGTAGCCACAAGCTAGGATCACTTGGCGGTTCTGGTTCAACTCCATCGACGGAGAAAGAACGGAATCTCGTTGGGGCAGCTGAAATGACGGGTAAATGACCAATGGCTAGGAGAAGGATCTTGGCTAGACCAAGAGCCACGGGCCGGCCGGCCACGTAGCGATTAACTGAGCTGGCGGAAGCAATGTTCATCTCACGGTGGGACGGAGACAAATCAAGGAAGCGAGTCGGTCACTGGCTCGGCATTTTATACGCTGCTAACTAGGCTAAGTCAGGTAAAGCACGTAATTGGACGTAATTCGGCGGCGACGCGGCAACCAGGAGTCGCAAAAAGAGTCAGGGATGGAAGATGCTGGCAGGCAAAAGACAGTTAGAGAGGGAGGGAGAGAGAGAGAAGAGAGGAAGCCAGAGATGCCCACCCCACCGTCGAAATGATCAAGAATAATTTCAAGTGCTCGGGATGGCGTTGTTGGATGCGAAAAGCCCTGGAACGCGCGAACAAACGGTGGGTGGCGGAGATGCCTCAGTCATTCCAGCAGGACAACTGGACAACTGGACAACTGAATGACTCGCTCAGAAGTGGCAAGCGCTGCACGTGACGGCGCGGCCATGCTGGATTCGGCGGTTGTTGTCGCGTCTCCCACGCAGAGAATCTGCTGGAACGGGGGCTGGCAGGGTCGTCTTCCATTGCACATGTCGTAGATTTAGAGTTAAGGCTTAAGGCCGTAATCATGAACCAGTCACTAGTACGGAAATGGTTGTACTGGTTGGGTTATTACTTGACCTCCACCTCTGGCGCTTGGGCACTCTGAGGCTGAGCACCGAGCACCGAGCACCGAGCACCGAGCACCGTTGGGATACAACAAGCGTGCTCTGCAGGCCGATAAACGTTTAGCATATCAAATCAAACCTCTGGATATGCTATATTGTACGTCTTTTAATGCCAGTTAGGTAAGGTGGATCGCGTTCTCGTCAATCCCGACTGAGTGGCCATCATGCCCCCAAACAAGAGGCGGACGATGTCCTGTCAAACTTGCCGGCGTCTGAAGACAAGATGTGAGGTCGTCCCCGGTTGCAAGCGATGTCTCCGTTGTCAAAATCTAAGGTATGAGCCCGTCATCAAGCCTTGTCACTTTCCATTCGAACACATAACTGATGTGCATGTAGATTGGAATGCTCGCTTCCATTTGCGTCGCGAGCCAGGCAGAGACTAGAGTCATCATCACCACCTACTACCACTACGCTCAACGTGAAACAGGATAGCGCACACCCCTCTGCAAAGCCAGGGGAGTGCTCCTGCCATCAAAGGCAATTTCCTCCCGAGTCTCTTCATCACCAGATGGCGAGCTAACTGCTAGGCACAGATTGGAACAAATCGAAAGCTCCTTAGCAGAGATTACTGCTCTCCTACGTTCTCAGCTTCCTAGGGCTTCTTCGACCTCGTCATCTTGCGGTCTACGGCCCCGAGAGTCAGTGGTCGCCGGATCAGGGGAAGCTCGCCGTGCGCCAGATCCGCCGGGTCATCTTGAGCAAGGTTCTTACGCACTCACTTCTGATGTTGGTAGTGATGGCTTTCCGCAGGCTGAAGCCATCACTCGGATTGCGCCCATTCAGGTTGTGCGTGGGCTCAAGAATATGATCACGGGCGAAGTCTATGGAGCTGACAATGCTGGCAATATCTTGGATGAGTTACTGAGCATTGGGATAGACCCTGATGGACTTGGAAAACTCTTGTTTGAAGGGTAGGATTCGTTGACCTTTTTCTTTTTTTTTTGGGGGGGGGGGTTTCGAAGCCGACCTTGGCGAAAGCTTGCTACTGAGCCCATAATGACAATGTGAGCAGATTTGTACAAATGTCAACCGCCCTACGATTTTTCACAGTGGACTTCTCAAGTTTGAAGCGGCACCATCCTCTTCTTTTTTCCGCCTGCCTAGTTGCCGGTATGCAGGCAACGTCCATCTTACGTAACTCGGCCTTGTACGCGTCTCTATACAGGACCGTTAGAGACAATCTGGGAAGAGCCATGGTGAACACACCGGTAGAGCTCTCCACAATTCAGACGATGCTGGTATTCTGCGTGTGGAACGTCTCGAAGGACTTCCGTGGCCGATACGTTGATAACTGGTTTCTTAGTGGTTCGGCAATTTTACATCTACTGCTTATTCTTGATATTAGGACCATCGACTCGGCAGCGAGTGCGGGAGATCTACAAGGCCAAGACCAAGATACCCTTCGGACGTGGAGCTTGGCTTGCTTGTTGCATATAAAGTATGTCCTACTTACGAGACCACAGACACGCAGATCTGCTCTTTACTGACGACATGCCAGATACTGCATCGGAACCGGACAGCCACTTGTTGTTGATATCAGCCTTATGGAGCGTCTTACCTTGCTAATAGAGGGAGCAGAAGCGGGCAGTCTGGAAGGGATTCTAGCGGCAGAACTGCAGTTGTATATACTAGTATACAAGACTGTAGTCCGGAAAGAGAATACTTCAACAGAGAAGGCGTTGGAATCCATCGGGATGTGGGCTGCAAAACACAATAAAGGTATGTTTCAGCATCATTATCATCATGCCATTGATACATCTGTCATGTAGTTCTTGCCCTCCGCTAATGATGACCCCCCTCCAGATCACACCTCAGAGCTCAAACTCGCATACTCATCAGCAAGCCTAATCCTTGCGCGCTGGCACTTGACCCGACCCCCAGGAAGTGGCCCCAACGGCTCTGAAAGCACTATCCTCGACATGCGATGGGGCATCGAACTAGCCCTCTACCATTCTCACCACATCTTAGAGCAAATGATGGACCCCAGCATGGCAAGTTATGTCGTCCACCAGACCTACAATTTTCTCATCCGCGCATACGCCGGAGTTACCTTAGTTGAGTATGCAGTGCATCTCCGCGATATCCAGGGCACGTTTAGGTTGATGGAGAGGGTGCTCAGCCCTATCTCTGGACCTGAAGAACCAGGACCAGTCTTTCATTGGGCGACGAATGTTATGCGGAAAAAGGCACTGGATGCCATGGAACTTGAAGCTGAAAAGCTCAAAAGCGTTGAGCAGGGGGTTTCGCCGGATTGGACAACACATGTCCTTGCTGATGCTATGTTTCCTTTCCACGCTAATGCTTGATTTGTATAAAGCTTGGAGAAATGGTGTCCTGTATCTAGGGACTATGCGAATAACAGCCTTTATCAAACTGGTTTAAGCTGAAGAATGAAGACCGGCTCAAGTGTTCCTAACTGCTCGTAAATCTCGGAAAAGAAGCCACAATATAAAGAAAGCATAGACGACGGTCACGGTTACGGAAAGCCGGGATTTGCCAGTCTGCATCAGACAGCAACGCTAGCAGTATTCCCCGGCTCCTTCTTCAACACACCCTGCTGATCATCACCAACAGGAACAGGAATGCACTCAATCCTAATCTCTTCCCCGTCTTGCCTCGTAACATCAAACTCATCAACATACTCCCTCGGCTCCCTCCACCCACATGACATCTCCATCCCCTTAGGCGGAAACACCAAGCTAGACACATAGTAGCATCCAAAAGCAATAAGCAAACCCACAGGATAAGCAACGTAGTAGAATCTCTGTATGGACGTCGGCGCCGTGACGCCCATCTGGTGGAGGAAGCCGTAGAAGTTGGGCGCGACGGCGATAATGTACGCGGCAAAGGCACGCAGGTTCCATCCGTACAGGAAGCGGTAGAGGCCGTCTTTGCTGTCTGAGTAAAGAGATGGGATGTGTAGACGGCCTCGCCGAAGGAGGTAGTAATCGCATATCAGGACTCCGGCGATTGTGGACAGGAATATTTGGTATGAGGACAGGAAGTTGATAAAGACTGAGGCTGTTGCGAGGAGATACCATGGGCAGATGGCGTAGGTGAGAGCTGGATAGCGAAATTTAATATCGTGGAACTTGAGATCCACTACTAAATAGGATAATGATATTGGTAGATATGGGCTTACCGGCACAGATAAAAAAGCCACGCTTGATGGTAACGTATCTTGGGCAGAGAGCTGCAATGTCGTTTCCGGCTCTGAGAACAAGCAGCTGGTGAGCAATACTGTCTGTCCCATATCCCCAATGGACGCGGAATCTGTAAAGCTTACGAAATAGAATTCTCAAAAATAGCCGAGAATATGCTTGCGTAGGCGAAACCGAGAGCAATAAAAGCACATCCGGCGCGATTGGCCGGTGTATGGCGATCTCCCTCCATCAGTCTGTCCAGAAACATCAGCGGATTCCAAATCAGCTGCATAAATGGACACAAGTTAGCGTCATCTTCTCCTGAAGATTATGGGAAAATGAATAAAGGCAGGAATGAGAAGCAGACTAACCTCCCCGAAGATCTTCTGACTTGCAGAGGCAATGACATTGCCTAACACAGCAATCAGCAGGTTGGAAATAGGAAAGCTAAGAAGCTGACCAATAAGGACGTCATTTGGCCGTCGAGTATAACGCTGGAGATCCGCAGCATTCGAAATAAAAGTTCCGCAACTGGCTAGACCAAGGAAGAGAAACTTGGCAATAAGCCAGGACTTCTGGGAGCCGTGAATGTCGACGGTCCGTTTGGGTGTCTCGATGGAGCCTCCTGCAAGCGAGACTGTCCAGCCGAGCATGGCGAAAACAGAAATAAAATACACGACCACCTTGGTGTAAACAAGTACCCTCATTTTAGGGACCGGTATGAAGAGGAATGCGCAATTAATGACCCTATTTCAAGTCTCGTGAGACTGTGCCCTTAACGCCTTGCCAGAGTACTAGTACTGTGTTGACTTACCAGTAAACGAAGAAGCAGACCATACCCGCCGAAGTCAATGCAGACTTGGGACCCATTTTGTCCGGTATGTGGGCAATCGTTGGGAAGATCGCATGCAGTGCTACACTGTGGCTATATAAGTCATATGGATTTTCCATACCCGACAGCTCACAATTCTCTCTCACTATAAGCACTGTGCACCTTGGACTGTGTTAACACCATTCCACACAATCGACATAACCGCTCGATTAAATGTCGGCCATAGAGAACCCCATGGCCCAAAGCTGGCACGACAGAGAACAGGAAATGGGATCCGGTATACTGCTCCCCCTCGTCCGTTCACGGCCATGAGCAGTCCAGCCAAAATACAGCCGCCGAAGGAACAAGCAGCCGCTTCCCACATAGTCAGACCCACGGTCATGCCTGTGGATGCGGCATACAAATTACTGACATTGGCAGTGGCGGAGAACCAGAAGAATGTATATGTGAGCCGAGTCCAGCGTCGGTCCTGGACGGGAATTGGCCTGAGGTTGTCGTTATCCAGATAGTGTACTTGCCGAAGATTGCCATCTTGGTTATAGTTCTTCACCAGTAGTCGGTCGTTCAGCCAGGTTCCCAGGCGTTTAGCCATGTCGAGAGGCGCTCGAATAGGTATGGATCTTGGGTATTCTGCCTCAGCGAAGAAACGGGTTGGCGTGTAACAATTGACCTCCCTTTATGACGGTAATGATAGTGGTTCAGTAGCATGCGACACTCGATCCATGACCGGCGACGTCTTCCCCTACCCATTGCTTATCAAGGTTCAAATGCCAGGAGCCTACCAGTAAGCAAGTGCAGGCAGGTTAATATCTGAGTCTAGAATATGAAAGCTCTTGATGCTCCTCTTCGCGGATACCTCCGACGGTGACCGTCGCCGCGGCCTCAAAGCCCTTATCTACCACTTCTCTTTTCAGCCTCGGCATGTTTCCGACGGTCACCGTCGCCCAGATCGAACCCTAGTTCATGATTGATGTATCCTTATCATATGCGCCGCCCACTTGCTTACAATGCTTATGATTAAGACGGTATTGTTGCCGACCTAACATCCTGCAGGCTACCTATATATCTCAGTACAAGACAGGCAAAGCCAGTGGTCCCAGCACCAGGATAGGACTCTCTCTACGAGCACCTTGCCTCAGTCAAGTATAAGGAGATAGCTGCTTTGAGAACCATGTCGTCCACCCAGGCCCGATTGCAGACGTATACTCGTCTTGAGCTACCCAGCGCCCAAGGCCCGGTGTTCCGCCAGGTGTCTACGGCACCACCTCGCCCCGCAACAGAAGACGAGATCCCAGTGGTCGATCTGAGCCCGATAAATGGGGACTTTGACGCCCGGAAGGGCCTTGCAGCGAAAGTTCGAGCCGCGTCGGAGAACACGGGTTTCTTCTACATCAAAAATCACGGTATATCAGAGGAACTCATACAAGATGCTCTGTCCCAAACAAAGCGTTTCTTTGATCAGCCCCTGGGCGAGAAGGAAAGAATATCTTCTCAAAGATCCGATGTGTCTGTTGGGTACTTGGGGGTGTCGAAGGCCCAGATCAACAGAACGGAAACAAAGGGCAGGTCGATCATACTGCTACCGCCTCCCAGAAAGCCAAATTTGTTCTGACCAGCGTTTGTAGATCGGAAGGAGACATTCAGTATTCAGTATGATCCCCGTACTGATCCCCTCTGGGACCGGGAAATACCAATGAGCGACAAGAGCCGTTGCGAGCTCCACGATACTCTGTGGGAAGGCGTGAGCCAACTCGAAGGTTTTCGCGAGGCGATAATCACCTTCTGGCAGCGCCGTCTGGAACTCGCACGGAAGCTCGTCGGCATCTTCGCCCTGGCCTTGGATCTGCCTGAGAACTACTTCGACGACGTAACCACGCACCCCGGCGCTGATGCCGTCTTCATCCATTATCCCGGTACACCCGACCCAGAGGCAGCGAAAGATATCGATGTGGGTATCGGCTCCCACACGGATATCCAGTGCTTCACTCTCCTGTGGCAGGATATGTCTGGAGGACTGCAGGTGTTGTCAAATACGGGCGAATGGTTGAACGCGCCCCCTATTCCAGGAACAATGGTCGTCAATATAGCAGACTTCTTGCAGAGACTGTCAAACAACCGATTTAAGTCGACGGTGCATCGGGTATACAACCGACAATGCAACTCTCGCTACTCGATGCCTTTCTTCTTCGGATTCAATCCTGACTCGACTTGCTCCGTTGTCCCGACGTGCATCGATGAGGAGCATCCTCCGCTGTACGAGCCGATTTCTTGCGGAAAGGTCAGTCTTTTCGTTTATCTCATCTCTTCGCTAGCAATTTCTCCACGTCACGAATTCTCGAGCATCGATTTCTCCAGTATTTGCAAGCTAACACTCGACAGTGGCATGGAACTCGGCTGGCGTTGTCTCGAATGGAAAAGTCCGCGGCATAGTGCACATCAGCCAGTCAATCCGGTAGCTTTCCGTGGCGAAGTGTCATAGCATAGAAGGGGTGAAGGAGAAGGAAAAAGATCTCCCACGACTTTCAGAATAAACTGCGAGCCATTTGTGACATGACTGTTCGAAGAAAGAAATAAATGCTGTTTGGCACTATTGAGGCTGGTCATGCCTAGAAAGTGGTGTATCTAAGCCGTTCGGTACCTGCTCAGTTTGCCATGATAAATTGCGTATTGCTCCAGCCGAGATCCATTCGCTTACCTCGAGGTTGCAAAAGAGCCAACAAGGACGTCACACGATATGACTCTGCCCCTACCTCACCTCCCGTTTACTATACACCCCTTGTTTAGCCAACATGCTTTCTCTGCCATTATCCACAGCTTTCTCCTCCCTAGCGGCAAACTAGGCAAAGTCTCTTGATATGACCGAGTCAGTTGTGGCGTCTCGAACCTCGCAGGTCGAGGCAGCGGGTGGCTGTTATTCGCACCTGCCATTCAAAATCCCAAGTGCTGTAAATGCTGTCTGCCCCCTCTTTCACATCCAAAGACCCCGAGCGCAGAGCCATCTTGAAACTCTACAACCTCAGACATACCACCTCCCAGAATCACATGTGGACTACAGGCAGATTTCGAGCACTCTTCTGCTATCCAATCCTGCACCATTGCAAACAGACACTCCAACAGCGCTACAACCTCACTTAGCTGCAAAGGAGATTATTGTTACCTCAACCAATGTTGAGAATGCTTCACTTCTGTCATGCGCCGCCCGCCCGCCCCTAACACAAAGGAAAGGATATTACATTCACAGCTGAGGATCTTGCTGCATGCTGCCGCCATTTCTTCTAATAGCTTGAGTATGTTATATCCTCAAGAAATGCTAAGAATGCTCCACTGAGGACCTTGCTGTGTGCTGCCGCCCTGTCTTTCCGGGAGCATGGATGCCTCACCTTCCTAATCTAATTCAGGATGAGAATATATTGATGAGGGATAATGCCAGGACTCATACAGCCAAAATATGCAAGGGTTGGTTGGCTACTAGTAAGAGGTGGGAGGTTATGGAGTGGCCACCCTACTGTCCAAATCTCAGCCCTATTGAGATGATAGTATGGTATAGGATAAAGATATAGCTTTAGAAGCATAGACCAAACCTCAGACTTGCTAAGGAAGGTCATGGAATAGTCAGAGAGGCTATAATTGAGGCAATTCAAGATGCTTGAGCAGCCCTGGAAGAGGATTTTCTTGAGACGCTGATTCAGGGCATGCCTAAGCAGGTGCAAGCAGTTCTAGCTGCAAAGGGGGGATATACTAGATGGCGCGTAGGTAGTGTGGATAAATAGGTTTCAATAAATTCTCCATTCAATTATCTACTCCGTACTTATCCATATATTTTGAGCCGGTATCCGGAAATTCGCTGCATGTAGCGCTATCGTAGCGGGACTCGAAGCAAGCCTCAGGCATAAACCTGACAGATCAGGTTTAAAGCCCGCTCGGTTATCCGCGGCGGTTCGCGTGCTTTCAATTCCCCGCAAATGACGACGTCTGGGGAGATAGACGGACAGTTCACAAAATAAAAATAAGGCATGGAATACGTGCCATTGTCATCTTCCTTGTCGCCCGGTAGTCCTACGTGATCCGGGTATCTTGAGAATGCCAGTATTGCGGCCCATTCGGCGACTGTTTCGCCCATGCGGGCCATGGCAAACAACTCGACGATACTCTTCTGGTGCCTCACCGTCAGCACGCCTGAACCTTCCCATCGACTACAAAACCACCTCTTTGCTACACCATACACCGGGGTCCTTGTCCAGCGTCCCCGAGCTCCCTGTGAACGCGACGACGACGCGTCTGAACCTCTACCAAGCCATCAACTCGGCTCTGCGAACGGCGCTTTCGACGTCCGATGATGTCCTTCTTTTCGGTGAAGATGTGGCATTTGGCGGTGTCTTTCGGTGCTCAGTAGACTTGCAGACAGAGTTTGGGTCGGAACGAGTATTTAATACCCCCCTGACGGAACAAGGGATTGTGGGATTTGCCATTGGGGCTGCCGCGGAGGGCATGAAGCCTGTCGCGGAGATCCAGTTTGCCGACTATGTTTTCCCCGCGTTTGACCAGATCGTGAATGAAGCGGCCAGGTTCAGATATCGTGGAGGTACTACTGAGTCGAACGCGGGTGGTTTGGTGATTAGGATGCCCTGTGGTGCTGTCGGGCACGGTGCTATGTAAGTATTCTGCCTCGCAGAACCGAACCTCCTAGGTTATAGAGAGAACTTACAATTCCCCCTAGGTACCACACCCAATCTCCCGAGGCGCTTTTCGCTCATGTTCCCGGTCTGCGCGTGGTGATGCCACGCTCGCCTTCTCAGGCGAAAGGTCTTCTCCTCTCGTCGATATTGGAATGCAATGACCCCGTGATATTCATGGAACCGAAAATCCTATATCGTGCTGCAGTGGAGTATGTTCCCAACGAATTCTACACTATCCCACTCAGTAAAGCCGACATCGTCAGACCCGGCAAGGACTTGACGGTCATTTCCTACGGACAGCCACTCTATCTCTGTTCAGCCGCGATATCTGCAATTGAAAAGGCCATGAAGGGTGTTAGCATTGAATTGATTGACTTACGGACTATCTACCCGTGGGACCGTCCGACGATTCTCGAGAGCGTACGGAAAACAGGAAGGGCGGTGGTGGTTCATGAGAGCATGATCAATCACGGCGTCGGTGCAGAAGTATCCGCTACGATTCAAGAGAACGCGTTCCTACGACTGGAGGCTCCGGTTAAGCGAGTTGCTGGGCTGAGCACCCATACCGGTCTTGTGTTTGAGCAGTTCTTGTTACCTGATGTTACGAGTAAGTTGCTTTCCTCTGCCACCTTTTTTGTGGTCCCGGTGGAATGCTTGCTGACTGAAGCTCCTCTTTTGAATTAGGGATATATGATGCGATCAAGCAGTCTCTAGAGTACTGAATATCGGATATTTCAACACTGGTGGGTGGGAGGTGAGGAGGGATGAGAAACACTCTGTTGACGAGGTGTATACCATCTTGCATTGCGTAGAGTGCGTCATTAGAGCGAATATCTTTTCATACTGGTCATTCTCCGCATCTGAGCATTGTGTCAAAGCAAACCATGCGTCGTGAAATTAGTATTTCTAAGACTATGTCTGTATTCTACTACTAGTAATGCTACCTAACTAGTAGGAATTATCCAACCAAGCTCAGCGAGTACTGAATCAACGTACCTGCTGGCTCATCCCTGTCTCCCCTTCACGGCTAGTAAGCTTGCCCAGGCATAGACTTGCCCCACAGGTGCGACGCAGCGTTCAACTAAACTACAAAGGCTGCCATGACGACCAAGAAAATCCTTAGTATGATACTCAAGTAAGCACGATCCTTATTATGGTGATAGTCCAGAGTCCCCGTGTAGACCCAGGTCCAAGGAACCAGGAGATCCACCGTATGGCTCGTTTCTACTATATCCGGCGATACTGATACTGATACCGATATTGCCTACTGGAACAGCTTCTCTACACCTCTGTATAGTGAACGCTGTCTTCTTCGAACACGATCTCTTACCGGAGATCGCCTGGACACGGACGTATGCACAGTAGCCACCTTCTATAAGCCCGGTGACTCCCATCAACCAACGCCACTGAGGAAGACAAGCCAGGTAGAGAATCTTGGAAGCGGGGCAAAATTCCCTCAATTCGATTCACTGCCGTCTGTGTCACATGTGGCGCATTGAGCTAATTTGCGTTGGTAGCCCTGGGAAACCGTCTTTGTCGTTGTCGTGTCGTTTTGAGTCCTTGTATACACCCAGTCCTCCGCATATCAAGGACACGGCGAGACAGGCAGAGAAACAATAATAACGGCTCTCTCCCCTTCACACGCAACTCTTCACATGCTGTAAGAGAATGTTATGAGTCACGACCAGGAAACGCGTCTTACGCCATGACGCCATCTCGGTGAAGGCGCGATGTGACTGAGGGCAGAGACTTCTTTTCGTCCTCCTTCTTCAGACGTGCCTGGCCTGGATGTCTCGCGTCCAGGCACTACCTGTAGATCGTCACATCCACATTGCCATAATAGCCGTGTACTTGGAGCTAGAGCGTACATACCTGTCTTCCCGATGTAGTATCTCAAAAGCCCCAGGTACTCTAATGCCCAGGAGAGGACGGTTCGTATCCTCTCCTGTCGAAGATTCGAAGCAAGTAGAAGGAGCAAGGCGCATTCACTGTGACTGACGCGTAACGAGGGTTTCCACTATAGAATCTCCACAGGGCTTGAATTCACTCACCCTCGCAGTGAATGCGTCCAGGCCCCCCTCCTCTCGTAGCATATATTTTTCTCTTCTCTTCCTCCTCTTCTTCCCCTTCTCCTCTCTCTCTCTCTCTCTCTCTCCTTTCTTTCCCCAGGACCTTTCCCATCCCTCTCGTTTACCGCTACCACCAATCTACCTACCTCTCGCCACGAATAACGCCTTTTCTCTTCTTCTTCTTCTTCCTCTTCTTCTTCTTCCTCTTCTTCTTCTTCTTCTTTTTTTTTGTCATCTTGTCGAAAGATCAAGATGACTACTCCAGACGAACAAATCTTTCTGTTCGGGGACGTCGATCCAAGCATGCCAATCTGGTGGTGCTTGGACTTGACCCTCGGCGGATCGATGGTGTTCGCTGGACTGTGCCTCCTCGGCATAGGAGTCGAATACTTCGACTACCTGTCATGGGCCTTCTGGCTCATGTCCTCCTTGATCTCGTCTGGGGTGTCGAACCTCATTGTGTCGCCGGTCTATGAGCTGGTTTCCGGACCAGGATCAAATCCTGTATCCGCCAGTCCTCTGCAAGGGCTGAGAACCACGCTCCGTCAAGTACGGGATCGGCTAATCCTCCGTACTATGGAGTCCCGCCTCTACCGCTGGTACTCCTCCCTGCGTAGCTGGTTGTTCCCGGCTGTAGCCCCCCTTGTGATGTTTCGTCATCTCGGGTTCGGCGTGGTCGTCAAGTTCGCAGTTTTCGACGTCCTCGGCTCTGTTTCAGAATACCTCTCTGGCTTCGCTGAGGGGCTTTCGTCCAGGACCCTGGAGCGGTCAGGAGACTGCATTATGAACTTGGGCTGGTCTGATGGCCAGCGGCGGCAGTCCAACTACTGCTGGGGAGAAGAGGCCGGGTTAGAGGTGAAGGCCATAGTCGAGGACGACTGGGGGTTCGGCGATCTCTTCAACAACGACGAGATCCATCATCTCTTCGCTCTTGCCTTCGTGGCCACTGCCTCAGTTGTCTTTACGGCAGTTGTTCTCGCCAAAGCCGTCCTTGCCAGACGTGCTGACCGTCACAACCGAGACAGACTGCGGGCTGAGGCAAAGCTCCGAGACGAAGCCCGTCGGCAGCAGGCGGTCGATGAACTACGTACGGAAGTTCTCGACCATAAACGCCTGCTTGCCAACAAAGACGAGCAAGTCGCCGCCAAGGACGAGGAGCTCAGAGTGGCCAGGGAGACGATGAGAATGATGTTGGCCGAAATTCAAATGTTGAGGGCTCCCCGTGACAATGCCACATGGCTCTTTCCAGACCGACGCGTTGCAGAACTGCAGCAGAGGCTGGAGCACGTCGGGAAGTCCTACAACGCGGCCAAGGAGGAGCTGAGGGGCAAGATGGAGGATGCCACGTCGAGAGAGCGGTCCCTCGAAGCCAAGGTGGCCAGTCTGGAACAGCAGCTGGCCCAGAGGGAACAGGCGGGTGACCAGTCCCTGAGTGAGATCGCATCGCTCAGAGCCGTGCTAGAAACACGGACCCGGACGCTGGCGTCTCAGACCCAGCAGCTCGAAGCCATCGAGCGCCGCCTGGCCGCCGCGGAGGCCCGGGACGAACAGTCTCGGCGCCAACTCGACATCGAACGTCGGCAATTCGCCGCCGAACGCCAAAACTTCGTCGCGCATTGCCAAGGACTGGCCACAGAGAGGGAACTCTACGTGGACCGTGTCAACGAGCTCACTGCCGAGGTCCAGCACATCAGTGGCAACTTCCAGCAGGCAGCTGCTGAGTACGAGGGGCTCAGGACCTCGTACGACGAACTGATGGGCAACGTCTTCGAGCACTCGGAGGCGGGACTGGAGCGCGACCGCGCCGTTCAGCAGGTCGCACAGCTCCAGCATGAGCTCGACGCGACGAAGTCGGCGGCGGAGATAAGAATCACGGAACTCCAGGGGTCACAAGCCCTGGCCGACCGTCAGCTTGGCGACATGCGGTTGTCAATGCACGACCTCAAAGCATCCTGTGACTTGACTCTCGCACAGGAACGCGAAGCCAGCGAGGAACTCCAAACCGAGGTTGACACCCTCGAGAGGAAACTCGGCATGGCCATGAGGGATGCAGACCGCAGTCACAAGCAGGCGGAGGAGTTCAAAGAGCTCGCAAGGGCTCGCGAACACCGCTTGGCTAGGTACGAGCCTCCCCAGGAAGGCAGCACACAGGAGATCCCAGCACGCCGTACTGGCACGTTGGTCTCGATCTCAGCTGCTCTGGAGGAGACTCGAGCGACCGTCGCGCAGCAGTCGTCGGAGATTGTGCAGCTGAAGAGGCAACTCGAAGCAGCCAAGCAGGGCGAAACCCGCCCCTCCGAAGAGGCGATACATCAAATCGCACGGCTGCGGCGCGACCTGGAAGGGGAGAGGCGTGCGCGCGTTGAAGACCAGATTCGCTGGGATCGGAGAAGCCGGGAGCTTGAAGAGGAGAATCGCAGACTGCGTATCTCTCGGTCCAACGAATCTGGGGTATTCAACAGGCGTGGTGGCAGGCGCTGAACGCCGCCGTCTCTCACCCACCTTCTTCCTAACTTGGTCGTCGTAGTTGCAATTGCTATCTCTCCGCAACCGCCTTCGGGTGCAGTTCGGATTTGGGCAGATTGCTCTCGGCCAAGGGGAGGTGTGGCCTTCCAGTCTGGTTCTGTGACCGACGTTCGATGACTCTCGCGTGGTATCTTCCAGTGGTGGGGAGGGGGGGGAATAATAACTGCAACGCTTGGATGACAATTCGATCACTGCGGACGTGCGCCAGGAACCAGCCTTAATTTCCTGCTACTCGATGGCCCCTCGGTGGAGTCTCCAAGCCACTTGATAACTACCGCTGTTGATTATCATCGGACTATCTGCTTAGCGCATGAACCATCGTCTCCTTTTTCTGCCGTTATCGCCTACTCCCTGCGTCTCGTTATTATCCCTTGCTGCCAGTTGCGCATCCATCCACTCGTTCTTCGACACAGCTCTACGTACAGCTCAGTCAGTCGTTCTTTCACCACATCTCGCGTTCGTTTGATCTTCGTTGACGTCTCCGCGGTTGTACGCGCCCTGACTGTTCGCAACCGCCCTCGCATCTTGGCAACTGCTGGGATTGACCCCTAGTAGTAATAATACAGACGCCGCTGAAATTGGGTGTGATCGCAACTGGTTTCAGCATCCACTCTGGAAGTCAATCGTTGATTTTCGCTGCTGCAGAGTGGCCTATCTGAAACACCGTGTTTCGCCCCCTTCATCTGACAACATTCTCTCGACCATATGCCGCTATGTCGCTCTAGCGACTACCGCAAACACTCATTGGACTCGTCACATTCTTGTCGCTCTTTAATTCTATCCTTGAAGCTCCCGTCTTTGTCAGTCATTCTTTGTCGAGACCTTGTTGTCTCTCTCTCTCTCCGGAGGAATACAAATGCGTCTTTGCCCGGCGGCGGTCCGGAGGAAGTCGAAGCCAGTCCCTGAAGCGCCTATCGTGGTCACTTCCAATTCTTTAATCAATTACACGATATCGTCGGTGACGCTTTCTTCTACACCCTGGCTGGCCCAGGTCACGTATTCAGCCAGGTTTTCTACATGCCATGCTGTGGTTTGGGATTCGAGAGAAGGGGAAAGTTCGTGTCGAGGAGAAATGGGATTATATTGTAAGTGAAATCTACCAATGCTCGTTTTGAATAATCTCAGCAACTGACCATCTATTTCTTCTCTATCGGTTTCCAGAATCTCAACGATTTCAGAGCGCGATCCTGTTGGACGCCATTCTCTTATTTCTTTTTGCTTTTTTTCCTTGTCATATCTGTTGCTGTCTATGCCGTCGACACATTCACTGCAGTCAATCTCCTTGCGTTTTCCCGGTGGGCTGGTGAGATTAAACCAGCACTTCCCTTTACTGTCTCACGATGGATATTTGCTGTCTGCATTCTCTTGTCCTTTGTTCTTTTAATTCTGCGTTGGATTTCTGCCATCCGTGCTATGCGCTCCGGTAGCATAGCTGAGAGCTACCTCGATTCACTTGCCGTGCGGGTTGAGAGCGTTCGTATGGGACGTGGCCGTGGTTGGAAAAGGTTTCTTGTCTTCGCTGAGCTGACCAGGAGTCGGAGAGGCGTTGAATACGTCGCTCTCTTTGTGTACTTTGCTTTTGACTGTGAGACATCCCTCGTCCTGATCCCACCTCGGTGCAATATCATATACTAACAGTTTCCAGCGTGGCTGAAAACGATTTTTGCAGACGGGCCTCGCCAAGTTGTTAATGCGATCACCTTGTACTCGGTTATGCGGTTGGATCTACTTCCACAAGGCGACCATGCCTCAGAAAACGGAAGATCCTCGCTCGTGCAGTTTTTCTATAACGTCAAGGTCATGGGTGACCAAGATCGACTCCAAGCCGTTGTCCTGTTCGCTATGTTGTTCACTCTCGTCGTCTGGGTCATCTCCATTTTCAAATTGGCCTTGGCCTTCGTCTTGTACATCCTTTTTCTCTTCCACTACATACCTTCTACGGATGGTACACTCAAGGCATACTGCCGTCGAAAAGTCAACGCTCGACTCATGGAAATCGTTCGGCGAAAAGTCACCAAAGCCTTGAACAAGGGAGTACCCTTACTGCCACGAAAGCCAACTCAACCGAATTTTGATGAAGCGCCTCCGAGACCGGCTGTTCCCACCTTACCTTCCGTGAACCACGAAGATGACAAACAGCCCAACTTCAATATATCTCGAGTTCCAACCGAAAACAGTCTGCCTGCACACTCACGCCCGGGAACAGCTCCACCTGACAAGAACCCCGACTTGCGAAGGCAGCCAACCCTTCCGGATTTGGCACTGTCGGAGGATCAACAACCCCTCAATCGAACCGCTACGGAGGCTTCAGCATATTCCGACTCGGCCTCCTTGACTCAAAATGCGGCGACGATGGGATATAGTCCTATTGATGATCCTCGGCACTTTGGCACACCTCAAGTTCCTCCGTTGCCAGAAGACGGTTTACCGCGTTTCCAAACACCAGTGTCTCGGCCCTCCACCGCTCAAGCAAGGTACACACCTGGCCCTCGACCACCGCCTGTTGATGCGTTCGGTCGCAGTAGCTCAGCAGTTCAAAACTATCAACCAACTGAGAATTACAATTCTGATGCTTTCTCCTCTCCTGGTCCCGATGACAATCAACCATACCGGGCATTCAGTCCAGTGACCCAAATGAATCCACGGTCTTTAACACCGGGAGCTGGCAGAGCATCACCACCATCAGACAGCGCATATCCAGGCCAAATGTTCACTCCAACCAGCCGCGGTCCTCTGCCAAGTCGCGGGCCTCTGCCAAATCGTGGTCCCCCTCGGCCAGGCCCAAATGCAAATATGGGTCCAGGGAGAGACTATCCGGCAAGGTCGTTCGATCCAGGCTACCAAGGAGGCGCTTCTCGATCTCGCGGGAATCCACCATTTGACTCCTCATGGGAATCTCGTACAGGGCCTCCAAGAAGCAGACACGATCCCAGACCACCACCAAGTGAATACAACCGTCGTGGACCTCCTCCGAACCGGGGGTACTCACCTTACAACGACCCTCGACGGCCACCTCCTGCTCCTGGGGGCTTCCTCTGAGGGAAAAAAAAAAAAAAAAAAAAAAAAAAAAAAGATCAAGATAGATAGAAGAATGGAACGGAAGCGAAGAGGGTCCCAGCGAGTCCCACTGTTATTATAGAACAGCACACAAATTAGCCCCCTCCGTTCACTTGATATTTATTATTATCTGACCCCTGCGAGGGCACCTTCGGTATCTAGGTCATCTGGAAGGGATTTAAGACAAATGCAAGCTCAGACCAGGGCAGTCAACAATTATTAATGAGCACTGGCACACGGCCCCGTTACTGATTCCTGTATAGAGAAAGAGTCCGACCGATATGCAGCGGCCCGCAGCATAAGGAACCATTTATGCCTTAACGAACTAGAAAAAAAACCACTAATTTCCGCTAAGGCCGCGGCAGTCGGACCATGTTTTGGCGGAAGCTTTCCCATTGCATAAAGTTGTGCTTGCACTGGGCCAGATTGCATATAGGAGGACGGGTCATGATTGCCACTCGCCACAAGGAGAGATGAAGCTAGGCTAGGCAACCACAAGTGTTACTCCGTTATCACCGCGCCAACCGATGGCCATCTGGGCCATGTTGGAAGCTCAACAGGAATAGATATGATATATGGCGGACGTCAGCCTGCTTCGACCGGACCGCCCCGGTGATCAACCAGCTAGGGATTATTCTCTTTTCCCAGAGACAGGACATCCGACCGCGTAAGTCCCAGAAGAAGTGGAAGCTTTCCCGCAGAGACTAGCAGCCCTAGATTTTTGGGAAGTGCTTCGGATTTAGAGGGCCGGGACGATCGCATTGATTGCGCTGCCGAGGCACCCCAGAGCGTAGAGACGGTCATGTCGGAGCCAAGAAGACCGATCTGCCGTTGCGCTCTCCTTTTGCCCCGACTTATCCGTGTCTCTGGGACTCGGATAGATTCGGGGTTCCACCGGAGTAATTTCGCACGCGTCGGATCTTGGGCTTCTTGCTCTTTTGGCGGAAGGTCTCGAACAGTCGGCATGCACGGAGTGGAGCTGGGAAGTCGGGAAGTTGTGCAAAGCTCAGACGGAGTAGTGTTCTTAAGGGAGGTAGCGTCTTGGAAAGGGGAGCTTGAATTGCTGTTGTCAGGAGCGCATGCCCTAAAAGGCATGTGAAACGACCACGAGTTGGGCCTCCAAGGCTGGGCAGCAAAATGAGACGAGAGCACAGCCACCCTTTTGCGGACCCTGGCAAGCCGCGCCCGCCGCCTGCAAGATTCTCGGATCCTGGCCCCCGACAGATCCACAAGTGAGCGAAGGAAGAGATAAAAAACAGGGCCAAGCACCGCGATCCGACCTGCTTTGGCCCGCACTCGAGCCACGTTTTTCTTGGAAAATGCCGGATGGGAGGAGCGGCGTCCTGATCATGCGTAGCCAGGTCCATTTCGATCCCTATCTTACCAATTTTTACGTAGGTTAACGCGTGTCCCATCATCTGATAGTTATCCGTGTTTAATCAGTTGTAGTGCAGCGCGAACCTATCAGACTGCTTTTCGAGATGTGTGGAACGGAGAAACCAGCTAATTAGCTTAATGTGCGGTCCACTTTTGTCAATCCCTGACTGGGTTCTAGATTATTCGTTCCTTGTGGCCGTTAGCCCCGGGCGGATTCACTCTTACTCCAGTGTCCTTTTTAATCCAGGCACACGGCTGAAGCTACCGATGCAGCGCGGAAAGATAATAATGGTCCCTTTCCGGTGCCTTTGCACTATTCTCAGACGGAACGAAATGAGGCACACACCGACAAGGCTCGACTGCCGGAAACGAAAAGGATGACTGCCAAGCGCTGCCGGGTTCGACTTCATCCTATGGGAACAGAGCCCAGCACTTGGCGGCGGGCGGAGTACTCCCTGGCCACTGAATGAAGCCAATCGATTCACTTCAGGCGACCCCGGGGGTGCGCACGTCCTCGGCTCGTATAGCAGTCTCGGCATCGATGTTGCTGTGGGCTTATCATGTAACTGATGGTAGATTCCGTACTTTGTGCAAAAACACTGCCTCTCGACCGTCTCGGGTTGAGTCATACCGGCTATCTTGCCATAAAGGTGGTGGGATAAAATACCTGGCTTGGCTTTAGTCTACATCGGAACATGACCTAGAGTGCACGTCCAGTCTAATTTACGTAAAGGAAGAGAGCCGCCAGGAACCTATCCTGAGCCTGAGATCAAGAGATGCAAGATTAATAGGGACCTTGTTAGGCGAAGGGACATAATTGAATCATTAGCAGGCGGTCGTACGTTCTAAGATCTTCATTTTTATAACGTCTGTTCTAATCAGCAGATCTTCTTCACCGTGATTCTGACAATATATATCTTGCAAACAACAGTCGTAATCTTATTCTAGCGCAATGAGCGAAACAAAAAGGAAACCGTGCAAAGGACCAGCGTTAATTTACAGCTTCACTTGGCTCTGAGAGCAGCAAGCCGCCGACGCAGTGTGCAATGTGGACTTGTTAAACGACTGCGCAGAAGGAGGGACATCTAAAGCAGGATTCTTCGTGAAGAAGCCATCTGGCTTGAGCATGACGCTGACTCGCTCCACCGGCATAACAGGGAAGTCCTCGATGCGAGGATTGTGAGTAAGACCGAACGCTATGATTTGAAAGTTAGCAGAGTACTAGAGAAAGGGTGTCCAGCGGGGGGATAGGTAACGTACTGTGCCACAGGACAATATCCTCATTCTCAGTGTCGTCGTTCCGACTGACCCATTCTTCGACGCCATGCGAGGTCTTGCTCTGATTGGTGAACTCCCCAGAGGCATACAGTTCATCGTCCTGGTACTTGGTTACCCAGATCGGCTTGGTGGCATATTTGGCTCTCTGGTAGCCGAAAGACCGGGTGCTGGCTAGCAGCATCTGGCTGGGCGCCGGGTGCAGCTTATATGCGATCGGGTGGTAGGTGACAGGGTTGATGATGTTGTCGTTGCGGATTTTGAAGATTCGGTGGCGCGCGATGTCTGTGGTCGCGCTGCCTGATTTCTTAATGACTGTTGGCTCGGTCACATATCCGACACCGTACGGGTTATTCTCGTCCTCCGGGAGCGGGACGCTCTCCTCGTAGTAAACGGTGTTCTTGAAGCCGTCGATGGCGGGATCCACTCGCAGGGAGAACAAGTGCTGGTGGAACGGCGCCAACACGCCAGGGCCGACGTTTGTTCCCCACGGCACGGTCTCGCCGTTTTCATTGTCGAATGGTACTGTGGACAGAATACCGGTGGCGCGGACCTCCAGCTCGATGTTCCCCGCTTGGTCGAAGATGAATGCGAAGATGTACTCGTAATTGGCGAGGGTGCAGATCATCTGGAATACCAACTGGCGGTTGCGAACGACGGTGGCTGTGCCGTTGCGGTAGTTCGTGTGCTTGTGCTGAAGACCGTTGTCCTGCTCGTGCAAGCAGATGACATTCTTCAGCAAAACGGGAGTGCCCTTGGAGTCCGCCCGGTAGCCATCAAAATATTTGATGTGTCCTAGACAATCGCATCCCAGGGTCAACTCATTCGCGCTGGATCCGAATCCGGCATCTCCAATATCAAAGGCCTGTTTTCGGTGGTACGGTGCACGAGGATCTGGGCGTAGGGACACTTAGCTAACAGCCTGGATCCAAATGTGTTGGTTGCTCATTCTCAATACATACCACCATAAGGGACTGTCATTTCCGAGAGAGAAAGACGGTAAAAGACATTGCGGCCATCATAGGTCACATTGTAAATGACAAGGCCTTCACGACCGTTGAAACCGACTCTGAGCCGCCACTTCTGCCAGCTGACAACGTTACCATCCACGTTAAAAGATGGACCTTCAGGCTGCTGCACAATGTATGGCTTGAGATCCTTCCGCAAAGGCTCATCTAAAAGATCATGAGCGTATTGGACAGTCTTGACGGGCTTCCACGGTTGGGTTTCGGTGGCCGTGGTATGGTCAGCGCCACCGGGCAGCTGGTCTATGCGGACAAGCTCTTTCGTCAAACCGTCGAAGACAGGCGAGAACTTGCACGGCAAGGAGTAATGGTTATGCTGAGGGTGATCCACGGCGACAATATACATGTAACACTGGAAGAGCCGACGAGTCTCATTCTGATCATCCGTGCCGTAAATCCAGGGATCAGTGCAGACGGTCATCCCCGCAGGCAGTTTGAGCTTTTCAATTTCTGCCAACACGGCAGGATGATGCAAACAGAGCTCGTCGATTTCCATCAACTCGTCGGGATCGATAGGAAACTAGATGTGCAGTCAGGTCAGTACGCTGGAGACGTTTCATCTAAGAGAACCAATCTTCTCATCCTAGGAGATTCGCTCACCTGGACATCCTTGGGAAGCTCCTTAGCGTACACCACCGACTTCGTCCCGGCATTGAGAACAGCCTTGTAGAGGCTACCGGTATCCAGGCGATAGAAGAAGACGAGCAAGAGACGAGCAGGTTTGGGAGGAAGAGGGTTCCCCAAGCGCTCTGCCTCGATATACGGAATCACATCCTTTTTGATCGGTTCCTGAATATCTATCCGCTTGAAGCGTAATGGCACGCCAGGGAAGGCAGAATTCAAAATCTTCACGGCCAATTCAATCTCACTGGGCGAGATCGGGTCAAACGGATGCGGGCTTGCCACGGCTGACATTGTGAATGAGTGCTCACCCTTTGGAGAGATAGAATAGATGGTAAAGAAGGTAGGGAGATTGCAAGAAAGGGGGGGATGATGAACGCTTAAATGCTACTGCGAAATAAGCAAGAATCCTGCAGGCCTCTTCTATCTATTATTATTATTCATGCCTCCATGGAAGAGAGTGATTCACTGATTCTGTCTGGTCCGAGGGCTTATCTGAGAAGCCCGCGCGTATCTCCTACCCAAACAGGCTTAGCTCGGTTACCCCACTCCGATAAAGGTTGCCAAGCCCGACTCGGCGCATCTGTTACCGCATTAGGCTAGGTCGGTATGTGCTTGATTTGCGGCATTATTTATTATTCTTCTTATTATTGACGCACACTTCACACAAGACGAGGGGCTACTGAGATGGTGATTTATGGAAGATCTGCAGAGGTTACGTATTCCACGGATACTAGAATCTACGCAAGATACACGGTACAGTCAAATCACTGTTTATTGAGGAATTTGCTAGCTACATGCTCCATTGACCCCAGCCATACTAGTAGTGACCTGGACTTTACATTCTGAATGCTCTGGAAGACATCCAAAGAGCTTACTTTTACCTAGGCACATTTGAAATCCCAATTTGATACAAGACTCGTAATAAACAACATTGCAATTTTTTATCACCCATGCCACAGTAAAACAAGATCCACCATCATCCATTCATCCTCGTAAGTCATTCACCAGACATTTAACCAATGGCCGTAGGAAACTGCCCAGAGCCAAAGTAGGGTCCCTAACTGCCGATCCTACAAGTTTCAATACTTCCAACTTCATCGATCAGAGCAACCGCGTCAGGATGGAGTTCGAGCTTCGCTGCGGCGAGGTACTGGTCGAGATGCTCGATTTCGTGAGTGGTCGAAACTGAAACGACGTTTTTGCTCAGCGCCCAGGCAATAAGGATCGTGTTCTCATTTACACGATAGTAGGACGCGACCATAGGCAGCACAATGTCCAACAGGCCGCCACTGGTGATGTGCAGAGGTGAGAGGCCGAAAAAGCCCTGCACATGGATATTATGACAGCGCAACCAGAGACGGTAAGTGTCGACACCAGCGTAGGGGTGGTACTCCATTTGATTGACCGCTGGATTGACGGTGCAATTGTCGAGGATAGTCTGAATGTGGTGACGCTCGAACTTGGAGACGCCAATGGACTTGGTTTTGCCGGAGGCGCGGACGGCTTCCATTTCTTTCCAGGCACGTATGATATCCTCTTCGCTCTCCGCGAAGCGCGGACTGTAAATTAGAAACCTTGTCAAAGTTAGCACGATCCAGAACCTTCAAGATTGATATTACTTCGTGGGAAAAGGGGGCTTACATGTCAACTTTTTCCATGCAGAGTCTCTGCAAGGAGCCATTTATGGCAGCCTCGATGTTATCCATGCGGTCACGCACTTTGGTAGTGACATAGAATTCATCGCGCGGAAGGCCGGAGCGTCTAATGGCAATTCCGAGCTCGCGTTCGTTACCGTAGAAGTCGGCGCAATCGAAATGCCTATAGCCGCGCTCGATAGCAACGATCAAGAATTCGACCATGAGATTGTCGTAGGGACCTTCTGGGTGCGCCTTTTGCCAGTAAGTCCCGGTACCAAAGGCCATCTGTAGGGAGGAAATTAGTCAGTCATATGGAAAAGATTGATATCGACAAAGCAGGGGTCTACTTACCATAGGCATGGTGGTACCGTCATTCAGCAAGATGTTGGGTACATCAGGATGAGCCCACTCAACAGCCATGATGTAGTAGGTGTTGAGAATTTGATTGTTGGCGTAGGAGTGTTTTAAAACGATCCGTACAAGATTGAATAAATCAAGGACTTCTTAGGAATAGAGACCTGATTGGGGAAAGAAAAGGAAAGAAAAAGCTTTTGCGAGGACCAGCTCAGGGTTTATATAGGCATGGTGACTGGATACTTCCATTTTGCATGATGGAGAAGTCCTCCAAGGAGATGTCCATATGAATAAACTGGAGTTGCCGTGTGAATAACATCACATAGGAGGTCTAATGGAAACTGCCAAAGGTAGTTGCCATGCAAGTAGCGGAGACCATCAAAGAAACAAGCGTTCTCAACAGAGTTGCCATTCCATGGAAATCGAAAAATAACTGTACATACTGACGATGGGGAACAAGATCTGATAGAACTCCAGCCCTATTCTGCTGCTTCTTCGTTCTTGGATGTAGTCTGAGGATGACGGTAGTAGAAAGGATGCAACTCCTATAAAGTTCAGGAGGATGTCCCTAACGGCATCTGAAAGTACTGCAGATCGGGGGTCATATGTTTGTTAATATATTTATCCCTTCAGCTTTCCCTGACAGCTCTTCCAACTTTTCTGTAAGGAAGAAGCAAGAGCACGTCCAACTCAAGAACATCTCTCTAGACCTGCTTGTGGAGTGCTAGCCTGACTCAGTATCTGACACATGGTCCAGGGAGGGGGCTCATTATCTACCACCTGTCTGAGAGAGAGAGAGGAGTATTCTCTGATTCTCTGATTTAACTTGGAGGCTATCATACCGCAGCAAACCTTATGTCTGTGCGCCAACTTCTCTTTGTCTCTTGCCTTGTTGCGGCGTCATCATCTTTTCTTCATTCTCCTCGGCTCTTTTCAACCTCGTGCCTACACGGACGAAATGGGGCTCCGAGGCTCTAGTTAGTTCGTCACAGTTCGTTAAGGGCCCTGGTATCTGTTCAACTCATACAGTAATTCCCGCGGTCAATTATAATCTGCAGGCTGTTGTGTGGATCCGGACCTTTCACTATCTTCAGCATCCTATACTGACTGCCTGAAGACGCCATAGAAACATAGGAGTAGTACATATGTCCTGGAGCCAGGGCCACCGACATGTTCCCTTGAAGTTACTAATAATAGTAGAGATGCGAATTCATTAAGCCATGGGTGAAGAGCAATATTTTTACCAAACTGGGACTAGCTCTGCATGTCTCATGATAAAGATAAAAGTAACGTTACGGAAAGGGTTGAAACTTGAGATAAGAGGCGGGAGTCGCTCTCGCACTTTCACACGCAGCACGAACCGACTGACTGACCATGGACAGCCCTCGTCAGCGTCTCAGGCGAGCCGCTAATGCGTATGTGTCTTCCAGAGAGCTACCGGTGATTGCGTGGCCACTTACAGTCTGACTCAACTCAGGTGTCGGAGATGCCGATCTCGCAAAGTCAAATGCTCCGGGACTCACCCGTGCGATAAGTGCCAGCATCGTAATGCGGAGTGTATTTTCGAAGATGACAAGAAGATTTTGGTATCAGAAGAGTAAGCTTTTGATTTCAATTCTTTATCCTTATTCTAAGGATAGGATTGACTGATTGCCCGCAGATTGTTCCAGTCTATGAAGCGACGGCTGAGCGAGCTTGAAGCCTTATCTCCGGTCGCTAACGGCAGAAAGCGTGCAAGGTCAAGTCAGGAAAACAGCCTGACAAGTACCGTCCATGGTAGGGATATATGAATATGACAATGCTTCGAGATTCTGACTTTACTGGAAGGAAATGAAGAGGATTCGTTTCCCGAGACTCCGAGGGAGCAGATCCAGAGCCGAACTAGCAATACGGACCAGACAATCGCACTCCCTGCTAGTAATGGTCGCGAAGATGATGATCGGTTTGTCTCAAATCCGCTTGTCTCACCATCGACCTACGTCAAGAATGTGGAGCCTGGACATCGGGCATGGTGTGCGTGAGAGACCGGTATCTTTAGGGTCGTTGTCCTCGCTGATATATGCGTGTAGTACTTCTCGCTCCCACTTCGACTTGGTCTTTCAGCCGTCGGGTTCTCAGCACCATTCGGGAACGCGTGAGTCGGAATAGTCCGAAGACTATTCCTCTCTCTGCAGATGGTGACGCGTATCAATTACATTGGACCCATGCGAGCTCGGAGGAGCCTCCGGACGTTAGCGGGTTACCTCCAATAGACTATGCGATTTACATGCTGAACACGGTCAAGTTCCATCTCGGACAATTATACCGTCTGTTCGATGAAGAGGAATTCCTCCATAATCTCTACGGGTTTTACGCTAACGCTGAGGTAAAGGTGCGAGATGCGCGCCTTTGGTATATCCAATATCTGCTTATCTTAGCCTTCGGAGAGGCCTTTTTAACGCCGGTCAGAAAGGCCGGCAGTGAACACGCTTGGTGCAAATATTTTACGAAGGCCATGTCTTTACTACCGGACATCACAAGTCTCTGGCAAGAGCCGGTGCTGGCCATCGAGGTTCTGGCCCTAATCGCGCTGTATTTTCACTCAGTGGACATGCGAGACTCTGCGTACTGCTATGTGAGGAAACCCCCCCTTGGGAATCCGATCGATGTGACCGATATGCTGACGACCTATGCGTAGATCGGGCACGCAATGCGTATGGCGCTCGTGGAAGGCTATCACCGCAAGCTTCCAGTTGAGCAGTTGGGTGAAAAATTGGTGGAAAGGGGGAGTAACATATGGTGGACCGTTTATATTCTCGATCGAAAGTTCTCGTCCCTCATCGGCTCACCGAACTCAGTGAACGATGAAGACATCACCGCTACATTATGGGATCCCAGAACTTGCTCGCAGAGAGCTGCGGCCCTGAGCCTCAACGTCAAGATCACGCAGGTCACTTCTCGTGTTCTCAACAGTAAGCATGGATGTCTAGACTTGGATATTATTCTTCTGATGCTGACCCAGTATCTGTATAGCGGTGTACAGTGTGGACGGTAGACTTGGCGGGGCCTTCTTGAAGAGAGTGAGGTCTGTCCTGCATGAAGTAGCAGATCTTTCGCGAGAACTGCAGGACGCCTTCTCTCAACGGTTTAAAAGTTCTGTAGATGCTCTCTCTGGAGTCATTACGCGCTTGACCCTATCTTGTCATGCGGTAATGTCCTTTCGTCCTTGCCGCGCAATTAATCACTATAATACTGACTCCTGATCAGTGCATAATTGTGACAGTCCGGCCACTCTTGTTAAGTTTATTATGGGAGAAGCTTAGCTGCTATGAAGCAGAGGACACACCAAGGAGCCTATCTTCTCCGGTCCAGACTCTGATTCAGGCCTGTATCGACTCAGCGACGAAGTCGCTCCGAATTCTGAGTGCTCTACGAGAGCAGAATCTTCTCGGTATGAGAAAGCTATCTTTCGTTAGATGGGTAGTAGGCTGACTTCTCTCTTAGAGTCCTTCCTCCCTTTCGATTTGGAGAATACATTCTCTGCAACTTTTATTCTGACGTTGGTATCTGTTATACTTCCTGACCTGGTCCCTGACCAGAGCTACAAAAGCATGGGCCTGAGCCTCCTGGATGAAATAATATCTAGGGGCAATCGGGTAGCCCAGTTTAGAAAAACAGAAATAGAGCTCCTAGAAGAGTTTTCGCGTCCCCTCTACGAAGCCCCGCGGCGAGATATTGGACGGGCAATGCACCATGAGCACGAGAGCCAGCCACATCATGTGGTAACGCCAACGAGCACAGATGATAATAACATTGTACCAAATGGCTACCACAACGCCCCCCTTTATAGTCTGGATGGCGACGCTATGCAGCCAGCGACTACGGTCCGATCTGCACAAGACGACGAGATACTGTTTGACTGGAGAGACCTGGGCCTGTCAATGAATCATATGTTGTCAGCAGCGGACCAGCTAAACGCACAGAATCTAGTCGGTAGCGATTCGGATGGGGCCCGCGGAGATCTCTGGCTCTGGAGCAACAGCTAACGAGTGGATGGGAACTGCTACATGTACTAATCCTGACTGTTTATGATAACTTTCATGACACAAAGGAGTTCCTTCGTTTTCATGTCCTTTTACGAATATTACCTATTTGTCAATTGAACGGAATTGGTGTATATTGACTCGTTCCGCCGAAACTGGGAGATAAGGCCCGCAGCGCGGCCGGAGAGCCCTCCAACGGGTTTTGCCGGATTAGATTCACGAAGCAATCCGCCGCTTTCTGTCGGAAGAACTCCGAATGGAAGAGTGGGGCTTGCCATCCTACGATGTAACAACTCGGTTGGACTGTTAGGATGAGGCAATGAGGGCAGCCGATCACATTATCTCCAAGACGGTCGGAGCAGGACGTGGGCGCCTACTAGTAGTAGATATGGAAGGATGCGAATCCTGTCGAAAGCACGTCTACGAGCACTAGTTGCGGCCTGATTCCCTCGGACTTGTTCAGAGACCTGCGTTAAACCGAAGTCTTCGTGCCTGACCATCTACTTATCTTACCCCTCTTGCCGAATAATCAGTGGAATCAAGGCAAAGAAACAGACCAAAAGAAAAAAAAAAAGACAATGGCCTCCCCAGCCGTCAACGGCCACAAGAAAAAGGCCCAACAAGCCTCAACAAAGGTGAAATCCACCATCCCCAAACCACCGACCAATTTCTCCTCCAAGCTGGAAGAGCGCGAGTACTTGAAGAACCGGCTCGCGCTCGCCTTTCGTATCTTCGGGAAAAACGGCTTCGAAGAAGGTGTAGCGGGCCATATCACTGTCCGCGACCCCATTGACCCGACCACGTTCTGGGTGAATCCGTTCGGGGTTTCCTTCTCGCAGATCGTGCCCTCGCATCTGATCCAAGTCAACCATGAGGGGAAGATTATTGGTGGCGGACAGGAGGGGAAGAGGAGTTTGAACACGGCTGCCTTCATGATCCATAGTGCGATTCATAAAGCGAGGCCCGATGTACTCTGTGCAGCGCATAGTCATAGTATCTATGGGAGGGCGTTTTGTGCCCTCGGACGCGAGTTGGATATTATATCGCAGGACGCGTGTGCGTTTTGGAATGTACGTTTTTTTTTGGTTTCCACAATTTTCCAGAGCCGTCTCTGTCCTTGCCTGATTTTTTTTTTAATCTTTTGCTGACGCTGCTGTTACGTCTAGGACCACGTAGTCTACCAGCAATTCAACGGGGTAGTCCTAGCTGAAGAAGAAGGGCAAAACATCGCCTTGGCGCTAGGCTCCAAAAAGGCTGCCCTGCTCCAAAACCACGGTCTCCTGACGGTTGGCAAGTCCATCGAGGAGGCCGTGTATTGGTTCACGTCTCTTGAGAAATGCTGCCAGGCGCAACTGCTGGCTGACGCTGCGGCTGCTGGTCGTGGTGGGGAGACGGTGAAGATCGACGATGTGGACGCTGAGTTTACGTACAGGCTTGTCGGAAGAGCGCAGGGTGGTTGGTTTTCTGGGACGCCTCTGTTTGATGTTGCTGAGGAGGAAGTCAGGAGAGAGAATGCCCTGAAGAAGAGCGATGGGTGGAAGGTTTTGGAAAAGCACAATCTTGCGGATATTGTCGTGTCTGCCGCTGTTGGTGCCGTGCTGGGAATTTTTGGGCTGCGGCTGTTCAGGTAACTCCCTATACATATATGGACGTATATATCTACCGCTGGAAGGAAGTGTCCTTTTGGCCAATGAAGGCTCCGCTTGTAAGTACCCGGAGCATAGGTATATTTGAGAGCAACCCTGATACAATCTTCCGAATTTGGAATAACCCTCGTCTTACAACAATCGTTACAGTTCCGTTGAAAGCCTGCTTAATGAAAATAAAAGCCATTGAGCGTGTGATGGGAGAAGCGGGAGCTCTCATGTTGTAGAGCTGGGGTACATGGAGGATCACCGTACGACGCCTAGGGCTCGGAGTTGTACAAACGGCCATCATAAGCTGAAGATGTCTGGATGCCAATGTAAGTACCCTCAACTTCGTGTTCCTGAATCTAGACAAGATGGCCTTTTCAGATTGTGAACCCAACTAACACGCCTTGTTCATCTCCACTAATGGCTGATGTGAGAGTGATTGCAGACAGGGAAGGCTTCCGTACCCGTTAGCAGAACCTCGATCCGGCATTTAATGAAATTTCCAGAACATGCTCCCACTCATCCTTTGAAGGCAATGTTGCCTGGTGTATGTGTAACAGGTGCCGGGAAAATCGGTGCAATGGCATTGTTTGCTGTGTCTTACAGGACCACCGAAGGAACCTTTGTGTGCGTCTGATCAAGGCTGACCCCAAATGTACGAAATGTACATATACGGAGGTATACGTTTACTACCTGACTAGGATGTCTACTGTAATGCTGAACATTTCATTCCTCTATTCTGATTCAACAGGGATTTACGCTTCTCTCGATCTTGAACAAGATGCCAAATTCATCCTCGATGAATATGCCCACTAATGAACCAGGACTTCCCATGGAAAGCAGGTCGACTCGAGAAAGTGAGCAGAGCGAGTTCCCTGTTGACTTGAACGGAAAGGAAGCGGGTGAGAGAGGAGATGTAAAGGTCGTCTTGGGGAGAGGAAGGTATTTGCTATATGCAGGGTACGTGTATCCGAAAGACGAGATCAGTAGATGCTAACGTGGACTGGTATAGGCTGGCCCTAATGACTATGATATAGTGAGTACCTATACTATTGTTCTCCTGAGACTAAGATGCAGCTCACATTGTGTATTTGCAAGTGAGCTGGACAATTCCACCGTGGCCAGCTATCAGACCTACGCTGCCTCGTCCTTCCATAAATTACCATTGCTGGCCATGCTGGAGACGACCAGTAGCATTCTCACGGCTATTTGCAAGCCTCCCATTGCTAAGATATCGGGCGTTGTTGGACAGGGAGAAACGTACATTGTCATGGTGATGCTCTATGTTATTTCATACATTCTCTGTGCGTCCTCAAGAACCTTCAACGCCTATGTCGGCGGCTGTGTTCTCTACGCCATCGCGCAGTCAGGCACGGGAGTGCTCAATTCCGTGCTCGTCTCCGACTTCTCGAACATGCGACTACGCGGCATCTCCTGGAACCTGATGTACCTGCCTTTCTTCATTACAGCCTGTGTCTCGGCATTCATCGTCGACAGCGTAGTGCACGGCATCGGCTGGCGCTGGGGGATCGGAATGTTCGCCATACTCATGCCCTTGAGCGCGAGTCCTCTGAGCAGCATGTTGCTTCTCTTCCAGGGTCGGGCCAAAAATAAGGGACTCCTACTCACAGACCGTTGTACAAGTGTGTATGAGTTCTGTTCTCGAATTGACCTGGGCGGCGTGATTCTACTCAGCGGCGGATTCGCCATGCTTCTCGTCCCCATCACGCTCGCAGCCACAACCAGCAACCAATGGCAGACTCCCTGGATTGACGCATTGATGGCCATCGGGGGCATTTCGTTAGCCGTTTTCTACCCCTACGAGAAATACTGCGCCCGCCACCCCGTCGTTCCGGTCGAGTACTTTCGCAGCCCTCCTATTGTCCTGGGAGTACTGATGGGCTGCATGGACACCATGGGCTTCAGCTCCACGCACACCTACCTCTACCCCTGGTCAATGGTCGCGCACAATCTCTCACCCCGAGACGCGCAGTTCCTGATGTACACGAACGGCATTATGCAGTGCATCACCGGAATGCTCACGGGGGTAATCATGTACAAGACGCGAACTTACAAGTGGCTCGGCTTTGGGGGCTCCCTGGTGCGCCTCGTGGGATATGCGATTATGATTCGATTTCGAACAGACACCAGCTCCCTGCCTGAGCTGTTCACTGTGCAGATCGTACAGGGGGTGGGGAGCGGGATCATCGAGACGGTCATCATTGTGGCGGCGCAGATCGTCGTGCCGCGCGCACAGCTGGCACAGGTGACGTCGTTGGTCCTCCTGGGGAATTTCCTGGGGTATGCTATTGGCGCTGCTGTGGCCGGGGGGATTTACACGGGGACTCTGACGGAGAGGCTGAAGGAGAGGCTAGGAAGTGATGCTGAGGTCGATGCCTTGCGGGATTCGATAACGGGGACATTGCCGGTTTGGGGGACGAGGGAGCGGACGGCTGTCAACCAAGCGGTAAAGTTTCCATCTTCTAGTCACTGCAGTTTCACTTCTACTGACTGGTGTTGGGGCGACAGTATTCCGATGTGATGGGGTATGTTGGATCACTTTGTCGTTATGTGGGTAGAACTAACAGCTGTCGCAGTTATATCACTTACGCCGCAATGGCTATGTCCATCCCAGTGATTGTACTGGCCTTGCTCATGCCCGACGAGAAGCTTGGGTATGTATGCGTCCGTTCGAATTTTGTAACTGTGTATCCTTGTCCTTGTCTAATGTGTTCATTGGTCCTCAGGGATGACCATAGCCTTGAATTCCCAAAGAAGACTTCCCAATTAGAGGGACAGGAGGATGAGCCGAGTACAGCAATATAGACCAGATGAGGTACATTTCTCTGCCTTTTATCTAGTTTTTTTACTTTTTCGATCATCCTCTGGACGATCTGGACCGATTTCACGGCAATTCAGCCATCCAATAGTTCGACTTTAAATGCTACTTGTTCAAGAGGTACTTAACGGTACGGAAACAGGTCCTCGTCTACTCTAAAGATCAATATACTACAGAGAAACGCAATTGAAGTTGAAATTCTATTAAATGAACTAAACTTTCATATACCAAAGGGAAGCCGAGAGAGCAAACCGAACGACTCCAAAGTAGATCAGGGGCGCAACCTTAACCTCTAGTTTTCGCGTAAGCACCACAGGGTATGGGGGCCGGTACTTGCCTGCTGAATCACACCTGACAGCAAACTTATTTGTGATCCTCCAAGGTGCGAACTCATCATCCACCAGTAGGTGGTACTATATTTGCATCTAACCTACGAGTGTTGGCCCTTAATGATAAGATGCCGCGTCTGGGGATTGTACTCGAAAGACTCGACGTATTCGTACATGGCAGATGCCCAGCCTTCGAATTCTTCCTGCGTAACTGTGAATTTGGTGATGGGGAAGGTCGCAGGGACGCTGATGAGATCTTTCAGCATCTCCTCGTTAATTTGGCTGATGGAGGTGACTTTCTTGAGGATCTGCTTGACCCAGAATTCGAGAGCGCGGACGGAACTAGACATGATGATTTGTGTGTGTTGTGGTAAGATATAAACGAGAAAGTGGCGTTAGGATGTTGGTGATGGGTTATAAGGTGAGATACTGATTGTGTTGTAGTGAAGTAGATGTGCTTGATTGAGATACCCAACATCGGGGGTGATCGACTCAATATTTATGCTTATACCCAGACAAAGTGAGATCGCAAGAATGAATTGTGCATTCTTTGTATGGAATGAACATCCTTTGAGCTTGTTTTGCTCATTTCTTCCGTGCTGGCTCCGTTGTCCCTTTGACGTTTTGATAGGAACTATGGATTCCAAGCGAGTCTCGTAGCGTATGTCCCGGGTCCATTGTCAACGACAAAGAGCGCCCTCTTATTTTCGAATCTATGTTCGAGATATTTGCACGTATGCCGACATACATCAATGCTACTCGAAATATCAGCTTCATTCACATTGAAACAAAGCTGCTATGCTATCTTTGTTGCTCTTTCACGCCCCACGCAGAGAGCACAGTGGCATGGCTAGAGTATTGCACACCCAGTTACCATAGTGCTACCTCTTTGAAGTAGAGCTGATTGGAGCCATTCAGCAACCAGAACGACACAATGAGTAAGGTACAAGTTACCGGAGTGGTTAAGTTGCTACCACTCCGACTTGGCAATCAACTCAGAATGTCCTATTTTGGGCACACAGAGCTCTTGCTGTACCAGGCTCGATTGGCAGAGCAAGTACGAAGTACCATTAAGGCTAACTGGACATTATGGAGGGGAGCACACTCCGCTAGAAGCCCGTCCAGGCATATCTGAGGCGGAATCATGGAGGCCATATGATATCAGCGGCCGTAGTGAGGCACCGCTCGGGACTCGGTTCTGCAGGATTTCTGCACAACTCAACGGGCCCACGTGGAGGCCACGCAGGGCGCTTCCAGCCTTGGTGCATTGGTGCTAAACCGCCTCTCTGGTTCTGCAGCGGACGTCGCCATTAATAGAATGGGCATTGCCGCTTCGCAGCTGAATTGAGAGTCGAGTGCAGTGGCGGTGCAGTCACATGTCTAGTGTGGCTGGTGCCTGCGACAAGTGGCGGTGTGCACCACGTGACGGGCGATCACTGGACCCGCAGCAGGCTTGTTGCAGGCTTCGACCAGCTCAAGCCTCGAGCCAAGTCGGGACTTCTGGGCACCGTCAGGCTTGTTGACAACATACCCATGAGCCGGATTAGGCAGTACGTTCATTGCAGCGCTGTATGCGATATGACGCTGTGCTGCATAATCTTTTTGGGCCCCCATGATTGTCGGTCAGCGTCTAGGACGTCTTCAGGCAGATGAAATTACACTTCTTGGCTAACTCTTGGCAGTCTTGCGCTGTCCAGTCCACCCGTGCGCGGAGAGCTAAAACAGGTCGATAATTGTGATTAGTCGAGCGGACCTGGTGATGGACGCGAGGGAGTGTTTCATGCAAGAAGAACCCGTGTCGCAGACGGTTGGGTGTGTCCCTGAAGGCAACTCTGGTGTGCTACCGGATACCACAGTCACCACACCACACACACTGCTTGCTGATCCCTGGAGATTCTCAGCTCCGCCGCGGGCGATCTGGGCCAGGGGTTGTGATAATGAGCGCCCTCCCACTAACTGCAGAGAGGAATACCCACCCAATGGACGCGTGGTGGCTGTGCTCGCGTATTCCCCAGATCAAATCATAATCGGTTGCGCCTCGCATCTCAGGGAGTTTTTGACTTCTGCTTGCGTCGTTGTCACAGCATGTGTCTTCCTCTCATTCCTTCTTCCATTGATCCGTAATCTTCTCTTGCGCTCGTTTCCTCATCGCTGTCGATGTGATTATCATTCTTACCTACCTTACTTTCTAGTCACTCTTTTCCCTGCCGGTCTGAGCGAGGCGTCCCTGTCCCGACAACTCCCTCTTCCTGACCTCTCTCACCTGTCGGGCTGACAGAACGTTTCCCCTCTTATTATTGCGTCTCTCTCCAGTTCTCTCGCGGGTATTTTCCTTTTCCGCCTTGCTCCACCCTCTTTCTTATTCTCGTTGTCCTTACAAAATTATTTTTATTATTCAACTGTTTTAAGCTGTGGCTGAGGCTGGTTTCACTCGTTTATCGCTGCTGAACATCTCTGCGCCACAGCGTCTTTGTTATGTAGCCACAGGGCAGGGCTGTCTTAAGATCGATCTTCGCCTTCACCGTCAATCCATTGACGTTTAAGGCTCCTCTGTTTTTCCCCTTCCACCTGTGCTGCTGTACCTTTTAAGCCCGGCGCTTTCTATAGACTTTCGCCTCGCGATTCCACAGACACAATAGCCGTATTTATTCTTGCCGAACATCATGCGTACGTTCTAACCCATCGACCGCAACATCTGCACTTACCGGCTCTCTTCATGCAGCCTGACTGTTTCTCAGATATCTACCGCCGCCAAGCCAGTCTCATGGCATGGTATGACCACGATGTCGAATCACCATCCAAGAACCCGTTCAGGAAGTTCAGGAGACAGCCCCGACGGACCAACTCACTTCAGCTCGAGAGCGGCTTGGATCCTGTTGCTCCGAGCACACCTCAGAGTTTAACAGGACAGGAGCGTTTGGACGATTCTTCTATTACCCATGAAATGTCAAATCTCCAGCGTGCTCCCGATACAGCGTCAAACGCGCCTAGCACAGAACCGCTTCATATCTCAGCCAACGACGACAATGAGAACGACGGCAACTCGAACAAGCCTCGGAAGAGGAGGACGCTTCTGAGCAATGTGGGGGAGGAGCCTCCCAATCAGGATAAGTTGACACGTTCAAAAACGACCGAATCGCATCCCAAAAAGCGCTTCACCCCGATGAGCCAGCTGAAAGCCACTCTATTCAACTCCTGGATTAACGTGCTCTTGCTTGCTGCTCCTGCTGGAAGTAAGTGATTATTATGCCAATCACTGTGCCAATGTTCCTTATAGCCAAGGAAACTAATATCTATTAGTTATCTTGAATTATGTCGATGTCGACCCGGTCGTTGTCTTCGTTATCAATTTCATTGCCATCATGTATGTGCTGGATGAGTGCCGCAAGTCGTCGGAGTAACAAAGTGATGGCTGACATGATAAACAGCCCACTGGCTGCGATGCTGAGCTATGGGACAGAAGAAATTGCTTTACGGTAAATACAGTCCTGCTGCATTGTATGCGCTCCGTTGCAATCAACTGACCTTTTCTTTTTGTGCAGTGTTGGCGAGACGCTTGGTGGCCTTCTAAATGCCAGTCTCGGGTAGGTTGAAGCTGACTATTGAAAGTTGAAAAGGGAGATAGAAATTTCTAACTCGGTTTTAGCAATGCCGTCGAATTAATCGTCGCCATCATCGCGCTGGTCCACGATGAGGTTATTATTGTCCAGACTTCGCTAATTGGAAGCATTCTTTCCAACCTTCTTTTGGTGTTGGGAATGTGCTTTTTCTTTGGAGGCATCGACCGCGTGGAACAGCATTTTAACCCGGTCGTCGCACAGACAGCCGCAAGTCTTCTCTCACTGGCAGTAGGCAGTCTGATTATCCCGACTGCCTTCCACGCCTGGTCTAATGGTATGTTTGACATCTGAAGTGTACGACTAGCGACGTATAACGTTGTTAACCAAGTTACGCAGCTGGAGAAAAGGGCATTGCTCCCCTGTCTCGCGGTTAGTAAACCATCCCCCAGACTCCCACCGTATTCTCCGTCTTTTTCTAACTGATAATCCAACAGGCACCTCCATCCTACTGTTGATTGTATATGGCTGCTACCTGTTCTTTCAGCTCAAGACCCACACTGAAGTTTACAACCAAGTGAGCCCCAAGGTCGAAAAAAGAAGCAAGGGGGTCAGTGAAGGTGATGCCAGCAAGGGCATTGCTCAAATCGGCAAGATGACTGCGGCCGTTGCAGGCCAGGGCCCGCAGCAGGTAGAACTGCACGAAGAGGAGGAGGGAGAACAAGCCCAGCTCAGTGTTCCGGTGGCATTGGTAACATTGGTTGTTTCGACCGTCCTTGTCGCTCTGTGTGCGGAATTCATGGTATGTGCTTTATAGAAAGACGCTGCTTACGTGGTCTGGTCACTTTGAATCTGAGCTAATGTAAGCTGCCTCTAGGTTGACTCCATCGATGCCCTGACCGAGCGAGGCCATATCTCAGAGACCTTTGTCGGACTGATTCTGCTTCCCATTGTCGGAAATGCCGCTGAGCATGCCACCGCCGTTACAGTTGCGTGCAAGGATAAAATGGATTTGGCCATCGGCGTGGCGGTTGGGTCTAGCATGCAGATTGCATTGCTGGTTCTTCCGTTTATTGTCGTTCTTGGGTGGATTATTGGTGAGTTATAATACACTTTCCAAGCGATGTTCCTCAAGTACAATATTTCTAATTTGTGGTATAGGCAAGGATGATATGGTATGTTCCTATGGACCCGCACGCGCAATTCCCGGTAGCGGGAGCAGACGTACTGACGTCCATGCAGACATTATATTTCGATGGCTTCCAGGTCATCTTACTCTTTGTTTCCGTCCTTCTGGTACGCTGACCACGGCCGTATTCCTGAACTAAGATGCAGCGCGCTAATCTAGGAACACTTGCAGGTCAACTACCTCATCCAAGACGGAAAGTCTCACTGGCTCGAAGGCGTCCAGTTGATGACGATGTATCTTATCATTGCCGTCGCAGCTTGGTATGTGCACAAGTCCGTTTAGGGAAAGACAGCCATAATAACGGTATTGAACAGGTTCTACCCAGCCCAGACGAAGGCCGAGACTTGAGATGGAGGATTCTATATGACGCTCTTGAAAATACGATTGGACAGTCTAAACAACTTGACACCGGTGCTGGCTTGTTTGTGCTTCTAGCTATGATACCCTTTACTCCACTTCTACGTCCTTCTCGTGTTCTTTATGTGTTACTTCTACTTATCATTTCGCGGTTCTCCTTTCCATCTATTTGTTACCGGGGCTATTTTCTCATTCTATGGTTCGTCGTCCTTAATAATAATATCCTTCTCTGTAACTAGTCGGTGAAGGGGAAAAAAAAGGTGATAGTCGCCCATGATATTTACAGGAGCTTCTCATTGTACAAGATACCTAAGAACCCTATGAACAGACACAGATGTGCGCGGAGTGCAACCGGGATATCAGGAGTACTCTAACCAAAACCCCTTGAACCTCCGCCGCGACATTAGTAATACCAACCGATATAACATGGCATCTTCTCCACAGAAATTGCCGTCCAGACAAGGATACGATGTGCAGTCCTGTCTATGGCAGTGCCTGATTGGATGTCCCTCTTGTTTAGGGCTGACGACTTCCGCCGAAGACCTAAGGCGTCGGCGGAGGAAATGCACCCTGGCTTATATACGTCCTCTCTCCAGAAAGACGTAAACGGAGGAAAAGGGGGATTATTTATAAGCTCCTTGTCTCGTGGACTCCCTGGTGAGCTAGTTTAAGATCTATCGCTTGAGTACTACTTCTTTCGTTGTGGGTAGAGCCCATTAATTCACTTATTCTTGCTGGACTGCTTGCAGCATCGCTCAATTTCGGCCTCCTTTACTGTCCTTACATCGAGACCGATCTGATCTCTGGTCTCCATTTCTTTCACCCACCATGTCCGACCAAGAGAAACCGGAACCAAAGCACGATGGCGAACTGAAGCTGGCAGAAAAGACGGATGAACAAAAGAAATCCACCGAACCGGAGACAGCAGACGAGTATCCGCAGGGTCTACCACTGGCGCTCATCGCAGTAGCCCTCGTATTCAGCATCTTCCTGGTGGCACTGGATCAAGTAAGTACTTGGCGTTGTGTCTTCTCTCCCAACAAGACGAAAGGGAAATCATAGTAAGTACTAATACTCCAATTGAAGACAATCATCAGCACAGCCATCCCGAAGATAACAGATGAGTTCCACGGCCTGTCCGAAGTCTCCTGGTACGGCTCCGCATACTTCATGACATACGGAGGCTTCCAATCACCCTGGGGCAAAGCCTTCAAGTACTTCTCCTTGAAAATCACATTTCTAGTAGGAATGTTCATCTTCGAGCTGGGAAGTCTCATCTGCGGCGTCGCACCGAACACAACCGCACTGATCGTCGGACGAGCCATCGCCGGCATTGGAGCCGCGGGCGTCACAACGGGGGCATTCATCTTGGTCGCCTTCTCCGCCGCGCCACACAGACGTCCGTTACTGACGGGTCTCTGCGCCGCGGCATACGGGATATCGTCCGTAGCTGGACCCCTGATCGGCGGTGCCTTCACGGACGGGGTGTCGTGGCGGTGGTGTTTCTACATCAATTTGCCAATTGGGGGTTTGGCGGCGGTGATCATCTTGTTCTTCTTCCATGCCCCTCACACCGCGAAGCCCGTGGAGGCGAGCTGGAAGGAGAAGGGCCTCCAGATGGATCCTATCGGCATTATCTTGACCATGGGCGCGATCATATCCTTTATCCTGGGCATGCAGTATGGCGGGCAGACGAAGGCGTGGGACAGCAGCGTCGTGATCGGCCTGCTGGTCGGATTCGGCGTCATTGTCATCGCCCTTCTCATCTGGGAGTACTTCCAGGGGGAACGCGCCATGGTCGTCTGGCGGTTGTATCGGAAACGGTTCGTGTGGGCCGGATCAACTTTCCAGTTTTTCTTCGCGGGGGCCTACTTCGTCCTACTGTATTACCTGCCCATATACTTCCAGAGCGTCCACAATGCCAGCCCCATTGAGTCGGGCGTGCAGAATCTGCCCATGGTGATCGCAGTGAGTGTAGCTGGTGTCTGTGGCGGGGTGACTGTCTCCAAGACCGGGTATGGGACGCCGTTCATGGTTGCTGGTGCTGCCCTGGCTACCGTGGGCTGTGGATTGCTGTATACTCTGGACGTCACGACGGGGACGGGCAGATGGATCGGGTATCAGATTATATGCGGTTGGGCATTCTCTTTCCCCTTCCCGGTGACGATCAACATTGGGCAGGCATATGCGGACCCTCAGGATATACCGTCGGTGACGGCCACTTTGTTATGTATGTCACTCCTCTTCCTCCCTCATCTCCCTCCCTCTGTATATATAGCTGATGGTGTGGCAGTCTTTCAAACCCTCGGAGGAGCCCTATTTATCTCCGCCGCACAGTCCGGCTTTGTGAACAAGCTGATCTCCAGCGTGGCCAGCTCAGTTCCCCAGGTCGATCCGATGGTGGTCGTCGCGACAGGTGCCACGCAGATCAGAGAGGCATTCAAACCCAGTGAAGTCCCAGGGATTGTCCAGGCGTATATGGACGGTGTCAAGGTTACATTTGCGATTGCTGCCGGGGCCGCGGGGTTTGCCTTTTTGGTGGGCTTCTTCAGTTCTTGGAAGAAGCTGCATGACAGCCCGTCCAAGGGGGATGCTGTGGCTATTGCCTAGTTGGTCTCGATTCGATTAAGACTACAGTGGCCTGGGCAATGGACAGAGTTAGTGGATGAAACTGGGGTTAATGGTTATATTTTATACCTTCGCAGTTTAGAGAGAGGAAGTGGAGGAGGAGGAGGAGAGGAGGAGGCTTCTACTAAAGAGGAACCCACTAATGTAGATTCATATAAATCAATGGAACATCTGCGGTTGCTTATTTATTTTAGAATGACTCAAATCCTCCAGTACCATCCAATCTATCTCCGTCAATATCATTCATCAAGCTATCAAAAAAGCCCATGTCGACACTATCAAACAACCAATCCTCAACGCCAGTCGTAATATCAGGATAAGACTCCTCCGGCGTATCTGGGTCACGGATCGTGCAAGCAACCTGCTCAGCCACAGGGACATGCTGACTACTTTGCATCGGAGTCCTTTCGTGGGCTCTCAAATCCCCGTCGCTGGACCCCGTGCGGCCCGAGGCAGGCGAGGGTAACGCAAGTCCAACTGACGACGGACGAAGAGTGTAATGTTCGGCGCCACCTGTCTGATTAGGATCATCTTTTCTTCCAGGAACCATTGTCGGATGGTCTTCCCGTGAGATCCGTCCGACCTGCCGCTTGATCTCTATGAGCCCGAAATACGGTATACTGATGCGGAGTGTGTTACTGTCTTCCGGAAAGGGGGGCCCCTGACCGGCCACGACGGACTGAACGACGCAGTAGCGTCCATCTGCGGCCTCAGCTTCGATGAGGAGTAAGCGTCGTAGTAGGTTTGTCCCCTTCCTGCTTAGAGCGTCTTCGTCGAGTTTCTTAATCGGCCGCGATTTCTCGACGAGGTGTTGCATCATTGCGCGATCGCTGTAGCGCTGGTGGGCCAGGGCGGTATCCGGTCGAGAACTGTCTCGATGGGAGTCTATATGCGCCAGTAACAGGGTCATGGAGGCCATCAAGGCGAAGAAGTCGGCGCGTCGGCAGTAATACGTCACGCTTGCCAGGTCGCAGAAGACGGCGAAGCGAGTGAGGATCTGCCGGCTGGAGTTGATGCAGACGAGTCTGGAGTAGTCGTATCGCTGATCAGAGTGAAACCTGAACAGGAACGGCAGATGAAGCTGCGTGAGGAGGTTATAATGAACCAGTTGGTTGGTAAAGCGCTGCACTTCACTGTACTCATGAAGCGGGTTTCCATCCGTCGAACTAGACAGATCTGGCGGCAACCAGTGTTTGTCCGGGAGGTCACTGGCGGCCTTCAGAAGCTCTTGATCGATGTCTTTTGTCGTGCTGAAGTCCTCGAGGATATCGTCTCGGTTGTTGCGCTCCAGGATACGGCCTGCAATAGCCGTCTGAAGGCGCTCCAGCCGACCGATGGGCGTCGTTTCGCTCGCCAGCGCGGCGTCCGACGCCATGCTCATGTCGTTCGTGCCCTGTGGCAGACCTAGCATCATGGACAGGAAGCGGTCCATGTACACAATGCGATACCACAGGAACTGCGGCTCCGTCTCGGAGCTGGGCTCGAGTTTCTGCAGCAGATGGCTGGACGAGGACCGATGGATCCCCATCAACTGGCCCACAACCAGCGCCTTTCGATACGCCAACCACGACCGTCGCAGGTTGCCACGGTTTGACTCAGACACGCCCACGAGCATGAGGCATTCGATGCCCTCGACTGCGACTAGCAGATCCTCGTTCGTCGATACAAAGTTGACGGCGGCATCCGTCAATCGCTTAACGATAGCCCTTGGGGATTCAGATATATTGGAAACACAGTCCGGGGTCAGTGGCTGCAGCAACGACGCAATGAGGAGCATCTGTTTGGCGATCAGAACTGGGTGCGTCTGGGGACTGGGAAGCTGGAATAGCTGTCTTCCCGCGGGGAGACCGTCGCGTTGCACTTTGTCGTACGGGCTTGTGTTCACCCGGAAGAAGTACAAAGCAATGCCGTTCGTGGCTCTGCTCAAGGCGAGCAGGTCGTCTTGCGAAGGGAAGGCTGCAAGCAGGGTTCTCGAGAGCTGGTAAAGCTTACATGCTTCCTGTGACGCTTCAGGTGCGGGGGCTGCGGCGGAAGCAGCAGCAGCATCTTCCGTTAGGAGCGATGACGATCCGGTGATAATCTCATTGTTGTTAAAGACATTTGCATCCTAGGTCCAGAATGAGCGATGAGCAGTAAGGAAGTATACGAAGTACTGATGTGGACACACCGTCGACTGCCGAGGGTAATGGAACTGTCCTTCTGCAGGAAAGAAGCCATGAGAGCCCGGAGTGGCCGCATCACTCCTTGGATGTCCATTAGCCACAGCACCAGCACAATGCCTAACCTGAGGGTCCATGGATCCTCGTTCCATTTCCGCCGTCACGTCGCCATCGGAGAACTCCTGGCTGACGCAGGTTGCTCCCCGTCGCCAACAGCCGATGCAGGTGGAGTCGGTGGGAGACCGAAAGGCGCATCGTTGTTTTCGTCGCTTGCACTCCCAGCAACTGTGTGTTCCTTTCCGGAGCTTCCTACGTTTTACCTGGGGATCGACGCGATGAGCACCGTCGTTTGTGGAGTCCATCGTTGAGAAGTTCGGAGACCGTCGTGCTCTGCGACACGCGGCGCATGTTCGACGGCGGATAGGAGGAGCTGTGAAAATTGAGTACTGTCATGTATCACGTATAAACATGCTCCTTGCCATAGTTATTACCTCTCGGAGGAAAGCTGGAGGCTTGAATTCGTCCGCCGGAGCAGGCTTGCCCTCGCACCCTCGGCGGAAAAGCATCAGCCAGTCAGACGCAACACGGAACACGGACGCGGACACGGACTCAGCGATTGTCCGAAGAAATAGTATAATTATCATTCCGCATGTTCCGCTGTGCCTTCAGAAAAGACATCTTCTCTCTTGTAGCTCTGTGGCCGTTTGATATAGCGTTAAATTATCCATTGACCAGAAACTTACATTGCCACCATCATGGCCACGCAGGAATCGCTGCGTTTCTCCCCCGAGAAGACCTTCACTGCATACACAAATGACGACGGCGCCGTCTACGCAAAGGCGCGCCCGAGCTATCACCCAAATCTATACAAGAGAATCCTGGATCATCACGTCTCTACTGGAGGTCAGCTCGATACTCTCATCGACGTTGGCTGCGGTCCAGGAATAGCCATTCGAGCTTTGGCGCCGCACTTCAAGACCGCCATTGGCCTAGATCCATCGGGAGGAATGATCGCTACCGCCAAGCAGCTTGGAGGCGTATCGGGGAACGACCAGCCGATCCGGTTCGAGCGCTCGTCCGCCGAGGAGCTGGGCGCAGACACAGAGCTGGACATCCCCGATGGCTCAGTGGACCTCATCACCGCCGCTACTGCGGCTCACTGGTTCGACATGACGCGCTTCTGGCCGCGCGCGGCCCAGGTCCTGCGGCCCGGTGGAACGGTTGCGTTCTGGATGGCTAAACGCATGCAGGTGCATCCGTCCGTGCCCAACGCGAAAGCAATCGACGCTGCCATGGAGGAAATCACGCAGCGCGAGCTCACTCCTTACATAGAGCCTGGGAATAGGATGGTCCGGGAACTGTACGCTACCCTGCCGCTTCCGTGGACTGTGGACCCCCCTGTGGGTGATTTCGACCAGGGTTCGTTCGTAAGGAAGGAATGGGGAACTCCGGGTCAGGCTGATGCTGAGACTGAGGGCGAGGAGTTCTTCTCCGGTGGCCAGCTCGAGGCCAGCCTCGACACGATTGAAGCTGTACTTGCGACCGCTAGTCCGGTTACTCGATGGCGACAGGCGAACCCGGACAAAGTCGGGACAGACAGCGACTTCGTCAGGATCATTAGGAATGAAGCAGCACGTCTCCTGCATGAGGCCGGGGTTCCGGAGGGCCAGGAGGTGTTGAGAGGCAGAGTACTTGGAGTGTTGATCATGGTGAAGAAGAAGGCATAGAATCATATATCATATAGCTATTCGTATATAGTGGTTTACTGACTGTGGTCACATTACTTTTAGATAGCTGTTATACTCGTTCCTGGACTATATTGCTCTAGACATATTACTTTCTTGTCGTCGAAGGCCCTGGTTCACTCCAGCTTGTAGCATTTCCAGCTCGTTGTCAGTAGAGTGTGCTTCTTGCCTCTGCAATCCCATCACAGCAGGTTGACAACAAGTCACAGGAATCATTGGCAATTCAATAATATATATGTATATATATATATGATAATTTAGGTAGTCTTCACTGATAAGATGGGCTCTACACATACCAGGCCGCGTTTTAGTTTTTAGTAGCAAGTTTAATGGTTAGGGCTGATGACTGGCGCTCCGGCCGCAAAATGACAGCAGAGAACAGGGGTGTAAAACACACACATTAAATTAATTAAATTAAAAAAATAAAAAAATAAAAAATGAATGGAAACAAAACCATGAGTTTACTGGTTAAACTGCGCACAGAATCCTGTTGGACCGTATAGATCGTCATTTATTTAGGGCCATTGCTAGAACCCCCCCATATCATATGGGCTACAGCTCGTGCTTAATCTTGGACGCATGCGAGTTCACTTCTACAATTTGAGATAGAGTGATTGTCTAGCGCTAAGATACTGATGTAGTTACCGGGCTTGCCGGGCGTGAGCAGCTCGATCATCAGTTGCTTCCCCGGGACAGTGTTGAGCTGGTTTGGAAGCAGGAGACATTCCCATGCTGGATCTTTTGCGTCGAGTCTGTCGTGCCGAATCTCGCACAGCTTTGTCAAGCTGGCGTTGTCCAGGTGAGCTTGGAGGTTATTCTGGATAAGTTTCTCCACAGCATCTTTACCTAGAACTCCCTCACCATCGTCGATGAATGGCATGTAGGCCAGACTCAACGAGATGCTAGATAGCGGACCCGCTTTGCTTTCCTGGTAGAGCTTGACCACCCGGAGACTTGACCATCTATAATCTCAAAAGCTTATTCTACCTAGGCTGTAGTCCTGGGGGTTCTTCCCGTCGCCGGGGCTGTTCACTATGGTAGTTATGCTGCGTTTGTCGAGAATAGTCAGGCCAAAAGACTAACATTATTCGTGCTAGCAAGGTAAGACCCCAGACCCAGCAGATGTAGCGCACTGGGGACAAGCCTTTTCCTTACAAGCAGGCAGTGAGAGATTGCAGCTATCACCAATCGATTGAATAATGTTGATAACAAATTCTGATGGATAAAATTAGTATACAATCATTACTATTAACTAGATAGTTTAACATTTAATCATGCTAGTTTAAAGCAGTTGAGTAAGGCCGTAGTTTTGAGTAAGCTGGAATTCGTACGATTGTAATAGCCCTGGCTCATAGAATTAGATTTAGAATATTATTTGGATGATTGAGGCACTATGGCCGAGTGGTCTAAGGCGATTGACTTGAAATCAATTCTCTTCGGAGGCGGCGGTTCGAACCCGCCTGGTGTCGAAATCTGTCTTTTATTTTTAGTCCACCCTCAAACTGAGGCCTACGCATTGGGGGGGGCCAGCAATCGATATCATATCATCTTAAAACTCTTGTTGGGCCATTCACATCTAGAATTTTATCCCAATTCGACCTATACCTGTTGCGAAATACCCTACGAAGACCGCGATTTGAGGGACAGACACCAGGTGCCCACGCCAACCACAGGTGGTCGCTCAAAAGGCGGCAATTCCGGGCGGCTGAGCCCTAGACGGAACCAGCCAACCGTATTTGAATTCTAGATATCAGTTCAATCTGACCCCTCTCTCAGATATATCTATGTCCCACTTCTGTTATTAGGATTACTTGAAGGGGCGCTCGACTCTTCCGCAAAGCACACTACTACGAAAGGAAAAGCAGGGGAAAAGGACAATCAATAATGATTTGTGATCCAGAAATCAATCATGCATCTCCCGCATATTGCGCAAGCGAAGGCGACCCTTTAAAAGAAGTGGTTGCAACAGTGCCTTCCGGATGCCAAGTCAGTGTGATTGCAGCTCCTGTGATCGGAGCGATGGTGACTTTCACACGCGAATAATCTGTACCTCCATCGCATCTGTCAAAGGTAATCCAGCTTCATGCCCGACCATCAAAGTGACAGGAACATCGTGACTTCGATTTTTTGGTCTACACTAATGCCCCCCAATCTCACAATATCATGTGACGGAAAATTATTGCTCTCACTTCCATTGCTTGTTGTCCTGCACGGCTGTTGGAAGGCTGCGGATAGTGTGGAAGATTTTTGCTGGGATGGATCGGCATCGAAGGAAGCCAAAAAAGAGGCTGCGTACACAAATCGAAACCTTCGAGGAGAAGTTTAATTAGTCCATTTTGGAGAATTTGCATCATATATGCTTATAAAATCCCTAGCCCTAATTAATAGATGCATCTCCTCTCTTTGGATGGATCACGTGACCAATGACGGCAACATCTGTCACCAGAAAGAAGCAAACCAACTCTTCGCATTCACACTACTACTATTAGTACTCTAGTAGAATCTCCCACATTCGTATCCAGGAGACGCATTTGTCTTTACCCCGAGTTTTGGACTGGGTAGCTTATCAGCTACACGTGTCTCGTCGCTATGTTGGTGACAGATAATGAAATACTGAATCCTGATATTCCCGACTTGCCTCTGAAGCAGCGGGTTAGGCGCCTCTGTCGAGCAAAGGGGTCTAATCATAACAATTTGAAGTAGTCGAAAAACGGCAAAGATTTTTTTATCAAATATGGAAATGCTACGATGTCTGAGGCTCTTTCTCAGCTATTCTTTTTCACTCAAATCAAAGCAAACCCAAACTCCGCGATTCGAATCCCGGAGATCTACCATGCTTGGTGGGAGCGGGATGACGGCTCTGTCTACATTGTTATGGAGCACATCAATGTCGATCATTTTGCATCGGATGAGCAACGGGCGCAAGCAATAACTGAACTAGTCACCGTTAAACCGCCGCCTGGGGTGTTTGGAAGCTTCAGCAACGGACCAATCGAGCATCCATTCTTCAAAGATGGAATGTCCCACGCTGTATATTCCTCTGCCGCGCAGCTGGAAGCATTTGTTAATAGGGTGGGTGCTAGTTTATGGAAGGATAACATCCTGAATTGACACGTTTCTCTAGCCCATGGTATTACTATACTCTACTAATCACACTGGCTGTCTAGGTCCTCTCATTCCTTCCTGCATCCGATAATTCTTGTCCGGTGGTAGATTTCAGTGATGAACGCCTCGTTTGCTACTACGCTGATATCTATCGAGAAAACTTCCCCGTGAACGTCGACGGTCAACTCTGGGTAGTCGATTTCCGGTTCGCAGGCGTCTTACCGCTGAGTTTCATGAGTTTGACCTTGCACACAAGGTCGAAGCACCTGTTACCCGCATCTATCAGGAAGACAATGCCCCTTGAATGGACAAAGAGCCTCAGACCGATGGTTCGGGCTCGCGCACTTATTCTAATGGCTGTGCCTGAATTTTGTAAGTTTCACTTTTGAATTCTGCCAATATTTTGGGAACAGTCTTGATGGTTGTCATACTGCAGGTCATGACACTCCTGGAGGAGAAACAAAGCCACAGCGCTGACCTCGTCGAATTCTGCATTGGGCTCATTGACGGAATGAGAGGCGAATTAACATGCTTTACTAGAGTGGGAGAGATTACAACTCTGCTTACAGCAACATTCACTGACATCTAGCCTTGTGACATGCAAATCAAGTGAATTGCCTGATCCTGACAAAGCGGTTCATTTCTTCTAAACCTGGTGAAAATTTCCTCTCTCCTTGCCTACTATCCTTACCTGCCTTTTACCCACTCCCACCTCCCTCTCTTTTCCTCTTTTACTGTTTCTGGCCAGCTCACACAGTCGCTGTTATTTTCATCTATTAATTGAATCCGCTAGCCGATGTGCCTCCTGTCAGGGACCTAGCATGCTGGCCATGCTATCAAGTCATTATGTTAAGAGGTAGCAGAGTAATAGCCACTAAGGCTACAGCACGTCGATATCCCCAGCACCTTAGTGCCGCACCTTGGTACAACTGCTGTTAGTTTTTAGCTGCTCCGCTGAGCCTAACACCTCCACCAATCTGTGACAGACGTTCGTTGAGAAGAATCAAAGAGACTCTTGCGGGTTGGTTGATACTCAAATACGCCGACGGAGCTCGATGAGACTGATCGCGGGTGACGCGAGATATTAAGTACTGCGCCCACGAAGTACCCTTTCGTTGCTCAATAAGGGTGTTCGGGCCCTCTTTAGTCCTTCATGCTGGAGACACCGCGCTGTAGGATGAAGACGAAGAAAAGGACTCCGACCCGATCGACAAAATTATGAACTACGCGGACATCATGCCTGTGTTTGAGAAAAATGATCCTCGGTGTCCTGGCTAAGACAAAGGCAGTTCGTATCAGCTGTGGTATCGATCCCAGTTCCGGAGATCCCAACGTGAATGAAATTGGTGAAAAGGTTATGCCAATCAAGACCTTGACATAAATGATACTTCTTCTATTTCCGGAATGAACTTGTTCAATGGCACTTACAATGGTGTCTCTCTCCGGCATCTCCTACAACGCGTAATTGCTCTGAACACGACTGATCTCCTCTTTGTCTCCGATGGGCGCCCGTACAAGGGGTTCAGGGAATGGATGTGAGTACCAAATAGCTGTCCTATCCATGCTAAAGCTCACCTCTAAATTAATCATCGTGGTCAAGCACACAGTATTTACGCCAAATGGGAATACGTCAACTAATAAATTGCACTTCCGGGCCTGAGTCGATCTATAATGTGCTCTGCTACAGATATCTGGGGGATGGAACACACAGGCATCCTGAGCTTACATAAGTAGGCTCCAAGACAACAATACATGCCCTGGCAGCTAGGGATTCTAACAGTGGTTAGAAAGTACAGGGTAAGAAGTAGAAGTTCTTCGAGAAATATATTAGAGGTACTTTGCACATATGATTTATGACAAAGACCAGCAACCGGAATTTCGAAGGCCGTGGAGGAAAGGAGACTTGTATCTTACCAGCGTGTTCAACTTTGATGTCATCTATACTTTTGTCAAGTAACAAGCTGGAACATGGAGTCGACCAAGCGATGAAACGGCAAGATGGGTTCTTCAGGCTGGGCGAAATAATGTGCATAAGCGGCCCCGCCGATAGTAGTAACTCTTTCCTTCTGCCTCCAGTTATTAACAAATCAGGCAGGGCGAGCCGAAGAAGCGCATAATTGATGCCGTGCCCTTCAAATAGCGGGTGTTTAGGTTACTAGATAAGGATCTGGATATCGATCCGAGTCAACGAAGACGAGGAATCGGGTCAACCGCCGAACAACTCGTGTACTCCGGAGAAGGCGCCGTATGAAAATCGACTCTCTTCCCCCCTCCTTTCTCTGCTTTATCTCTGTTGATTTTCCCCGCTCATTGCAGTGGTCTCCTCGTGCATCTTGTAAACACAAGTTCCTAAGCCCTCCTCCCAACCCTGCACCATGGCGCCATCGGCAATCGAGAGCCCAGAAATTAGTACCACGGACCGCAGCACTAACTCCATCCATGGACTTGGTCCCAAGAGTGCAGAATCGATGGAGAAGTGGCGGAAGTATGTCCGTGGAGGATTTGCTGCCTTCCCAGTAAGATGGCTATCCTACATATACTAATCACAGATGTAAGACCACTAGACTGATGACGCTCAAACAGGTCGCATTCGAGAGTGCCGAGGGACACCTGGTCACCGACGTCGATGGCAAGAAGTACATCGACTTCATTTCACAGTTCGCCGTCTTGAGCTTCGGACACTCGCACCCCAAGATTGTCAAAGCGGCAGTCGACCAGATGCAAAGGCTCCCTCTGGTCAACACGAGCTATATCAACCCTCTCTACGCAGAGTTTGCAGAGCGGATCACGAAGGTCTGGGAGACACTTGCTTCCTCAAACCAATTTACCGCAGTACCTTTACTGGAGCTGGCCCTAACGTATACAAGAAATATGACTACGACTCTGTCACCGCCATGTGCAGTGGCTCTGAAGCGGTTGACTCGGCTATAAAGATTGCTCGTAAGTGGGCGTACGTGATGAAGGGCGTCCCAGTGGACAAGGCCGTGATCTTGACAGCAGATTCTTGCTATCATGGCATCACACTGGCTACGATGTGTTTATCGAATAATAAGCTAGAGAGTAAATTACCTTTGTCCATATTTCCAGTATTATTGCGGGGATACTGATTAGAAACTCTCATGCAGACTTCGGCCAGCATCTCCCTAATGTTGGTCCCTTTGCGCCCGAGACCGGCAAGTTGATCAAATTCGGCGAACTCGACGTCCTGAAACAGACGCTCGAGGTGAGTGGTGATATCATCGCTGCCTTTATGATCGAACCGATTCAAGGCTTGGCTGGGTATAGTTCGCTGCTTTCCTTCCTTCTCTTCCTTTTTCTCTATCTGTTCTTGTTCTGGTACTTGTTGCTCACAGAGTCCGCAGAACCCGGGTTCCTCCAGCCGGCTACCTGAAATCAGTCCAAGATCTGTGCCAGAAACATAACATCCTCTTCATTGTAGATGAAGTGCAGAGCGGCTACGGCCGAACGGGCACCGACTGGGCCTTCCAGCACGAACCCGGAGTCAAGCCTGACCTAGTTATCATGGGCAAAGCGATAACAGGAGGTATATATATATATAGACGAGGAGAGCATCCTCTCCCCAACTCAATCTCCAGACTAACAATCCCAACAGGCCTCTATCCCATGTCCATCATAATGGGCAAAAGCTACGTCATGGACACCATAGCACCCTATGAAATCGCAAACACCTTCGCCTCCTCCCCAGTCGCCTGCGCCGCAGCCCTAGCCGCCATGGACGTGATGGAGGAAGAACAGATCTCGGAACGCTCCAAACGCCTCGGTGACGTCCTCACGACAGCCATCGACAACGCGAAGCTGCCGTATATCCTCGACCACCGCGGCCGTAACAAGGGCCTCTTCCAGACACTGGTTGTGGATGAGTCTGTGCCCGGTGTGACGGCCAGACGGATCGCGGCGCTGTGTGCCTTGCGGGGCTTGCTGTGCGGGTCCGGTGCTAATCGTCTTCGGTTTAGTCCGCCGTTGGTGATTTCAGAGACGGATTTGTTGAAGGCTGTCGATATTCTGGCTTCGGCTTTTAGGGATGTTGCTTCTTTGGGAGAGTTTCCTGGGTCGGGATTGTTGCATTGAATTTGGATTGGGTCCGTTCGATAAGACGGAGTATCTGAATTGCATCCTTTGATAGATTCAACTTGTGGCTCGTGTGTGACAGATTCTGTAGTCTTCAGGAGAGGTCTGAATATGTAACTATTTGCTATGTACTATGAGCCTCTCATTATCGGTACCAAGGCTCTAATGGACGGCGTGAGTTGCCGCGGATGCCTTGAGGAGCGCGCGAAATTGATTCACGACTCTTCTAGCATATCATGGGAGTAGAGTATCATGCCCTACGGCAGTCATAATTCTGAAGCCGGCCATGAGCCAGACGCCGAGAACAATGCAGTTATCAATACGGCGCCCGACAAGAGGACATGTTCCGCTAAGAAGCGAACTGAAAAGCCGTGGTCATAATCTCCCTCTCGCATACGAGTGTCTCTGGAAGACGTGGTGCAGGCTCGCTCATAAAATAAAATAAGTGGTATATGGAATTGGAAGTTACAAGAATGAGAATGTTAGCCGGTTGACTGGAAGAGCAACGTCGCTCCAAAATAATGCCACAATGAGCTTCGACATAAAACTCCCGCCACGTTCGGACCGTCCACACCACACCATTGGCACTTACTTAAAGACGCGTACGCAGGAATCTGCGCTCCCTGTCGCAATGACACATCGGAATGTAGGCTTAGCAGGCTCCTTCTTGGGCGCCCCATTCGTCACTTCGGAGTTCTCCACGGGGGCGTCACTGGCAGGACTAGGTGCCCACCGAATACAACTGACGAAATTCCCGTGCGCGCCATCGATTGTCTTTACCAGTCTCCCTTCCTGTGCAAGATCCCAGCAGCGTATCGTTTTGTCGTCTGCTGCGCTAAATAGGTATTTCCCGCCGGGATGGAAGACCAGACCTCTTACCCAGTTGTCGTGGCCAATGAGAGTCTTGATCAACCTTCCCCGGGAATCCCATAGCTTGATTGTTTTGTCTCTGGCCCCTGTTGCGACGAATTCTGATGAGCTACTGCTCGGAGGCGGCTTCTTCAACCCCGCAAGAGTGGCTAGATGCTCGTAGCTCGCTGGGGGGGCAAAAACGCAGCATTCGATATAGTTCTCATGACCTAATAATGCCGCTTTCGGTTCCGCTGACGAAACCTCCCAAATAGTAGCTGCCTGGTCTCGACCGCCTGATACCAGCCATTTACCGTCAAAGGAAGGCGACACGTCTCGGATCCAGGAGCCCTGTGTATTGATCGCCTTCACGCAATATCCCGTCGAGACATCCCATATTCGGATTGACGCGTCTCGACTCGCGGAGACGAGAAGATTCCCAGTCGGTGTAAGAAAGCGGACGGCAGACACTGAGTGGTCGTGCCCAGAGAGTGTTCGAATGTTTGCATAATCCTTGCTCGGATCCCAAAGCTTGACTGTGAGATCGCTAGAACAAGATGCTAAAAGAGTGTGCCCCTTCTGCCCACCAAAATCCAGACCCGAGACCGCCCTGATATGACCCTTCAGAGTGCGTTCCAGCTCCCCAAGCTCCCAGTCCCATATCTTGATGGTGCAGTCTTCAGAACCGGAGGCGAGTGAGGTGAAGACAGGGTGGAATGCTACGCACGTGATGGCGTCACGGTGTGATTCGAAGGTATGTGTTGACGTGGGTCCGGGGAGCCAATTCTTAGGATCCTGGTTCTGTTTCGATCGGGTTGCTGGTGCGGAATCGAGCTCGGCCTGCAAGCTGGCAATTTTCGACTCTAGATCCAGTATCTAGATCCTTATTGATTAGTCCCTCCCCCGTCTTTCTCGACCGGATTTCTCCAGCAGCGCCTGTGAGAATAATCGCACCTTCCTCTGTAATCGAGCAACTCCTGTCCACTTCTTCTCTAGTAGTCCCTCATACTTCTTGCACGTAGCATCGTCAAAGCTCTCACCGATTTGAAGCTCTTCTCGTAGCGTCGTAGAACTCCGGGAAGCTTCTATCGATGAAAGGTAGGCAACCATAGACTTGTGTCTGATTTGCGTGTCATTAATGGGGAAGTAAGTCAATATGCGCAATGCTGATACTCACAGCTCCTCCGCCTGCCTGGTTGTCAATATCTGGCTCATGGCGGTCACGGATACAGCAGACTCAGACTCCAAAACCAGGCAATCTGCTGTCGCCGGAGGCGACGCACTCAATGACGCAGGGTGTGTAGCAGAGTTTGTGATATCTCTTCCTTGATTTGGAGGTCAGAACAGATCCAGAAGGGAAATCGCGAGACAGGATACCGCATGGGCGCATGGATAATCGAAATCGAATGAGAATACATGCAGGCTCAAACACGCCGCGTGCGCCCCTCCGCAATCGTCGCTGCAGGGGTGGGTCACGTGAGGCGGGCATCGTACTGCATGCCTGCGACTCTTCGGTTTCTGCTCGGGACATCAACTGTGGCTCTGAGAATGAATTGGTCGCTGACGGAGACACGGTGTGGTTAGCGGATTCTGCAGTCCACATTTGGTGTCTTTCCTTATGATGGCAGGAGACTCATTGATCTACTACTATAGTTCGTCACGGCAGATGAGTTCTTACCTAGGTACACTCATGAGTGGAGCCATTACCTCCCATTACGCAGCGTGATCATGGAAGGGAGAAGAGGTTTATCTAGCAGTCTGTTACTGCGTGTGACATTGGCTTACCTATCGAATCTCCTTGAACTGACTTCGAATGTAATAGTGAAAAGGAAGACTGACGTTCAACTGACAGCGATTGGATCCCCGTCCAACGGTGATGACTGGTATTTGGCCCCCACCTGCATCCGTATTCTTACCCAGGATCCCCTGAAAGGAGCGACACCATCGAATAATAGCAACTAATGAAAACAGAGGCGTTAGCAAATTGGTGTGGAATGAACGTTGGTAGCGGGGCAATACATAGCAGATTACTGAGTGCAACATCCAGACTCTGGACGCCTGAACTAGTTTAATTTGTGATCCCTAAGATTTTCCAGGACATGTATCACCAGAAGCAAGTTGGACAGAGGGCCGTCTTCGAAGTTCGGACAATCGATACGGCGACGTTTCGTTCCCTCGATGCCGCGTTTCTTCTATGTAACAGTGCCTCCGCGTGAGGAAGTGCCTGCTTGCCTCTAGGAGTTATTCGATCGTAGCATAGGAATGGCTCATTTCCAGCGGCAACGCTCTAGGCATCCTAGTCCAGTTTTCCAGCAGCGAGGAACTGGGGAGTAAGAGGTCCTGCCCAATCCCTTTCAAGGGACAAGATCACAGGCAACAGTACTGACGAGAATTCCATTCTAAGTCAACGTTAAGATTGCAAAGCCAAAGCCGCGACCTGCAGGCTAATTTAATGGCCTAATGTGAGGCTGGTAGCTTGTCTGTCTAGATATTATGAATTTGCTGTGTTACCCCTTTGCCACTAATAAGTTGCACTGAGGTTAGTGATTTTCTATCCCCTTCTGACTCACTAAGTGGCTCCGAGCGTTCTGGAGGTGGGTGAGTCGAGGTGATGTACATTTTGCCTACTTGAGGTAAATACTACTAGTAGTCTGCATAACCACACCACCTGATTGGTGAAAAGCACGAACCCCACCTCGGGCTGTATAGAGATCGGGTTGCAGGTGCTCAAAATACATGGTTGAGCTGTATATTAAGACTTTCCTATCCCAAAGAGTTCGCGGGAACGGATTGCAAAAGAAGCTCTCTAGAAACTGACGCTTAAGTATACCTCAGACCTCAAGGAGCAAATTTCCTAGGCTAGAGTGAGTCTCACTCCATGCTTTAGATATATACTAACCTCAGGCAAGATTCGTCAGATCACCTGCCAACAATTATGTGTTCTTACGGCGTAACCCGTGCTGTTCGAGCGGAGTGCACAGGGCAACCACAACATAAGATAGAGACACGCCTACGCAAGAGATGTGTCCTTTCGCTAAAGCCAGGTCCTCCTTGTAACAATCCCACGCACGACCCAAATTTAGATCAACTCCCTTCTAGGAAAGGGGGGGCATGCCCAGCGTGCCGGGACTCAGGAATATCGCTTGAAATCTACCAAGTCAACTGGGTAAGCTAAACCGTACTCTCATTAACATACACACAGGCTGACTATCAATGAATGATAGGTAGATCTTCATGGCTAGATTCCGTCGAGACTTGAGAACGGTTGAATAGTACACTCTGTCTTGTGGCAAAGGCAAAGTCTGGGCAGAATTAAGACAGTCATAGCAAGCTAGTCAAAAAGATAATAACGCTACGGGCAGTCCGGAGAATTTCCATTTGGCCATAAATGCTGGTATAACATTAGGTAGCTATGGAATGACAGAAGAGTAACTACCTATCCCGAAGGTTACGGCGTTTCATTTCATTCACGGGGGTGAAATGCTTCCAGCTCTCGAAGAACCTCACTCATAGAGGTGAAGTCGCTATGGCAGCAGTTCAGAATCAACTGACCCGGCGATAGAGACGAGGCATCAGGAAAACAATGTTCGTGTATAGCTGTTCAGTCTGCTGATATCGCCTTCTGATGTTTCAAGCTCATGGTATGGTGGCCTTCCAGTTATAACATCGTAGATTGCACCACCAAATGCAAAAATGTCCCGTCGACTCACCCTGGGTACTGATGGTCGGTAATTGAACCATTCGTAACAGTAATGCGCCGGTTCACCATCGACACTGCGGCCTTCGAAGCCGAGTATTTTTAGGTAACCCTCCCTTGCTACAATCATAATGTTACGTCCAGTATTTCCATGAATGATACTACAGTTATCCTTCTGCAGCTTGCCTCAGCCACTTAAGCTTCGTTTTGATCGGAATCTCATTTGCGGATGGAGATCGACAGATTGTCCAAAGGAGCTCCCCTTAATGGAACCATCTTTCCGGATGCCCAGCAATTCAGCCATGTTGGGATGTGGCCCAAGACGGTGATATGCTAGACATTCAACTTCGCCTCCATTGCTTTCTCAGAATTCTCTTGTTATCAATCTCATAGGCAATTTCTGATTTCCGGGCAGCAAGTAACTGTAATGCTTCAAATGATATTGAGTCAACGTCTGTATTGCTTGGACAATGAAGTATTTCAAGGCATTTGATGTAAAACACCCGTAAAATGGAGGGGAGTGGGAGGAAGGATTACGCAGCACTGGATGCCATCCTCTTCCTCAATAATAACAAGCATCTGAAGGGGTTTTCAGGAAGCACAAAGAGGAAGGGTATCATACTGACTCTATTGCAGATGCAGTGTTATTCAGTGGAGTGGTCAGCATATTGTAGTGCTTCTAGCTTTGCCACCTCCTGTCACATACATTTTCACGCACTTCAAACATTTTCTAATGAGTTATTGGAGTGCATTCATAATAAGAGTGCCATGAAAGAAAAAGTTGGGATGAATGGACAGCAACAATCACAAAGTGCAGGGGTTAGCCACAACCCAACTTCCCCCTTTGCAGCTCAATGTATGGGCCTTATGATCTGTCCTAGCTAGCCGACAATATTATGATTCTTCCCCCTGACTCATTCCTCAACTTCATAAGATTTCATCAAATATCCACAAGACCAGCGCTTTGGCCGCAGTGTAAATCTATTCATGAAATACCACTGCAGACTGGAGGTTCATCAACTGTGGTTGTAGCTTCACCTTGGTCGACGAGTACCGAATGTCCAATGATCCACCCTATAATCGCGACTCTCCATGTAGAGATCTCGCCCGTATATTTCACGCCGAGTTCGTCCTTGACGCAAATATGGACGCCGATGCCCTCTCTGGGCGTACGTTTTCTATGCTTTAGTTGACTTTGCCGCATGGAGCTCTGGTGGGAATCCATGTACCTCGCGCGCCTGGAGAAACATTGTGTCAGCGTCTCTTCTCTTGGTACTTTCTCTATCAGCTACTTCTGAATGAATGTGTGAAGGAAAGCTTGGACCGCCAGTGGCTCAAACCTCGCGCCGAGGCTCTTTATTGAGACATCTGTGCAAGTTTAAGAGCATCCGGGGAAGTGACTGTCGTTATGTTTGATATCGAGTTGGATGTGGTGGTTGATGCAAGAAGCTACAGTCAGGACAAGACATTCTAGAAGATTGGAGATTCTTGCTAGACAGCACCAAATGCAGTTGTACCTGGCCTGCTTGGACCCACACCGGGCTATAGATACAAAAGTTTTAAAGCAGGTTTCGTACTAGGAAAATGTCTTGGGTACCGTTGTACCTCCTTTATTTGCGTTTCCCTTTGGATCAGTCTTCGACTCTTCGCTTTGACATGTAAATTTTCTCTATGTGGCGTCTTGACCTGTTGGGTCTGCACTAGGAATAAACCCGACGTACTCTGCGAAACTGAAGGAAGTACACGTCTGCTCGAAACCAGAAACTTACCTCGAGCACGAGTAGAAAAATAAATTTCGAGTTTCCTATAGTGCCTTAGACGCACCGACATAAAAATTCCATTTTAAATGGAAAGATGCCAGTATATGCCTAGTGATTGCCTTTATTAGTGCCGGAGCAAGTACTTCTGTGCTCCTGCTCCCTCCTGAAGACAAAATACTTCTTCTTGTATATAATTTAGCTACGGATCCACTTCCCTTTAGACTCTAAGTTGACATGTCTGGAGAAATATTGCCACCTCCACTTGAACATCCGTCTTGTTCTGAGCCAATTGCTCGCCATAACTGTCTAGAGTCTTGGACTGACCATCTTGTAATTTGAAGCTAACCTGGGATAGTCTTATGACGGTAGTGGAAGCGAGCTGGGCGCCTCATAGAAGCTCGAGACAGGACTAAGAGGATGTTAAATTCTTTGTAGATGCCCAGTCACCCCTGGAATTCTGTTTCTAGGGACTGACAGCATTCTCTTAAGAGAAGTATTCACTAGCCCTCTCTCCTCATTTGTTCTTCTTCATCATCTGTGTGTCTTGATTGGAGTGTTGAGGGCGCCCCTTCATGAGGTAGTATCCACAGGTAAGAGGCACTTCCAGGTTAGTATCCACTTCTTTGTTTGCATGCCCATGAGTGCATATGACAGCCATTCACTGTTTCGACCAGTGAAGGAGGCCTGCTCAGAAGCTACTATAAAGTACCTGCTTCTCGCATCCTCTCTCTTCTTCCCCTTCTTCCCCCTCTCCCTCACCACCTTTCAAGCACTTTCAATCGCTTCTCTTTGCTAATATCGACTTTGCACTGTGGTCTCACTACTCCTCTTCAGATCAAACTTCTCTGCCAAGCCAAAGAAAATAAGAACGCCTGCAGGAATCACCACCATGTGGTTCCTCCCTTTGCAGGTGTTCTTCCTGCTGACTGCCCTTCTTGGGCTGGTTGGTGCCGATTCTGATCCTGCCAGAGGTGAGTTGCATTCTCTACACAGCTCATCTGAGATCATCAACTGTACTGCCTGGTGCTGACCACTCCTTCGGATACTTCTGTATACATAGATGGTCTCATAAACAAGACTGATCCCACCTACCCGTTTCCCAACTTGGGCGACGATAATCATACTCATGTGGTACGATAGAAACTCATCCTACTCCTGCTTGTCCTGCTTTCCCAGGTCTACAGACTTGTTTCGAGCTTACTGTACATGGTCTGGCTCCTCTGACTGACGACAAACACTAGTTCCCTGAGCCGTTTGGCAAACATCGAAACGAGTCTGTCGCTCCGTTCTCGTTGACCGCGTCCAACGCTCGTCCAAGTGGCTTTGTGAAATTCCCCCCGAGCACTAGGGATGATCACACTCTGGTCCGCAGGGTTAGCCCTCTAGTCATCGACCTTCGCCAAAGGGGCCGCCACACTTTCAACTTGATTGCGGACGCAGTCAACAACAGGCGTGCAGACACAGGCAATCACTTCATCACTCCTGAGTGGATTATCGACAGAGAAAATTTTCACAGGATGTCAAGAATGGCAAAGGATACTGTGGTAAAGCTCGGGATGGAGCCTAGCTCAATTGATGGCTTCCAGACAGTTGAAATAAAGATGCAGAGGAACACCCACCTTCACTACAACAATGAATATAATCCACAGGTGGGCACCATTGTTGCTGCACAGATTTCAGGCGCTTTTTCAGGCGACACAGCGGATAGCCACTGGTCTGATGTGACTTTCCCTATGTGGGAGGAACTTTGTGGAGAACAAGTGATTAATCCAGCATCACTTAGATATGTGATTGAAGATGTCATTGTGAACGATATCACTGAACAGGTGCTGATAGAGCTCATTCCTCCTGATTCGCCAGAAAGGAATATGGCACGGGATACAGGCTATACATTCACACCTAACGACCTTGACTTCTATGCAGTCCTTCAAACTCCCAACGTCATTGGATCAGCATATCTTTGCATCAATTATGCAACCAGACTGCAGTTTTCGTCCATCGAATCCATAACTGCATATTGGTTTGACGGGTGGGATTCATTCACCCTAGCCATCAAGTTTCATAAGCCTCAGGTTGTCAATACAGTACTCGAAGGTGTTTATTGAGACTGGGAGCCGCAGAGTCAGTATCTCAGAACAAATTTCTACCTTGACATGGGCGGAGGCTTGTCAACAGAGAAAACTCAGAAAACTCGATGCTAGCAAGGACTGAGATTTGGATTTACCCTCAACAAGAAAACAGAGGAAAGCTTAATATGGGAAATGTGCTTAGATGTTCTGCCGTTAGGTAGTTAAGATGCATCAATTGCAATACATCAAAGTTTGAACCTCTTCATTAGTTACGGAATAATTTTGTCGTACTTACAAGATATTATCTCTCTTTTTCTGTTAGTGGGTGCTCTTCGATTTCTCTCACTTTTGTCTTTTCATTTCTATGTAGGCCATGGCTGTCATCATAAAGTTTCTACTTGTATTCACTACAATTATTACATAGAGATACTGCTGCATTGTGAAATTTCACTAATGATCAGTCAGGTAAAGGAAAAAGCATTGATGAGCAGAGCTATTAAGGTGTGGATAACAAAGGTGAGAGGATTTGTGGTTCCTAAGATGTACAGTTCGCGATCTACAATGGGAGTGGCCCGACCCGGAAACCTTAATCCAGACAGGACATGGTTGACCACTCCAAGTTTTGGGTAAGATGGCAAGTCTCACAGCTCTATTTTACTTTAACAAGGCTGACAATATTTGGTATTATTGTTTCTAGGTGGTTCAACATAACGCTGAGATTGTCATTGCGATTCGGATACCGCAGGAGCTTCGACACTGACTCGCAGATACAACCAGCGCGTTTTGCAATGCAGTACTCGTGGAAATGCTAGTAGCTAGTAGCACTGGAGGCTGGTGAGTTGAATATCCTACAGATTCGCTGATAGGACTGCCATTGGACATACCAGACTTATGAGCATGCAAATAAAATTTTCACAAGCCTCCTACGCAGACCAGCCCAGGTCATCGCCGGTAGTGTTGGGCATTCCCAGTGGCACGCTTTCCAAGGACAAGGTAAATGAAACTTTTACTTGACAGAAGCTGACCCGTCTAATATTACATGTTAGAAATCCACAAGTCGAACAAGATGAACAACCCTACCCTCTCCTCCGACTCTCGACAAAGTCAGTCGCGTTGAAGAAACTCCTCCTCGAAGACCGTTCCTGCGTCGTCCTATTCACCCCCTGAAGGCCAAGCTCTCTCTCATAGGCACCGAACTTATAGTCATTGATGCGACCACGCCATCAAGACATGCACGCCATCTTGCCAGATACTCTCCGAAATTTGCAACAGGTAACTGAGATGATAATCGCCTCGCAGCGTATCAAAGGCCACGTCGGTGCGAACCTGGAACAGTTCGCAGGAAATAGGAAGACCGAATTCCGTGACCATGGCGGGTCGACGGAACATCGTGGCAACGCAGTAGTGGTACAGGGTGTTTGTGCTGGCGTTGTTGGTGGCGCATACCGCGAGGTCTGCAATTACTGGAGATCAACGAGACGTTCTCAGTGCCACGCAGCTGTTCTTTATAGAAATGGTGGAGACGCGCATGGGATTTGATGACGTTGTCGACGTCAGGTCCGCTAGCAGGGCCCATCTGCGGCTTGTTGATGGTAGTCCAAATAAGCACGCGATCTGCAAATGAGTCATGACCAGTTTTCCATAGTTGGCAAACGCATCTTGGAATCCTGGTGGTCCACATCCCATGTTGATGGTCTTGCCATAATATGCCTTTTCGGACAAGGCTTCAATTGGGTTCTCCAGAAGACTCAAGGGCATGCCGCAGTTGAAGCAGGGTGATGATCGGCTTAATTCCCTTGAAGAGAGCAAAGTCAATCCAATCCTCATAGTGTTTTAATCCAGCGGAATTGACAAGCGTGCCCAGCAAGACGAATGGCAGAATACGCGACCCCGATATGCCAAAGGAGAAATACTTGGCGTCAATTGCAGCCAGAAGTTCGACATCCTGCATGTACAAAGAGTAACTTTCGGCACTGACAAAATTCTTCTCCAGAGACATGACCCCTAGTTCACTGGCTGCCATAGGGACCACGGCGAGCAATATTACTTCGATTTTTGCAAAGCTCGGAGACCTGCCTTCCTCCACAACGGCGCCCTCGACCTGAGATGAAGAGCCAACGACACTAAAGACGGAATCCTCCAGTCAACTATAGCTGTTCTAAGACTCAAAATAGCGCGGAGGAGGCAAGATCAGATCTGTCATGGGAACAGGTGTCGGAGAGACGGTAGTGCGCAACAGGTTTACATCCCAGCTCAAGACCGGCCCGTCTCAATTCTGCAACAATGCGCGTCTCAATTGGCCTCAGATCGGGACGAGTCCCACTTACTTCTTCGAGCCATTTTCTTGAACCATGATGGACACAGTTCGCAGAGCTACCGGCGTAACGCTGACCCCAAACCCACATTCGCAAGTCCGTACAAGTCGCTCGGTAGTAGTCTGTTTCCAAACGTCTCGACCTCTTCCTGGGGCAACTGGTAACCGAATGTAATAATTGTACCGACAGACTCATCAGATCTGGACGGCCAGGCAGCATGGAAACTGCTCTAGGCGAATGCAGGGATCCGGAATTTCACCCGTGGCATCTACGCCTGCGATGGCAGCACTCAGACCCAGAACCAGAACGATCATTGTCAACAATTCCAAAAGGAGCTGGTGATCTGCGACTTTAGTGACCCCAAAGGGATACTAGGCGTACGACAGGTTTCCGACAGCTCCTGGAACCCCGGCAGCTGAAGCTCAGGACCCCCGTTGGCTTATCTTAATTTCGGCCCACAGATGACGAGCACCTGCATACTCCTTATTTGCTGTTGGAAATTGAGACGATGCATTTTACGGACAGCCAGGGATTGGATGAGATATTTCGCTGAATCCAGTAAGGATCTCCTCAACTGGTTCCTGAAAATCTTCTGTCAAGTCTAGCACAGTGAATGTACATCTTGGGTTCAATTTCATGTCATGTCGACGCCAGCACTCGGAAACTGGATCGGCCATCCGCCTTGTTCTAAAGCCCAAATTGCATTCGAAAAGAGAAACGGCATTTTATTATGACCCATTCTTAAATTATCTTAGAGTATCTTCTCCGAAGACTATAAATAGTGCCTCGGTCACGGTGCCTGGCACGCAACTGGAAGTAGGTCGAACGGCAATCCGATTCTCCCATTGAATTATCTTCTGTCTTCAATCTGAGTGGTCAAAATGCCGTTTTCTTACCTGCATTCTCGCAATTGTCATTTTCAATTCGTCTGTCTTGGCAGGTTCTCTATCAACAACGACCGGGTGCGAGATTGAACCCATCACCAAATCTCCTAGTACACGTGAAATCACTCGAACAAGTCAGTTCCACGAACCTTATACCACTGAGTGGCACCAGATGTCGACTGGACGATGATGGGCACTCATCCTCTAGCCGGCGAGTACCACAGCTCCAGGACATTCGCCGCGGACTCCCTAGACAGACTGGCAAACACCCTGCGTTCTCAATTGGCGACCACCATGAAACTGCTAATGTGATGAGCAGGGACGGTAGAGAGTGATAACGGAAAGAATGTTTATAATTATAATCCGAAGTTGCTTTTGGTGAAGGTTCCTTTCCCCAGTGAGGAGCCCACTGCAGCCGAACTGAGTTCCATAAGGATATAATCAAGCATGCCACAGGGCTAAGTATACCTAACTCCTTCCGCAGTTTCGACGCTTCTATTTTATCTATTTCCCCAACTAGTCCCATAGTGCGTGAACTATCTGAGACACTGGTGTGACATGGAAACTCATAATCCAAGGCTGGGTTTGGTAGGGCGAGGGGGTGATTACTATCTAGGTGCTTTCCTGGACACAAGGCTGCTCCGAGAATTTCATTACTACCAGGTTTTAACCATTCAGCACAGATTACAAACATCCATAAAACAAATATGGCCATCTCCCAGAACACCACCATATGTGGAAAATAAGTCTTGCATGCGAAGCAAAAAGTCGGATAGCAGTTAATGGAACCGTGCCAACGTCTCCCTCCGAGCACCCAACACTTCCTCGAGAAATTCAATCTCAATCTCAAGGCGCTTCTTCTCATCGAGGACTTGGGCGGACTTGGTTGAATGAAGACTATCATTACTAGCTTCTGGTACGGGGCGGCTCGCTGTTTTGTTGGTGCCCGGATCGGAAGTGGTTTGATCTTGATCTGCCCCTGAAGGATTCGATTTCTTCTTACGATCGACTTTCGGGTCGATCAAGCCTAGCGCCGATCCAATAATTATGCCAATAAATATGAGAAGAAGGAGGATTGCGCCTAAAAGGACAACAAGCAGCAAGACTACCAGCAAAGTCTTGAGCAAGTCGGGGATTAGGCGGAATAGATTGGCCAGAATGGTGATAGTCGTATCCCAGACATCTCGCAGGAAGGAGGCGATGCCACTGAATGGATTGAGGGCCATTTTTGAGAGGCACACCGTAGATTTTTGAAGATGAGAGAAGCAGAAGTTGCCCAGAATGGGAGATAGTATTCAACAATAAATGGAGGAGAGGAGAGATAAGCAGCGCCCTGTTAGCCTGTTCTGTTTGGGCTGTTTGCAATAGCATAGCCCTCTTCCTGATGTGAGGAAAGGAGGAATCTACCTACATACGTACCTAGGTAGTGGGCCCGGGGTTGACCTGTCCGTCAACTTTGAGATAATGCAGCAGGGATCTTCGTCTAGCACTCGGTGCCAATTATTCCCTGTAAGCCCATTGCCCTCACTCTCGCTCCACTACTCACTTTACCACTGGTTTTACTACTGTAGTAAAGAGGATAGAATCAGGTCACTTTCAGGTTAAATTAAGGGCGAAATTAGGGGCAAGTTATGTAGGACTTTGTTAATTTAGGCGATTTTATAGTAGATACATCTCGCCAGTATATTCTGTTAGAGGCTCTTCTCGTTGTATACTATAGTTACTATAGTATAGTATCAAGGCACAGATCTACAGATCGACGGCGAAAGAGGAAGACAAAATGAATCTACTGCTGCCGCTTCTTGTGTGGAGGCTATATCCGTAAAATATCAGCTACAACAGGAAGAGGTCACGGCAGGAAGCAGTCTTAGGAAGTGATTTGAGTCCTATCCAGCCGGGATGGCTGCCACCCACCCATGTGTCGATCTGAAATTGATGACTTTGAACGAGGATGGCAGTGCTCCCGTTCATTCGATTATATTTATGGTCGCCAAATGGAAGGCTGTGTTGCTATTCAGTCAAGCCTTTCGTTACCTGGTACCTCGGGTATTTTTGAATCTGCATCAATGGAGATCCGTGCCACCTCAGACGGCGCTGTAAACTTCTACTGGTTCAATCAGTATTTGCATGACGCATCTAAGAAGTCTGGGAAGCTGCACCTATGTGGAATGAAAAGCCACACTACAAAAGGCAAGGTTTGATGATGTAACAGAGAAGGTTTTGGAGGCATCCAAACTGTGTCAGAGCGACAACAATATCCCTGATGTCATATCTATCACATTCATCAAGAGTGTCAATAAAGCACATCAGAGAGCGCTCTCTAAGCATGGGGATCGCTTCACTGAACAATGACTTCGTCATACTAACAGTGATGAACAAGGCCTTATAAGACCCCAGACCCTTGGAATCCAGAAGCCTTCAGAAAACTGTCTGTGGCAAGTTGTAGGTCTGGGATCCGCTCAAAGAGTTATGCTGAAAGAGACTGATAAGGGCTGCAGATCGAGTACTCCATCGCCTGTTGCCGGGCGTTGAAGAAATGTGAAATAATTGCAGCAAAATACACAAAGAATGGAGCTCTTGTTTTGTAATATCATGATCGAGAAGGATGTACATTATATTAAATGTAATAAATTTCTATCTGATCTAGGAAAAATTGATTTGGTTCTATAGATTCATTCCCGTTTCCGACATTGACCATAGCCTCTACTCCGAGGGCGAATTATATTCCATAATGAACTGCATTTGATCTTTAAACTCTCGATGGTTGATTCTGTCCTTCTTCCCGTCTACTCTGCTGAACTTACTGGACCAAAAAGGCCAAAGGTTCTATTTTGTTCCTAATAGTTCGTCAAGGGCCCTAGTATCTGCTCAACACTCTGACCGTTCTAGTCCGAATAATTGGCTCGAAGTTTTCCCTGTACTGATCCATTACCTGCTCCCAAATCTCGTTGAAGGCCTCGATCTTTCACTGCTTCCATCCGTCAATTAAGCCATCCGCGAGTGGTGCCACAGCTTCCATGGCCGGCACCGCTGTACCTGGACGATCCACACTGCCCAGCTAAAGCGCTTTTCGATCCTATTCTTGCTGCTCCGTATGAGATGCCGCAGCCCTGACAACACCTGCCCAACTTGGATTCCTCGGTCCATGTCATTGTCCCACCGTTTCAGCACCTGCTGAAATAGCTAGCAATGATTCTCCAGGGGAACATCACCCTGTCTGACGATCGGCGCGATGAGTGGAGGCACATGCTTGATCACGCCCACGAAATTTGGCCCTGTTTGGTTCCTCTCGCTGTGTGCGATGTCCACGATATCGTCGGTCTGGAGGATAGGCTTGCAGCAGAATTTGAGCATCTTTCTGAGCGTCGTTTCGGGCGAAAGGCCGATCAGCCCGGCTACGAGAGAGCGCGAGACTCTGCAGAGAGCCAGGCTGATGATCATACTTTGTCGCAAGGTCTAATTCGCCCCCTGATCTGCTCGTCAAGTATTTGCCTCTGCGGGTCAGTGGCGTCGGCTGAAGACTCGAATAGTGCGTCGACAATCTTGGCTCGTTTGTGTATGAGTAGTGAGGGTTGGCAGAAACCCGTTCATCAACCCGCACCTCTCTGCAGGGAATGAGCTGGTCATGCTTTGTCCTCCTTGGTTGGAACGACGGCATCCTTAAGAGATTTGGGTAAACACTATTCGTGAAATGTATTTCATGGTCTGGGGGTGCCAGCCTAGGCTGCGTAAGTTTGACAGTATCCAAGATATAGTTACCCAACTGCCTCACAGTTGTTGAACCCCAGCATTTGCACAATTAATATCTAGTACTATGTGAGAGATTCATCAGAAGTCAAAAGCTTAATCTCGCTAGTCAAAGGGTACTACTAGCAGTATAGTAGCATTCCTGAATGGTTGAGCTGATAAGCTTTGTTCTGTACTACCTAGTACAGTACAGTTTTTGAAAAGCCATGAATATATGCGATTAATCAAATTTTTGCTTCTCCACAAAGTTAAATCAATATCAGAGAGGGGAAAGCAGGGCTGGCCTTCGATCGTGTAATGTACGCAGGGACACAGGAGTGGCCTGGGTGCTGTCAGGTCACGTTACTTTGAAACATTGTAAGAAATATTATTATTCTATCCCTTGTTGTACTATCTAGTTCGCCCCTATTCCTTTTCTCAGCCAAAATCTGCCAGATTCCAGTCATCTGCCTCTGTGAATTCTGTCACAGCCTTCACCTTGGGAAATACAACACATCTGCCAGTTCGCCATGGTACAGTCCTATTCCGACACTCTTGAGAAAAATAATTGCGTCGGCACTGGAAGTGCATGCCTTGTCTTCAATGTCAGTCCGACTATTGTGGTGAAAACTGTTCGTGGCCGACTCGAGCGTTCCAAAATAGAGGAGCATCCTTTCCTCCGGGAAGCCAACTTTTACAAGCGCCTAAATGAATGTCAGAATCGATGCCAAGATATCATTGAGTGCTTCGTCGCGCTCCCAGACCATCTTTTTCTATCCTATTGCGACCTTAACAACATAAATCATCGTTTCTCTGAACGTCAGACTCGAGAAACACTGCCAGATGGCTGGCCTGGACGGCTTATCCGTGTGAATAGTTATGAAGATCCTGCTCTCATTGCTCGATGGATACAACAAATTACCTCAGCCCTCGAATATGTAGAGAAGATGGGCCTCTCACACAATGATGTGCACCCACGCAATTGTCTTCTTGACAAGAACTTGAATTTGAAACTGTCAGACTTTGATTGTGTTGCCACCATTGGGCAGATCCTTCAAAATTCTTATGCTCCATGGGCCAGAATGATACCTGCTGGGCCCTTGAAAGGCACATATGGCCTCTGTGGTGCCAGGACTGAACAGTTTGCAGTTGGAACTCTTCTCTATTTCATGCTATATGGTCATGAACCCTATGATGACATTGATCTGAAGAATCAAGACCCAGAAGAGTTAGATCGCCGATTTCAAGACATGGAGTTCCCTGAACTCAGCCGACTGAAAGTCTTTGACAATCTCATTTCAGCTTGTTGGTACAATGTCTATCCTTCAATGGCACTGCTAGCATATGATTTCAAACGCAAGACAAAGGATATGGCATTGGATGCAGAGTACATTTTTATCGACTCTGCACAAGAGAGGAAGAATTGCGAAGCGCTGATCAGAAGGGGATTACTTGGCCCTGACTTGGCGCTCCGCTTCCAACCAGCCTGGCAAAGGTACCTACTTGTTATTGCAGAGAAAAGCTCGTCTATTTGGCAAGTGTTTGTCAAATTAACAAGAAGAATTTGGATCTGGTCTTGATTGCCATACTTTGAGAGTTGGCTGCCGTGGAAGATAGTCCATTCAAAGAGGGAAGAAATGTGACACCTTCTTTACTATTTGCCTAGTGGCCATGCTTGAGCATATGGTATTGACCTTTAGGAGAATTTCCTTTTGGGACCAAAGGGAATGTATAAGTGGAAATTGATATGTGTATCTTTTCTCTTTTCTTTACTCTGTTCGCATTGTCAAGGCACAGGTTTGTTCAGCACCTATTGTCAATGAACTTGCTCAGGAAATCAGAATAGTCTTGGAATAGGCATGCGGGATAGCTACGGACGCAGAGCTTGTCCCTGTCTGGCCCCTAAATCGTCCTCTCCATCCTGCGCATGAAGCGAAATTTATACTTCTCCATCGCTATGCACATACGGCTAAGTTGGATAGTGACATTCTGGAAGGCCATGAGTATGCAAGCAAACTTAAGTATTGTAAGGGGAACAATCTCACAAGGAAATGTATACTCAGGCAATGTAGAAGGACGGCCTCTTCGCTTGTCATACCACTTGCCATTTTCGTCCTGCATCCAGTAGCCACTAGCTTTGCAATCATCGCATGGCGTTTGAGATGTACCAGATGCAATGCTACTGGCGATACCTTTCTCTATGCCACAACCATTATATCCATCAGAGGGCCACAGATTTCCAGGTCCGTCAATGACAAGCAAGTGAGTGCAAGCACCCTTTTGTCTTGTGAAGTGTCTTTTGCACATGATGGAGTACCCTCTTCTATTAGACTATTTCTTTCTATAAGATGAGAAGACACTACCTTAAAAGGCCGAGATATGATCCGCAAGCTGGATATAGTGGATTAAAATAAATAAGTAGAACGAATTTCTTTGACAAATGTCTTTTTGGCGATGGTAGGCTCTTCTATGTCATAGAAAAGTTACAATCGTTTCTAGCAACCGTGGGGTTCCGATTAAAGTGCCCCATCCTTGTCACCCTGCACTATATACCTCATGGAGGGGTATGCATACCTAGCGTCTAGGCAACCATCGCAATAGAACTCCTTCTGCTACAGCTTATACCTTGAGCAGTCAACAAAATCCCGTCATTCTAAGCATACTATCATTCCGAAGGATTTTGTCAAGTTGGTAGATCGTATCACCATAACCACCAGTCCCCCGGCCCACATCCTAGCACGCTTTGTGGCTGTCCTTAACCAGGTTATTCTAGTGTAATAGAACCATGCTTTGCAGGTCACCACTAGATTTGCTCCAAATGTCCGATCTCAGGCGTTCTCCAACTAACGCCATTATTTCACTAGGACCCTGTAGCATATTCAGTCGATCTTGTGTCCTCAAAATGTAAATGATTCCATAACCCAAATTTCAGGTGACCTCTTAACAGACGGCGTGAGTAGAAATCTAGCAAATAGTAGGTTCAATGGTCTTAACAAGCAGGAGCCATCAGAGGTGTTTTTAACTCTCCTAGCTGTCATAAATGGTGATTCAGACGTCAGCTATGGAGCTGCACGGATGTAGGACTTTAAAGAGGGGTTTTATGGGGGCCTATTTTGGCGTCAATCTCTTGCTTCACAATTTTGGTAGTCTGCAGATATGTAAGGAAGCACCTTGTCCTCGGGCTGCTACATATGCTGGGTCTGGGTCTTATCCGCTAACGCGGATAATACTGGTCTTTTAGCCTTGTACGAGAAGACAGATGACCCAGCTGTCTCCTTTATACGAGATGAGATAGTATCTGTCGACAGGGAACACACAACACATATAGAGCGTACCACTGGGGAATCTTGCTAGCACTAAGAAGTCCGATAGTCGCGACAGCACGGCATACGATGGTGTGCAGCTGGATAGCGAGAATGGAGAAAACTGGAGCAAGGTAGTGAGTGGTTCTTCAGAACTAAGAATGATGCGAATCCGTTCGACAGTGGTCGACTAAATGGTCGGGTCATGATTGGAACAGTTGCCCCAAAAATCACAGAAGATGGCCTCAAAAGAATCCTCAGAGATGCTGCTTTACCAAATAAGGATTCAGGAGAGACCTGTCATCGCTGGGTTTGGAGTGCTATATCCACTCTACAAAATGCCTCTGTTATATCCTATTTTGACACAGATAAATTAGCTGCTTGAAATATTTCCTGGCTCATCATAAAGCTTCCTCAGAAGTCGTTCCGCCATAAGCTCATCCTCATATGCAGGAAGTTTAAGTTTGATACTCTCTGGCCACTCCGGCACCTTGAACGAGGTGTAATAAGTCTTCGTTAACTCCCAATACTCTGGATACCAGCCTGCAAGCGCCCAGTCCACAATGCCCGCAATTCTGCCATCACGCACAATAATATTCCGCGGGGCTAGATCCGAGTGTGATAAGCACGTACGATAATTATTGCCGTGGCAGGATGCAACCTGTTCCCCAAAAATACTACCCGCATTCTCCAGGGGAGTACCTCCCCGTAGAAAGGAGTGAAAAGTAGAACGCGACTGAAAAGGACCAACCAAGCGGCCACCAATGCGATAATCGAGAATAGCGCCACCCTCCGCAGATGCAACTAATCCGTCTTCAGGAGGACGAAGTTCTCGTAATTGGGTTAAGATAGCCGCAATATCATCAAGGATAATTCCCTTCTCTGCAGGGCTCAGGCCTTGCATCCACAAAGTTTCGAGGGTAGTGCCTTGAATATAGTCCATCTTAATATATATACCTCCTGGTCCGTCATACGTGTGCCGAACTCGGGGAACTGGGATTGTGGTGTGTTCTGAAATATAGCAGAGTGCTTCAAGTTCTGGCAGCTGGCATGGCCCTTTGATGACTTGTTTCGAGCTGATCCTAACGACAGTTGGCCCTAGAGAACCAAATATTGACCGGGCAATTCTAAATCGCGTATGGAGTATGATATTTTTCAAATCTAATACTTATTAGACTTATCAGATGATAATGATGTGATTGAGCATACCTTGTAATCTCATCGTCCCAAGCGGCAAAGGTGGAGGGAATAGGAGCGCTAAATTAAACACACGAGGAATAATGGCATTGAAAAAGCTATGTACTTTCAACCAGTACTGTCAATAGCAAGAAGGAGAGCAAGAGCGGGTAGACATTCTCCAGCATTCTTATGAAAGAAAGAAGGACAAGATCTTGACAACAGAGTGTCTGAAAAATGATGGCTTGGCAACTTGGGTTCGCTGCGTTGGCTGGAGTCCGGACCGCACAGCATAGGTGCTCGCGAGTTCGAGCTTTCCAGATACTATGGGCGAAAATGTGGCATATCCTCCAAAGACGCTTTGAGTGCCCAGTGAACTCCTAATATTAATAGATACTTGAAAATGAATATGCAGTATGGCATCCTCGGTAAGTCATTTTGTCATGTTGAGAAGACTAACATGAAAGGCACAGGCTACTACCTAGTAGTGTAATGCAGAGAGTGTAAGCGTGTCCCAAAATGATGACAATTTCTGCTTCTTCTGTAAATTAATTTCCAGCCTCAGCTGCTTTCGCTTTCCAAAACCCGCTCCAGTCAACGTTCTTGACCTTCTTCTGAAACTGCTGGATACCATATCTCCCCTCGGAACCCGGAGCCATCATGTTTAAGAACGTATCTTTGATAAGGTCCCCTTGCTCCTTACTTTCCGGACTGTTCCAGGCAAGTCTAACCAACTCCTTATTACGAGATCCAGATCGTGGGGCACACTTCTGCAACTGATCCAGATACGCCTCTACGAGTCCGTCCAGGTCTTCCGGGGCTTTAGCGAGAGTATGAACAGCACCGATACGGTGAAGCTCCTCGGGCTTGACTTCTCTCCCGCTGAGAATAGCCTCTCGGGAAAAGGACGGTCCCCATTCTCGAACCATATACTTAGAGATAATAGCCGGGCTAACTCCTATCTTGATTTCGCTCAGCGTCCAGCGAGCAAGCGGCGACACGATCCGCACGTCACAGGCAAAACCCAGTCCAACTCCTCCGCCGAAGCAAGGACCGTTAATGGCGGCTATTGTCGTCTGTGGTGCGTTGTCGATGGCTTCGTACAGCCCTACAACCTTGGCATAGTAAGAGTCGCCTTCGCTGGTGTTTGTGCCCCCGCTGAGATCCATTCCCGTGCAGAAGAACTTGCCTTCGGAGGAGAGCACGACGTGGAAGACAGAGGAATCATTGGCCAGATTTCTGAACAGGGTTGTCAGACCATCCACCATATTGTCGGTGAAGGCGTTCCCGTTCTTCGGTCTCGTTAAGACGATCTTCAGGACGTTGCCGGCTCGACTAACGGTGTACTCTCCGGTATCCTCAACTAATTTCCACTCCCGCTTCGGTTTGGGTGCAGCTGGGGGTTTGGGCGCTGATGCTGAAGCTGACTTTCTCTTCGCGAATAATGCAGCCCCTGCCCGGCTGCCATACGATATGCCCAGCTGTCGAGATATCCACTCTCCCGTCGTGATCAGACTGTCTAGGTCGACACCGGTCTTGATACCGGACTTCTCAAACGTATAGACAATGTCCTCTGTAGCGACGTTTCCTTTCGCTCCAACGGCGTACGGACAGCCGCCCAGGCCTGCGACGCTAGAGTCAAAGGTTCTCAGACCCAAATCGTACGCGCGCACCACATTAGCGACGCCCTGACCGTACGTGTCGTGGAAATGGCCGGCGAGCTTGTCCGCGGGAATTTCTTTCAGGAGTAGCTCTAGCAGTGCCTGGGTGTTACTTGGAGTTCCAACGCCAAGTGTGTCACCTAGCGAAACTTCGTAGCAGCCCATATCCAGTAGCCGTCGAGCAACCCGGAGGACCTCTGAAGGATCCGTTGGACCCGAGTAGGGGTCTGCAAATATGCAGGAGACAACACTAGAAAGAAAAAAAAAAAAATCAGCATGTGGAACTAATCAGAGATAAAGAAGATATAATAGACTAGTTTTCTCTCACCCTCGGACCGCGACGCCTTGTTTCAGCGCAGCCTCCGTCACCGACTGCGCCTGTGCAAGGGCCTCATCGACACTACAGTTCTGATTACTCTTGCTGAAGGCCTCCGTTGCGGACGCAAAAACGACGACTTCCTTGGCGTTGCTGGCCAGGGCATTCTGCAGCCCCTTCGCATTGGGCGCTAGCACAGGGAACCGAATATCACCCTTCTGGACGAGAGGAGAGATCTGGCGCATCACCTCCGGTCCGTCAGCTAATTGAGGGACCCATCGCGGCGAGACGAAAGACGTGGCCTCGATATCACGAAATCCTGCCGATACGAGTCGATGGAGTAATTCGATCTTCGTGCTGGTGGGGACTGTTTGCTTGATGTTCTGGAGGCCGTCGCGGGCGCCGACTTCGAGGATCCGAACGTCGCGGTCACCACCGAATGGAGACGGGGCGGTGGAAAGTGCACGAGTCTGGAAATGAACGGTGATGCGTTTCGTATGGGACTGGAGGCGTCGGGTTTGATAATGGGGATTCAGAGTAGATGATGATGATGCCGCGCGGCGGCAGCGCAGCAGGGGTATGGACATTCTCGCTATGCTAGCTAGTATGCAGGATGCTATGAGTTTTTCCTACAGAAGGTCATCAATGCGAGTGTCGTAGGTCCCGCATGGCTGTGGATATTGTTGAACTGGCCATTTTACTAAAGGACTTGCTGTTTTACCAAGGTCTTGTGCTCGATGCGTCGCCGATGCGCGCAAAGGTTGCCGAGGGTATCAAAGGCGACGCTTTGATGTCAGTAGAAATTACTAGGTGCAGAATAGGTACAGAATAGGTACAGAATAGGTACAGAATGCGGAGTTGCTGCAGTAATTACAGTAATTAACGGATATTAATTACAGCGGTGTGCATTGCCGACCCGAGAGGTCACGGGACCAATACCCTGCTCGCCTAGGAAGCCTACCTAGGATCAAGGACAACTGCGAAGCCGAGGCGCGATTAATCCAGGACCGGGAATTAAATTCTTGAAGTAATCATTTGCAAGCGCCTTTTGCCAGACCAATGGCGGTACAAGAAAGTTGAAAGTTTCGGGAATCATAATCATAATCATGTCGCGTGCTATCCGCCGAATCGAGTCCCGAGAAGGGCCGTTAAATGGTGTCGGGATTCTTGCTACAGTAGTGTACTCTGTAACGTCATCAGCTGTCATTAAAATTGAAAGTACCGGTAAAGGAATATGTTCTAATATCTCACACTCAGATGATGAATGAACCACTTCCTGGGAGACTCACAGAGGGCACCTGGTACCAGGGATGATGCAAGGCACTGGAAAATGAAAGGAGAAAGCTCAACATGGGACCTAAATGTATCAAACTACTTTGCAGTTTATTGTAGATAACTTCCGATGGCCTGGATCTCGACCCCAGATCATTCAATTTAATATGGGGAACAGATTCTTTTGGCCGGGGCCTCAGGCTCGAATCCTTCCACAAGCAGATTAGCTCATATTCCCCGCAAAACCATGGAAATAGCCCCATCAACAGATTCTAAGGGCATGACACAGGCAATGGAACAGAATGCCCTTTCGCTATGTGAGCCCCGTATATTGTCTGGGCCATAAATGACCAGCAATTCACCTCTTTACGCAAGCTGATCCGCCGGGAGGATCTCCCTCAAGATAACAGATTCATCACAAATGCCAATCTGGCTCAGAATCCTGAGAAGTTATATACCGTCTTCAATGAAGCGTTCCAGAGAAAGTTGACAGGTGAACAGATCGTTGCTTTTGATGGGAGTGGATTAACCCTACGCTCTGACCAACAGCATGGAAAGGATCTCTAGCCATCCACTGACGGAGGCAACGAAAATGGTGGTGGAGGTACTACTATTAAAGCTGCTACGCAGGTTGCTCGGTAGATTGCCGCAAGTATCGTAGTAATTTCCGATCATGCCTACGGTTCTTCTTCGGTTTGCGAGGTCCTGCAGTCAAAGTTCAGTGATAGTGCTGCATTGATCCGGATGGATCTCCCTCAGCGTACCCACGAGATTCTCCAGGAAATCGGAAATTTCCGAATCAGAAATCAACTAACTCCCTTAGGGAGCACGGGATTATTTAAATTTAAAACTGCATATCGTCTAGAATTTGACAGTGAACATTGCCCCAAGTCCAATATACTGCCCAGGACCCTTTTCGTGGTAACCCTGGAGACAAACATGTCGAGAGCACTTCCAATTCTTTCGAGCACAAAGTACTTGACCAACAACTTAAATGGAGCTTAACAGATGTAGCTTGTCTGTAGAGGGATCTGCTACATCCAGCGTCTCAACCTGACAGATACGGCAGGGCTTTGGTAATTCCCCGACTTACGCTGAGGTTGTTCTTCCGTCCAGGGTCCCTAGAGTAACGGTGGGGTACCCCGAGAGCCTGGGGTAGAGAAACCGTCTTTGCTTGAGCCCTTGAAAAAAACAAGGTTATGCCATGAGAGTGAGATGCTCAAAATCGACTTACCCCACCTTGGACGTGGCTGGCAGCTCGGCTCAGAGTATGTCATGGCGCTTTGAAGTGGACGATATATCTCGATCGAGAGTGGTGACTGACCTTTGCTGAAAATGGCGAGATTATGACTGACTATATCCACGTTACGCAGGGGAATAGTGGCAAATATTGACCTTAGCAAAACGCATTCTTCTGGATTTCTCAACGCCTCAACGCATCATTTCGTCTTTGAACAGCTTCATTTCCGGGCCAGCGACAACTTGGAAGCTCGGGCGATAGTCGAGCATCTCAAACCCCTTGAAAAGACCAAAGAGCGCCATAATTTTCCAAAGTGACCGGCACTGAGGTATGAATCAGGGCGTCGCACTGCGGCATCTGCCACTCTGACCTACACTTCCGGAAGGGCTTCTACGATCCAAGAGACAGTAAGAGGCTCTCTACATCAGTGATCGGGGCCATAAAATGGCCCAGAGAGATCCGCCATGAGATCGTAGGCATTGTCGACAAACTTAGCCCTAGAGCTGAAGAGATATCTCCCGGCTAACAATGTGTCTTTTACGCCGGGCTCGGATGCGAGAAGTGCCGTCGCTGTCTACAGGGTGACGATAGTAACCTATGCCTCGCGTAACGGAGCCTAGGAGCACCGCAGCGCAGCGGCTTCGCTACGCACGTTGCGGTGCCGCATCCTCGTTACCTGGTCGACGCGGAGTAATTTGGATCCCGCAGTGGCGTGTATCTATGCAGGCTCTAGGTTGACGGTACCCAGCTCTATCCGCAAAGTGATGCCTCCGGTAGGACCTGAGGATCTGATCGGCGCAGGCTGGGTGGAACTAGTAGACAGTGGTGTTCTTTGTGCCCTGGACCACGAGAAGATCGTCAGCTTGGACTTGAAGCCCGAGAATCGGGCGGCCGCCGTTGATAGAAAGAGCACCGGACCTTGAGACTGAAACCCTCAAGGCTGCCAAAGGAGGGGGAAGGGGGGGCACACTGGGGGTCATTTATTTCATGAGCGATTCCAGTACGGTACCGGTTGCAGTCAATGTCCTCGCGTCGGGAGGAGGATGGTCCAGGTCGGTGCGAAGGGAGGGCAGTTGACGGGTCCTTTGGCTGCGATGATCTTCAAGGGAATTACAGTCACCATTAATAATACGAGGAATCCCGCTTCTTTGTGTGATGTTGCGGCTCTCGTAGAGCCTGCCGCCTATTCCTACCACTAAGATCCCATTTGATGAGGCGAATACGGATATTGAGCGCTTAGGGCGGAGACAGGCCACTGAGAGACCGATCTTGTTCAACGTTATCAAAGGATCTTGTTGTGCGGAAGTTATGCTGTCTGTTTATATAGTCCAGCGAGCAGAATATGCTTTCTGAGGGAGGTTCTGTACATATTGCTTGATAACCGCGGGGACTTGCGGTTAGAGTCGAGGGGAGTTTAGATGAGGGTTGTTGTATTTGGCAATATGAAAGCGTAATTCCTATGATACCTTGTAATGTATAAAGGGCGGTATTAAGAAGCCGTCTTATTCCCATAGTTGCAACCGCAGCCACCTTTTTGTTGCTTCGTATATAGTAGAAAACTTTCGGTTCACAGCATACTACGACGTAGAGATTCTGATGAAGTACATTTAACGTCAACTAGCATTACGCGAGTTTAGATTCAACAGGCACATTATCTGCTTTCTCCTATGGTAACTTCCCCTTACACCCAACAGTCCGATCTGGAGAGAATCTGACAACTAGATAGTAGATGGCGGATAACCTCACGCAAGATCCTCCGTCGAGACTTTGGGCTTCTCAACGTCAACAGACTCCGGAGCAACTTCTTCATCGCGTGAACGACTGACCACCCCTCCTTGGAAGAGTTGATCAATTTCTTCGAGAGCCAGTCCACGGGCCTTTCCACACGTGTTAGCAAAGCTCGAGCAAGGGAACAACAAGCCGACAGACGAAGGAAAAGGGGTATACTCACGTCTGGAAGATAGAAGTACAAATAGATGGTATGGACAATCCCAAGACACAGGAAGACGAGGTAGTATTTCCACCCGATATTAGTCTGAGCAGTAGGTTCCAGTTCTAGCCAGAGGGTATTTGTCACGAATAGAGCCGATACCGCAAACGACGTTGCTTGACTGCGGAGATGCGACGGGAATATCTCAGTGACAGCTGTAAACTGATTCATATCGATGAAAAATTCAAACCTGTACAGCCGGACGCATCTATGGTAAGCACATGTCGCGATGACGAACAGTCCGGGTTGTGAGTTGTTGGGCACCTACTCGATAACATAGAGATATGAGAACACCACAGCCGCAATGCCATAGCCCTTAACGGGGTCTTCGCTGTGCTTGCCGACGAGTCCGGTGAGAACAGCAAACAAGGCCACATTAACTCCGTAGCCGTAAACTAGCAACACGTTCAGCATTTTTCTTTTTCTTTTCTTTCTTGGAGTTGAAGACGGGGTGTTGGACTTACCTAGGGCCCTCCGTCGGCCTAATCTGTCGCTCACGAGAGTTCCCCCGACATTACCCAGTGTGCCAACGGTATTGTAGACTGCGGTTAGAAGCAGGGATATTGACTCGCTCAGGCCTAGTGACTTATACAGAGAGACCAAATATGCGTTGACAACAAGGGTGCCAATGTTCTGGCTACCAGCAATGATCAGCCAACCAAGGATGATTCTTCTGCGATACGTTTTCTGGGAAAAGAGTTGCCATTTCCCGGCTTTTGCAAAGGCCTCGGCATCAATCGCTTGCTGGCGTTGGATCTGCTCTAGTTCGTGATGCGCAAAGTGGTCCTCCGGGTCATTGGGGTCTTTGTGGAGCTTGCAGAGAATCTCCAAAGCCTCGTCCCTGCGGCCATGCTGAACCAGCCAGCGAGGACTTTCGGGAACTATAGATTGGTACCTGTTAATTCTGCGTGCTGGAAAAATAAAAGGACAGAAGGCAGTCATCATGGAGCGTCTTACTGAGAGAACTGCCAGCGAGTAGTAAGATGCCCCAGACTATCACCATGGAATTTGGAAACCTCCATGCAAAGCTTGAATTGGAATGATAACAGGCGAACCTGTGAGCTCTTGCGTTAACATATACTAGGTCTCCTGAGCTGGCAGAGCAGCAACTTACCCAATCCACCCAGCTAGACAAAAGCCAACGTTGATGAATGTTCCATGAGCACCGGTCATCAGCCCACGGGAGTGCGGTGGAGACACCTCTGCAAAGTATGTAGGCATTGCCGAAATTGTATGTCCGCAGGCGAGACCAGTCAAGAAACGGGCGACGAGAAACTGCAAGAAAAAAAATTAGCAATTGCATACGCTTGATTCATGGCTGAATCCGCATTTCGTTTTACCATTGCTACATGCACTGAGCCACATTGGATAGCGCCCCCAATGACGCCAACGACAGCCGCAATCCGGAAGCCATTGATCCTCCCAAGTTTGTCTGCAGCCCAGCCGGAAATAAAGGTTCCAAAGAAACCCCCGGCGAAGAATACTCCGTTATCAGCACCGATGATAGAATTGGTGTGAGAGTACCGTGGCGCCTCGGGATTTGCTTCTAGGTGGAAAGTCTTGTAGAAAGTCGGCTGGCCCAAAGTCGATGTGAATACGTTGATGCCATATCCCGCGAAGAGCGAGCCGCTGGCTGCGAACAAGATGATCTGGCATGAATTGGGCCGTTAGACGACTGACCTGATGATGCGGGGAACTCTCTGTCGTGGTCCTTTTGCCGCACTCACCAAGAGATTGTATCTGCTGTAAGTCTCCATATCGGCGCTTGGGACGCAGCACGTCTCTCACCGCGAGTTGACAAGATGAATAACTAGAGGACTTCCTTGCGGAGGAGCAAGTCGATCTATATAAATACGGGAAAAATCAACACGGGATGAAGTTCAATGATACTACTACCCCATAATGGGGGAATGCATGATAGTGAACTTGACTAGGGCTGCTCACTTGCCGTTCTTACCGAGCCAACAGACCAGTGAGAGCCATCATGGCGTCTCTGGACGTTTCAAGCGCCGTTAAGCACACAGTCACGAGAGCTTAGACTGTCGATACTATAGGCCAAGAGCGCCATTCGGTTCAACATCCGAGGCAAACTTCGTATTGACCCCGCATATTTATATGCGGGATTACGTTTGCGGGGTCATTTACTGGGGGCGCTCGACCTGGGATCTGGATAAGGAAGCTGAATGGAGTTAGATCATCATGGAGAAACGCAATGATTGGGCCCTGGTATGTGGGATGACCCCGGTTCATGCTCCGACAAGACTCAAGCCACAGTCTTGGGTATGCTTATCATAGGGTAAGATATTGCCCAGAACCATTACTTCGCTTGAGTCGTACGATTGGACTACCAATTCCGGAGCGCATAAACCGCCACGTGTTTCGGACAAGTCCGAAAGCGAGTTATTTCTAAAGAATTGTATCTATCGACAAGAATACGAACGATCACGCCGGTGTGTCTGCCACTCGGTATACCAGTTTCTTGCCGGTAACCTTCCCAGCCTCCATATCCCTGAGCCCCTGTATTGCACCCGCAAGGCCACCTTCGCCCACTTCCTCAGTATGCGTTCTCAGTTTTCCCTGGTAGCGTGTCAGTGGATAGATATCTTTCTTCTACAAGAAGAAACACAACTGACCTTCGCTAGTAGATCCTCAGTGAGCGCTATGAACGACTTCGCAAACTCTAGGTCTTCGGGAATAGCTGGAATCTTTCGATCACCAAAGCTGAAAGCCTCTCCAAATATAGTATACATGACGGTAGTCGTGACCTCGACATCATGCCTTGGAAACTGGACTGCGTTTATGGAGCCGTACCGGTTTCCTGGATCTGTCGAGAGTGCCGCGGCACAGATCTCAGCCGAAGACTGCAGGCTGACAGTGTCGAAGGCATATTTCAGTTTGTTGTCCGTGAAGTCTCGTATCTTCTGGCCTACAGTGGGATCTTTATAGTCGAAGACAGCATCGGCGCCGAGCTGTCGGACGTAGTCGAAGCTTTTGGGGGAGCACGTTGTTATAACGCGGTAGTTCGATCTAATAAAGTACTGATCAGTGATTCATTCTCTCCCTTCTCTCTTAAGCATCTCTCCAAGACCGGGAGCTCATACAGTTTAGCGTACTGGATTGCCAGCGCGCCAGTAGCAGTGCTTCCACCATAGATGAGGACATCCTGACTGCCCTTGACAGGATCTGTTGGTAGATTGAGCTTCAGAGCCTTTTGGTACAGTCCCTGGCCAACCGTGACAGCCCCGAGAGCAACAGTCGCGGCCTGTTCGAAAGGAAGACTATCAGGGATCTTTATCTGCAGATCACCCTTGACGACAGCATATTCCGCGAATGCACCATCCTCGGGGTTGACCAGGTTCGAGCCGTGCGCGCAGCCGCAGATTCTGTCCCCGACGGCCCATGGCTTGGTGATGCCAGTGCCCACCTCCGCGACAACGCCAGCATAGTCGCAGCCGACCAGAGCCCCATCTGTGGCCCGCTTGTAGGCGATGTGCTTCCAATCGGTTGGATTGAGAGCGACGGCGACCGGCTTTACAAGCAGGTAGCCATCTCGAAGCTTTGGCAGTGGCCTGCTCGTATCGAGCGTGGCCTTATCGCCCTGGATAACGACGGCTTTCATACGAGTACTATTATTGTGCTGCTTGTGCAGCTAGAAATGTTGAGAGTGCTTAGTAAAATAACGCCGGGAATGTACAGGAAGAAGATTGATTGACTGTTCCTTCGGTGTCTTACCTGCTGCCGAGGGGCTGTTGTATGCAGGGCTTGCTGACGATGTAGGCAAAGCTTTGTCAGGCCCTGATGGGGAATTCGATTGGTGGTTGTCCCGGTCCGTATGGACAAGCTGCCCTTAGACCACGGACGTGGCCCGGAGAATAGATATCTGGAGGCCATAGAGTATGCGGGGGCTAATTGAAGGAAGAGGGATCCTCTACGATCCCTTTAACGAGAGTTATCCACACCAATGCTGGAAACCTCGTCTCGTCGCTCCCCCCAGAGGTCCTCGGTGCTGGCCCCGGATGACGTATTATCTCGTTTCCTCGACGGTGGTGATAGCCGACCAGCAGAGAAGGTTGCCGAGTGTCGAGCTCACGGCGGATATCGGAGAATAAGCTTGGCCCCAGGATATTGTCACTGTCGGGAAAACAGGTCCTTGTAAACAGAAGAGAGATACACGCAGTTGCAATGAGGTAAATGCCTTTCTAACACTGGCGAGACAAGGGTTAAACCCTGGCCTCAGCTTTACATTCCCGTCTCTTCGTTTTGGATCGGCGACAGCGTCAGAACTCAAATGGATCGATCCCCTGACAAGTCATTGCATATCGAGTTGCTCTTCTCGAGCACACAAAGACAGAGCTTCCATGGGACACACGATCATTAGACCCGAAGGTTGCCGAGGATACTCGGGCCACATTAATAATCTGGTGCGGCTTCAGACTCACATCGCGGGGACGTTAAACTGGGGGAATATCACTTAAGTGACGAAGAAACTAGCCTCTTTACTAGGTACTTACAAGCTAGATCTCTTGGAGGAAATTTGATCATCATCATCATCCATTACGGTTATCACCATGGGCAACGACACCCCCCTAGATCCAAGCCAGTACAAGAAACTTTACCTAAACGGAAAGTTCGTCGACGCGATCTCGAAAGAGACGTTTAGTCTACAGAATCCAAAAGACAACTCCATTGTCGTGGACGGTATTCCCAGCGCTGGTCCCGAGGATGTGGATCTGGCCGTGAAGTACGCGGAGGAGGCGTTTAACGGGCCCTGGAGCAACTTTACTGGAATGCAGAGGACAGAGTGCTTCCACAGACTCGCCAAGTTACTCGAAGACAATCTCATTCCGATTTTGACGCTCGACTCACTCACTTCCGGGAATCCGGTGTCGCTGATTCCAGTCCGGGAACGGAACTATATCAGGAACTGTATTCTGTACTACTCCGGGTGGACGGACAAGCATAGGGGCGATTACTTCCCGGCTGACGATGGTGAGTGAGAAAAAAATAAAGGGTTTCTAGAGTTTGAGACGATATAAGACCTTTACTAATGGTCAAGTAGGCTTCGTCAAAATTGTCCGTCAAGAACCCCTTGGCGTCTGCGCTGCCATTAATCCATTCAACGCACCTGTTGCGTCGATGTTCCTCAAGGTAGCTCCTGCGCTGGCTACCGGAAACGTAGTAATCATCAAGCCGTCAGAGAAGACTCCTCTGGGGTCGCTAGCCGTCGCTCCTCTGATCGAGGCGGCAGGCTTTCCTCCGGGGGTTGTGCAGGTTCTGCCCGGCGATGGAAAAACGGGAGCTCTCCTGGCAAGCCACATGCGGATCCGCAAAGTGAGCTTCACTGGAAGTATATCTACTGGGAAAAAGATCCAGGTAGCAGCCGCTCAGAGCAATCTGAAGCGTGTGACACTTGAACTCGGTGGGAAGAGCCCAGCGGTGGTGTTTCCCGACTGCAACCTTGACAACGCTCTCACTTGGACAGTGAATGCACTCCTGGCCCGCTCAGGGCAGGTCTGCGTGGCTGCAACTAGAATATATGTACACAAGTCGATTGCCGACGAGTTCATCCAGAAGTACGTCGAGCGCGTGAAAGCTGCAACGGCCAAATTTGGCGACCCTCAAGACGCGGCAGTTAGCTTTGGCCCTCTAGTTGACGAGGGCCAGTTCCATCGGGTGAACGGCATGATCGAACGTGGCCGGAAAGAAGCCACGCTGGTGTGTGGAGGCGGCCAGTTTTCTGACACAGGATACTACGTTGAACCTGCTGTCTTCGTCGACCCTATTCCGGATGCGGAAGTCTATCGAAATGAAGTCTTTGGGCCGGTATCTGTGATCAAGACGTTCGAAACGGAAGAGGAAGTTCTGCACTGGGCGAATGATACCGAGTATGGTCTTATGTCTGGCGTGTTTACCAGCGATATCTCCCGCGCGCTGCGCATATCGGCCAAGTTGGATTCCGGGGTCGTGGGAGTGAACTGTGTGAGCTATATGAACATCCAGGCGCCGTTTGGAGGACGGAAACAGTCTGGCCAGGGGAGGGAGTTTGGGGAATATGTACTTCGTGCCTACACGGAGCCGAAGACCATCCTGATCAATGCGAATGCTTGAACTCTTGATGGAGCTTGTAACGTAAGGAAACACGCAGAAGTTAGCAATTCGAAACTGGCTGGAGACTTGGTCTATCACATGTTTTTGTATATAACAAAGGATCGAATAGTGATCAATGCTACAGATAATTTTATCATGGTGGAGCGTCGTATGCTTTCTAGTGACTTCTGGACCACTATGGTGGAAGAGCATCATGCATTCAGACTAACTAGGGTTCTATATAAAGTACGGTACATGGAAGATTTTCAAAGCAGACGAGATGAAATAGCCAAACACAATTAGTAGGACTTGGGCAATCCCAGCACCCGCTCACCAATATAGTTGCATATCATCTCCCTGCTCACCGGGGCGATCCGGGGTAGCATGGCCTCCCTCAAGTACCGTTCAACGTGATATTCCTTCGCGTATCCCATTCCACCGTGAGTGAGGACTGCGCGCTCACAGGCCTGGAACGCCGCTTCTGCCGCTAGGTATTTGCCAGCATTAGCATACTCGCCCGTACTATGGCCCTGGTCATACAGCCGCGCGGCGAGGTAGATGATTGCCCTAGCCGCCTCAAGCTTCATCCACGACTCTGCCAATGGGCCCTGGATAGCCTGGTTCTTGCCAATGGGGCGGCCAAACACCTCGCGCTCTCCGGCGTATATCGCAGCTCGGCGGAGAGCCGCGTAACCCAGCCCTAATGCTTCTGCGCCGACGAGGATTCGCTCGGCGTTCATTCCGTGCATGATCAGTTTGAAGCCGTTACCCTCCTCTCCAATGCGGTCGGCAACGGGTACTTTCCAGTTCTCGAAGAAGAGAACATTCGAGTCCACCGCTGCGCGTCCCAGCTTTTCAATTTCTGTTACCTGCACCTGGGTGCGGTCGAGATCGGTGTAGAACAAGGAAAGACCCTGGGTGGGTTTGGCGACCTTGTCCAGAGGGGTTGTACGGGCGAGGAGGAGGATCTTGTTGGCGACTTGTGCAGTAGAGATCCAGATCTTGGACCCGCTCACAAGGTAATGGTCGCTGTCACCCTGTCTCTGCGCGAAGGACTTGAGTTTCAGGGTATCCAGGCCGGTGTTAGGCTCTGTGACGCCAAAACAAGCCCGTTCCTGACCGGCAATCAAAGGCGTGAGCCACCGTTCCTTCTGTTCCTCCGTCGCGAACTTCGCTACGGGCTCCAAACCGAATATATTCATGTGAATAGAAGACGCGGCCGCCATTCCTCCGCCTGACTCGGAGATTGTCTGCATCATGACTGCCGCCTCTGAAATACCCAATTCCGACCCTCCGTAGGCCTGCGGGAGACAGATTCCCAGCCAGCCGTCGCGTGCCAGGTCTGCATGGAGATCCACGGGGAACTGGTGTTTGCGATCAAGCTCCAGCCAGTACTCGTCGGTATACTTGGAGCATACCTTGCTGATCGCGTCGCGGACGGTCTTTTGCGATTCTGTCCAGTCCGGGTGCTGGAATTCGAGTCGAAGCGGGGCTTGTGTCTGGAAGCTCCTGGCTGAGCTCCTGGCTGAGAGCGGTTGGAAGGCAAGAGGATGCCGTCCAGCAGCCTTTGGGCCTGTGATGAGGGTTGCTACTCGTCGACTAAACATGGTGAATGACAATTAAAAACAGCACAAAGAGCTTATCCTGGCCCGTCAACGGAGATGGTGCGGATTTTGTACAGCTTCGGCAATGGCGACGAACAGCTGTCTGGCGTCGTCCCACAGCAAACTGAGAGGAATCCGAGCTATAGACCGCCTTAGCTGGACGGACCTGTACCTCGTTTACTTTGGCCAACGATCGACACACACTCCCAGCATAGTTCTCCGCAATCCCAAGGCATCCGAGGCTAACTTGAGTGAAAAACAGGGATCCACTTTGATAACCTCGGCGAACTTGGCAAATTGCGGATGTGCTCTACGGAACTAATTTTACGATGCATTAGCTAGTGTCGGTATTGAGATAGTGTCCTCTATTCGGCCGGGATTCCGGATTGGTAACAATCTCGCTGCGAATGGCGAAGTGGAAGGACTATTCCAGGATGCCCTTCATGTCATCGACCCGCCTGCGGCCCTCCACCTTGGCGAGGGCATTAACTGGTGTTGCAACGTCAACAGGACAGTTGACGACTTGACGATTGACGATGGCTTCTCCGTCGCCCTCGTCTTCGATAGAGCGTCATGCCACTGACCGACCCCCCCGGCGGGTATTAGACCACCCCGTCGCCCAGGCGATACGACCGTTCGCTATCGGCTGTGCATCAGGATGCTTCGCAACATTGTGCGTGCACCCCATTGATCTGGTCAAGGTGAGACTACAGCTCCTTGGGCCTGGAGCCCATGAAGCGCACCTCCGACCGACCCCGTTCTCCGTGGCACGCAACATCGTCGCGCAAGGTGGCGTCCTAAACCTCTACGCCGGATTCTCAGCGGCGCTATTACGACAAGTCACATACGGCACAGCTAGGCTGGGCCTGTTCTTCAGCTTCGACACTTACCTGCAGCAGCGGGCAGCACGCAGAAACACCTCCGTGACCTTCCCAGAGCGAGCGGCCGCGGGACTCCTCTCAGGCGGCCTGGGAGCAATGATAGGCAATCCGGCCGAGGTCGCGCTGATCCGCATGCAGTCTGATGGGATGAAGGCGCCGGAGCAGCGAGAGAACTATCGGTCTGTGTTGGACACACTTATGCGGATAACGCGCGCCGAGGGCATTGCGGCGCTGTGGAAGGGCGTTTGGCCGACTGTCATCCGGGCGATGAGCACGACATTCGGTCAGCTCTCGTTTTTCTCGCAGACAAAACATGTTCTTTCGCGATGGCCGAGCATCTCCGAGCAGACGCGGACGGTTGTTGCGTCGGCTGTTGCTGGCTTCTGCGCCGCCCTCGTCAGCATGCCCTTTGATTTCGTCAAGACGCAGCTACAGGCGGCGTCGCGCGACGGTGGTCCGGGGTATACAGGCATGGCGGACTGCTTCATCAAGACGATACGGATCGATGGTTTTGGACGCTTCTATCGAGGGTTTGGCCCTTACTTTATGAGATTGGCACCGCACTCGTAAGTCCTTTTCCCTATCCAGTCAGTTTTGCATGTTGGGGAGACCTACTGACTTCACTTCCAGTGTCATCGCACTTATTGCAGCGGACAATCTGACTCGATTATTGGCATGACCATGAATAGTCTTCTGGAGGTGTTGCATTTAGCTCTGATTCTGCATGTGTGGCGAGGATTGATATGATAGACTTGTGTACGCAGGAAATAGACCTCTTAGCGTATGTACAGGTTCAAGGATCCCATAAGCCCCGCACAATAATAGATTATTCTATTGATAAAACAATGCATATTATCCTTGCCCGTTCAGAAAGGGGGGTTCTCTAGCCTTTATGTTGTTGCTTCCACCTCCCGTGCAAGCCCTAATTGACCACGGAATCCCAACAACGAGACTCGGATTCTTCAACCCATTATGTCCGAACAACCATCGGATGATCCTCTCACGGTTTCAAAAACCTTACGGGCCTTGGCCCTCGCTTCATGCGGGGGGTACGGACATCGTTCTCCGAGACTATGTACAAGTAACCAGCATCATCCGCTTCATAAGACAGCATCAGGAAGACAAGATCAGGAAGAGAAGTGACCCAACACCACAAGACTTCTAACTGGTGCCCTTGTCCTCCTCTTCGTTATAGAATTTCTCAGTGAAAGACACCTACCTCTATGGATCCGCTAGATACCACCACGAACGGCACGGCCGCCTCAAACCTGGACAACAACACGGACATCCTGATTGTCGGCGGGGGATTTGGCGGAATCTACGGTTTATGGCGCTTCCGCCAACTCGGTCTCCGCGTGAAGCTGTTCGAAGCCGGCGCAGACTTCGGCGGTACCTGGCACTGGAACCGGTACCCCGGTGCACGCGTAGACTCAGAAGCGCCCTACTACGCGCTCTCTGTGCCGGAGGTGTATCGGACGTGGAACTGGCGCCAGCGATTCCCCGACCACAATGAGCTGAGAGAGTACTTCCGACATGTTGGACAGGTGCTGGATTTATACCGTGATACATCCTTCAATACGGCGGTTATATCGGCCATATACGAGCCAGAGCGACATCTGTGGACGGTGAAGACGCAGGATGGCCGCGTAACCTGCTGCCGCTGGCTTGTCCTCGCGACGGGGTCGTCCTACAAGATGCATATTCCCGACTTCCCCAATCTGTCCGCGTATCGCGGCACTGTCATCCACGCAGCTAGCTATCCAGAGGGACTCGACGTCACTGGCAAGCGCGTCGGGGTGATTGGCAACGGGGCCACGGGCGTGCAAGTCATCCAGGAACTATCCAAGCAGGCACGCCAATTGACGGCGTTTATCCGGACGCCCATCATCGCGTTGCCGATGGTGCAGCGTCCGCTCGCGGTGGTTGAACAGGAGACATCCAAACAGTTCTACGACTGGTATTACGACGCCGCGAAGCGCAGCACAGCAGGCTTTCCCTTCGGCCCTCCAGCGAAGGCGTTCTGGGAGAGCGCTCCGGCGGAGCGCGAGCAACACATGCGCGACTGCTGGGCCCGCGGGGGATTTGCCTTCCTGCAGGCCAACTACCGCGACTTCCTCGTCGATAAACAGGTCAACCGGATATTCTACGACTTCTGGGCTCAGCGAGTGCGCGCACGAATCCGCAATCGTGCCAAAGCGGATATCGTGGCACCCGTCCAGCAAGCGCAGTGGTTCGGGACGAAACGCCCCAGTCTGGAGCAGGATTACTACGAGAGCATCGACAGGGATAATGTCAGCCTGGTCGATTTGCGCGCGACGCCCATCAAGGAGTTCCGGCCCACGGGAGTCGCAACGACCGTATCGGAGCACGAGCTGGACATTGTCGTGATGGCGACGGGCTACGACGCGGTGACGGGCTCCCTACTCAACATGGGCCTGGTCGACAAGGACGGCGTTCCGCTGCGTGATAAATGGCAGGACGGCGTCCGGACATATCTAGGAATGACCATCGAGGGCATGCCGAATATGTTCATGGTGTATGGGCCGCAGGCGCCGACGGCCTTCACGAACGGACCTCCCGGGATTGAGCTGCAGATTGACTGGATTGCCCACGCGATCACCAAGATGCGCTCGGAGGGCCTTGTTTCGGTGGAGGCTCAGCCGGAATTCGCCACGCGCTGGAGGGACGACATCCAGGCGGCGAACCAGCAGACACTGCTTCCCCTAACCGATTCGTGGTATATGGGGGCCAATATCCCCGGCAAGCCACGGGAGCAGCTGATGTACCTGCGGGGAATACAAGACTACATGAAAGCCTGTCGCGAGGCGCTGGAGACCTGGGACGGATTCACAGTGACAGCAGCGGAAGACTCAACGTAGATAGAGCAACTGAGTTGTCTGCGAAGACGCACGCGGCGTTCGCCGGTGCATTGTATATATGTCTTTTCGGGTACCATAGCCGACTTGCCTGTAGTTGATGAACAATGCCTACGATGCCACGATGCCATGCTTCAGTAAGCTTTACCCCGCGAAACGTCGACGTCTGCAATGTGCTGCGAAGATCCCTGTGCTCGGACGCAGAGGGGCGAAGACACAAGCCTGCCTTCGGACAAACCCTGTGGCGAATGCAGCGAGGCCAGCGAGTGGACGCTCGTACAGTCCACCGGCCCTCCCAATTGCGGGGAACGCAAACTGTAATCGCAATTATTATTGTGGATCTGACCTGGAGTAAAGTTTACGCGTCTTCCCCACCCGGCAGTGCGTCGGTTAAAAAGCAATCGGGGACTCCGCAATCCCCGCAGAACGAGTCCAGCGTTTTGCCTCGCTCTGGTGTTGCTGCGTGTTGCCCGTTGCTTGTTGCTCGTTGCTGTGTTGCCCTACCCTGCCCTGCCCAGTTGCAGAACGCCAACATTGCCCTTATCACCGGTGTACTGTCGAGTAGACTGAACCTGTGTCCTTTTCCTTTGCTTTTCCTTTCTTTTTCCCTCCCTCCTCGGATTGCCCGGGACGCAACCAGCCCTTCCCTTCCTGGCAAGATGCGCCCCATCACCAGGCAGCGAGCAAAGCGCCGCGCCTCCAAGGCTTGCTGGTCGTGTCGCTCGCGCAAAGTCCGCTGCGATGCACTGGACATGGGCATTCCTTGCACGAATTGCCGGCTCGATCAGGTCGAGTGTGTGCTTGCCGACAGCCATCGCGGTCGCCGTCTTTCCAGCAATGCAGGCATTGCGCGACCGACATTCCCCCAGAAATCGCCGCGAGTCGACCTGTTTAACGACCTTTTACCCTTGCGGGACATGATGGCTGAGGACCATCCACAGCCCGGTCCTACTCCGTTGGTCACTGGTAAGTCTTTTCTCTGAATTTTAAGTCGATATTGTGGTTGATTTTGTGGCCGACAACCCCCTTATTGACAACGATTCAAGGCTTTGCCACTGACCATGCGGATTCCATGATGCGTCGTCCAGTCACAGCAAATGAGGTTACACCCTCGACTGTGCCTGCAGAGAGTGCTGCTAGTGCCCAGCCAGTTTCTCTCGACGATAGGGCCAGCTCAGCGATGTCGCCGGGAAGCCCTGCATCGTTCGGGAATCCTCTGGTGGCACTGCCGTCCTTTCTGCAGGGTCCGCCGCCGTCTCTGGAAGCAGAAGATATCCAATATCTTCGGTGCAAGGGAGCCCTCGTTGTGCCGGGCACGACGCTACGCAATGAGCTCCTCCGCTGCTACGTGCAGTTCGTGCACCCGTACATGCCCGTGGTCGATCTCGAAGTGCTGAGCGCCATTGAGCGCAATGAACCCGGCAAGACCATGAGCTTGCTTCTTTTCCAGGGGATCATGTTCTCCGCGACTCCCTACGTGGACATGCGCCATCTACGAACTAACGGATACGATGACCGACGAGCCGCGAGACGAGCGTTCTTCTTGCGCGCAAAGCTTCTCAGTGACATGGACTATGAGCCGGATCGCCTCACCACGCTTGCCAGTTCGCTCCTGATGACATACTGGCACGAGGAGCCCGACGACGTGAAGAACGTCTTCTACTGGCTGGGCGTGGCCATTTCTATGGCGCAGTCGATCGGCCTGCAGGGCGATCCGGCTCACAATCCTGCAGTACGCGATCCACGACTTGCCAAACGCATCCTGTGGTCGTGCTATATCCGGGACAGACTGGTGGCCGTCGCCTTTCGCCGGCCGGTGCGCATCCACCCAGACGACTTCCGCGTCCCCATGCTGACCCAGGCGGATTTCGAGATGGAATCACCCCCCGACTCCCTCCGGCAGCTCGTTGGCTCTTGTCCGGTTCTATTCGAGCCGTCCGTACGCCGGACACTGGCCACGATGTGCATCGGCCTCGCCGAGCTGTGCATGTGCATCACCCAGGTCCTGTCACTGCAATATCGCGGGTCCAACATGGGACAACAACCCATGGACTCGATCCGTCTCCCCTCGCGGTTCAACGCCGTCCCTCGCCCCGTCGTCGCTGACCCGTCCGATATGATCCGCTGCGACCAGGATCTGGCGAACTGGTACCGCGAACACACCCGCCAGCTGAACCTCGCCTGGGCCCCCGAGGAGCGCGCCGGATCCGCGCTGCACCGCGACATCCTCGACGTCCACCGCGCCGTTCTCCTCGGTCTCTATCTCACGGCAGTTGGCATCCTGCACCGCCCACAGGTCCTCGCACCGCTGCAGGACGGAATGGCGCCAGAACTGCGCGACTTCTCTCGTCGCCGCGTGCGCGAAACAGCAGACCACCTCACAACCCTCTACCAAGATCTCTACGTGCATGACCTGGTGCGCTACCTGCCCAACACCGGCGTCACCTGTCTCCTACCAGCAACAATCCTCTATCTCCTCGACATGCGGAGCGACGACGCCGCGCTACAGCTAGCCAGTGCACGCAAATTCCAGTTCTGCATGCAAGCCCTAGAACAGCTCCGACGCATGTACGCATCTGCCGACTTCGCCTTCGGCATCCTCGACGCTGCAGCCCGGAAGATCAACGCCCACCACCACAACCGCTCCGCACCACGCGTCAATGGCATCCAACCCCTCGGACATCATTCACATTCCACAGGACCTCTATCCGCGGCGCAATCGCAAGAGGACTGGCTACAAGTAGACACCCCCGCAGCCGACGCCGTGCACATCGCAGACAAGCTCGTGTTCGCCTCGAAATCACCCCCCAAGGGCCCCGCAGATACCTTGAGCAGGACCTCGTCATCGGATGTGGCTAACGACCAGCCCGATTACTCACAGCAGCAGCAGCACCAGGTAAATGGTACCACAGGTACCGGAGGTACCGGTACTGGCACCTCATGGACTGGAATGACGGGGGATGCGTCCGCTGAGACGACTGCGAGGGAAGTCGACGTTGAACAACAACCCATGACGCCGTCGACGGGCCTGTCGATGAACTTCTTGGATGATGGGATTTTGATGGATTTGGATGCTTTGGTCGGGTTGGAGGGGTGTTCCGAGATTTTTACGCTTGCGGATGATTTACGGTTTAATCATATTTTATGAAACGTTTTTGTCTCCATGTATTCCGTTTTTGGCGAGGAGGATAATTGTACAGGGGGCCCCATTAAAAGGATATTATGTTTCCTTCGATTTGTGATGCAAAGGCTTGTATTAACTGGTGGGTGTTAGTTTTCCAATTACTACTGAGGCACTGCTTGTTGGTTCCAATAGTCAAGGGCTTGGGATCAGCTCAGCACCGACTTGGATACCTCATAGAAACTTCAACATCCTCAATCACCTACACAACTAGCCACTAGGCTTGCCAACTAGATGCGATTCTAAAGCAGCTTCTGAGGCTGCTTCTCTGTCTCAGTTTCTGAAGACTGAGCACAAGTACGCTTCTTTCTAACTCTATCAAGAACTTGAAAATTCATACAGATATCTAACCCCTATATTATGCTCATTCATATTCCATATACTCTCTTCTACTATACTATGTCTGATCCAGGCGGTATTGGTCCCTCCGGTAGTGGCTGTGGCTTGGTATCGTAGGACTAATAGAGCCACCAAAAAAAAGGGGGGGTGACGCAGAGGTGACCGATGAGAATACCAGGAAATCTTAGTTCTCAGAACATGCCAGAGACAGCCATGCCGATGCAATGATGATGACAACTGAACCAATGAACCATCAAACCTAACAAGGAAAGAGAATTGGCTACGGCGTCAGCCCTGGCAGGTCCATCTAATAACCACCTGGGCTATGTACTCGGTTCCCAGAACAGGCAAACAGTTAGTTAGTCTCATACAATATTATATCCTATATTATAACTATAATACTTTAATACATATAATGCCCGTCCATCTTACCACTTTCTCTGTCGAGCAAGTCCTACTGGTCCAGCTGTCCGCTTCATCCTATCAGCCATAGTAGCAGTGCTTTTTTTGCCTTCATCCTCATGGCTGTGCACGTTCCAGATACTCTCTAATTCCCAATGCTGACTCCCGGGCACCCCCAAGGGCTGCTTATATAAACTATAGAACTCCACTATTCCTAGATTTCTTTAGTAACAAACCTTCCTCTCAATACGAGAAGAAATCTCAGGACTGTAAGGAAACAGCTGGCCCTCAGTGCGCTACATATGCCGACGCGAGTAATGTTAGGTCTTTTGGCTTTGTATGGGAACACAGTTGGCCTAGCTGTCCCCTTAAGGATGGTGTTAGAGAAAGTGTGACTCATTATCTTCCTAATAGTCGGGTATTATTGCATTGGGTATCATTGCAGAGTTGGAGAATTTGTTCAGCTATTTCTCTCGTACGGTATGGGGTAGAGAGTAACTCCTTAATTATCGCTCAACTATTCATTAAATAGGGAAATCTTCTTCTTTAGAAGTCACCATTAGGAGTAACTTGAACAGCTTCACCCTTTCGTTTTCGAGCTCAGCGTGCTAGGAAGAGGATGTTCGTAAAGTGGAGGGTTTTACACGCTGTCCAAGTAGGGGGGGGGGGGGGAAGGGGGGACTGTCCTACTACTCCAGTGCCGATCTTACCCCTCTCCCTGGAAAGAGTCAGGTCAAGGCCTTAGAAAGCGCGGTTTTCGTCTCATAGACAGAGTCCTTTGCAGATATGAAGTAACTTGCCATGTAACAGTCACCTTTATAAGTGACAAATCGCCCAGGCATTTGCGTCCTGACCATAAATCAGCACTTTCTGTCCGTGGATCAGGTGGTGACAATGTCTGAACCAGCCCTGACTTTGGCTGAATTGGCCCTTGACGTAAGTTTGTGGAAAATACGGACGCCTCCGGATCTGGCCGGCAACAATGGCATCATAGTCAACTTTCGCTGCGCCTTTCTAGCCACTCCTGGAGTCTACTACCCTCCGTTATGCTATCGGTCGCCATGGTAGTTGTTCTGGATACTAAATAGTAGCAGTGGAGAGAAAGGAAGCTCCGGAAAGGAAAATATGAAGTAGCGGAGCCCAGAGACATCTGCCGCACTTTAGTACGGCTTGCAACTACGCCATACTTTGAAAGGTCCCCGAGGATACGAGGATACCAGGCGTAAGCATACGAAAGTTCCCCTCGGGGCCAAGATACCCCAACTTTCGGATAGCGCGTTCCAATTACTCCTTTTTTTTTTCCATTTCAATGCGTAAGAAGGAACGGGGTTGTCAAGAGCCGTCGGAATCCTCGCGAACAGGGCACCGACAAGATAATTGTCTTCGAATGAGAAAATTTTTCCGTCTTAACCTGGGCACACTCGGGGCGCTCGGGGCCAGCCTGGTTCGTCAAGGTTTGTCAGGAGGACCATGCGTCGAACTTGGTCCCTCGGCGATTACGAGCAGCTCCACCTCAACCCCGGATTCCGAGGGAGGAGCGCGGAGGCGGAGGCCATAGTTTCCAAATTAGGCCTCGCTAGGCGGCAGATCTGCACACGGGGAAGGGAAAGCGGGGCAAGGCTGTGACGAGCATGCTAAGCCTCCAAGGTAGACAACCCCGCAAAAGGTCAAAAATACCATATTCTTCACAACCGCCACCGGATTCGTTCGGAGAGTACATAATGCTACTGGCCAAGCTCAATCCTGCAGCAGTTCTGAATGCTGTGGATCCGCATATTGGTATTCTCCCAAGCCAACGATTGGCACGGCAACCCTAAACTTTGCCGGTGTAGTGCGGTAAGTTTCGATATACCAGTTTTTTCATGTTCGGCGCCGAATAGAACCATCTCACTAGCATAGAATAGTTGTAGCTCATACGATATATCGAGAGATGGCCCATGTGAAAAAGTTCATTGTGAGATATGCCGTGCCATGTACTTGGAGCTGATATCCCAACGATCACTGCACAATTGACTACATTGTACGACAACCTCAAGTGACCTGTTGTGAGCCCCCGGGGGGCTTCTTCAAGAGGTTACATCTATGTCACTATTCATTCATTCGTTCCTTCCGGAGACGGAGTGACAGTGGATGAGGGATGGTGGGTGGTGGATAGCTGATCTTCTTCCTGCAGAATCCAACGCTTTTGGAAACCGCGGCTATCAATCCCCACCGAAGTACATGCTGCTCACCCCAATGATCTTCCATCTAGTTGGCCTTCTAATGGGCCCGCTCGTAGTCGTTAGCCGGTAATATCCCCGTATTATCTTTTGGCTCGGCAGAGACCCTGATTGCCCGAACCGAGCTAATTGTGGTGAACGGAAGAAACTGGAGGAGGAGGAGGCCCATTGACGTAGACCTTCAGATAACATAAACAACTGATGAGAATATAAGAGACTATTCACTCCTCTTGATTCTTGATTCACCCCCCTCCTTCGTTTTGTTCCTCCAAGAGCACTGGAGCAGTGGATGCCTTTGAGCACTAACCCTTATCCATTCGCTGCGTTTCAATTACGCTCCATTCTTTAGGCTCACTTCCTGATCACCCCCCTCAGCACCTAGAAAATGGCACCAAAGGAGCCTTTCAAGGTTGTGATTGCCGGCGGCAGCATTGCTGGGTTGACCCTAGCTAACATGCTGGAACTCAATGGCATCGACTACATCCTCCTGGAAGCCTATCCCAGCATTGCACCGCAAGTTGGTGCAAGTATCGGAATCTTGCCGCATGGCAATCGTATTCTCGACCAGTTGGGCCTCTACACCAGGATCCTTCAGCTCTCTCCGCCCGTTGACCACCTTAATTTTCGGTCAAGTGATGGCGAATTGCTGGCCGATTATAAGGGGGTTGCCAAAGCGTTCATTGAACGGTAAGCTGCCTGTCCATGCTATGCCTACATGCCCGATATTTACTAACTTCCCCTTTGCGTCAAGGCACGGGTATCCTATTCTGTTCCTCGATCGGCAACTTGTTCTCCAGACGCTTTACGAAAACATAAAAGACAAGTCGAAAATATTAACCAACAAACGGGTAGTCGGCGTTCAAATGACTGAGAGCAGTGCCTCGGTAACAACAAAAGACGGTTCTACATACACCGGAGACATCGTCATCGGCGCCGATGGCATCCACAGTGCCGTCCGAGGCGAAATGTGGAAACTCGCAGAGAAACTTGACCCTGGAGTCATCCCCAGTACAGAAAGCAAAGGTATTTTCTCATTCCTTCCCGTCTTCGGTTTTGAGGGGGGGGGGGGTTGTTTTGGCCATGTGCGTTAACGGCGTATCAGCTCCTCCTGTTGATTACGGATGCATATTCGGTATCTCGCATCCTTGCCCTGGCATCGAGCCTGGGACCTACCACGGCGTCTTCCGCAAGCAATCCTCTTACCTAGTGCTAGGAGGTCTGGGCGGGAGAGTTTTCTGGTTTTACTTCTTCAATATGGGGAAGACATCATATGGAATAGATTTCCCGCGGTTCACGAAAGAGGAGGAAGACGAGTTGTACGCGCAACACCGCGAAGACCAGATCCTTCCAACTCTGAAATTTGGAGACCTTCTGAAAAGAAAGATTTCGGCAACTGTGACTCCGTTGCCTGAATATGTGTTCAAGAGGTGGCATTTCGGGAGGATCATGACTGTCGGCGATTCCTGTCATAAGGTACAGCAGCACCCATTCCTTCTTCGGGAACTATGCTAAGATGTGTTCCAGTTTGAACCGATTTCCGGCCATGGTGGAAATGCAGCCATTGAAACTTCAGCTTGTTTGATAAATCTTTTGACGGACTCGCTGAAACGGTCATCGACAGGAAAGTTGAGTACCGCGGAACTCGAGAAGATCTTCTCCGAAGTGCAAAATATCCGCTACGAGAGGGTCGAAAAGTTGATCTCTGATGCTCACAGTCAGCAAACCATGGAAGGCTTGGAATCAGTGGGCGAGTCGATTATGGCACTATACCTCCTCCCCATGAGCAACGTAGATCAGGTTCTGCACAATCTGTCCAAGAATGTCCCGATGAGCGAGCTCTTACACATGGTCGAGCTTCCTAAACGTCCCAAGCTTATCCCCTTCAAAGATGAGCTATACAGAGCTCCTAAACCCAGAGGACTCGTGGACGGATGGCTGCAAATTGGCTTCTACTTGACGTTTTCTGCCCTGTGTTACTACGGGATGTGGATCCGCTCCGCGGACGACGGTGTTGCCGACTATTTAGTGAACACCGTCGAGACCGGGAAGTTCCCTGAAAACTTATCATATCCACTCATGACCAAGTACGTGGGAGTTGGAGCTATAGATGGGGTGCTTACATTTCTCAGCACTGCATTCATGCCGGGAATTGCTGGATTCAACAAGGGCCTGTGGTTACTGCAGATTTATTTCCTAGGGCATCTCGTCCAGCCAATTGCTATCTGGGCAGTTGAGTCCACCAGGAAGCGGAATCACTTGTCTCTCCTCAGCTTGTAAGTATTCAATGGGGAATTCTCCTTGGCTATTTGGTGCTAATTTGCCGACCTCAGTATCGGGATATGGTCCCTCCTGTACCAGACGAATGGCATCGGAGTCATCATGCCGCTGTGGTATGCCTGGTACGTCAAGGTGTCTTCGGGCGAGCCATACTGGTGGCCAGTGTCAAGACAAGTCCCGGATCAGTACATAAAGTTCCTGTTGCCTTCCGTCATTCTCGGATATGTCGTCCCAACCATTGCCATGTTTCTGCCCTGGAGTTCTCCTTGGGTAGGTCAAGGGGTAACTGCATTCTGGCAGCCGTCGCCAATCTACGTCCAGGTCATCCTGGTAGTCGGCGCCTATGTTTACAACAAAATCCACTCAGACGACCGTGCTGTGCCACTCGCCGCGGATGAGCCTAAGGACTTCAAATACATCAATCGCTTGTACTCTGTCGCCTTTGTCTTGGGCGTCTTGCTGCATGTCGGCGTATGGTACAGTCTTCTCACATCCGATAATCCGGCAGCGGCAATCAGCGCGACGTTCAGGCCGCACTGGACTCCAACGCTAAAGTCGATGAGCGAAGGTATCCGGAATCTGTGGCTCGCTGACTTTTATTCGTTCTTCATAACTTCTACGGTGTTTAGCTGCTTTGCGGTCTACGACCTGTGGCGAGTTGGAAGGACCAACGTGAACGTCTGGAAGGCTAGTGCTCTCATTGTGCTTTCCAGCATCATAGTTGGTCCCGGTGCAGCCATGGTTGGTGTTTGGTACTGGAGGGAACAAGCCCTGGTCCGTACATCATTTGCTGCGAGCAGAAAGATCAAAGGGCAGTGATTGCAGTGCCTTGAATGTCCACGGGGTGTCTTCCGTGTGTTCCTTTTCGGAATCTCCCTCCTACTACCACTCTTTTAGTTTTTACTTGAGAGCCCATCATCCGCATGTTTGATTTATTTACTTTTTTTGTTTATAGTGTCTGTTACTGCTGTGTGTCTACAATCGTTCCGCTTGTGATGATGCCCATTCAGTTGTTTCTAGCCGGCCTCGATCGAGGTCACCGGGATATATAGCCTTACTTGCGTTGGCTTTGAATTAACTATCTGCTCCTCTTCAAATATTCGCTGCTTAGTACATTCGTTCAAACTCTAGTGTAATCTGTTCCAAAGATCCCACGACGCCATATTAGTCTTACCACAGGGCAAGTGTCAACAGGTATGTTGACTTACGCTGAAGAGTGTGATCTGGAATATACATCTATGAGCTCAAAGACAGAACTACTAATCTCAGCGCTTTCTCACGCATAGACAAATGATGCATTTAATGTAATGTGCTATCAGCAACATGCTGGAATATTCGATATTCTGCCTTTGCTATCGACCCTCACGGGGGACCAGTGATGAGGGTTTGCCCTCCATCCACAGGCAGATTGATACCAGTGATAAACGCAGCCCTTGGACTGGACAACCAAGACACAGCATTTGCGACATCCTCCGAAAAGCCCAGTCGTCGCCACGGTATCCTTGAAGCCAATTTCGCTACTCCTTCTTCACCAAATGCGCTTGTTAACAACGGCGTCGCTATATTCCCCGGTGCAACGCTGTTCACCCGGATTTTGTGCGGGGCGTAGTCATAAGCGTCACATTTGGTCAGCCCCACTGCACCTCCTTTGCTGGCGGAGTATCCAAGCTGGATGGTCATCGGGGATGTGCCGGCGATACTTGCAATGTTCACAATGCTTCCACGGCTTTCATAGCCCGGTAAAAGGTCCTGCTTGAGCATGTGTTGCAGCTCGGCTCGCTCGCAGAGAAATAGCTATAGACTCAGCGTGTAAGCACTAACTTCGAGGCGTGATTTTTTTTTTTTTTGGTAGACTTGAGACACTCACTCCGCGTTGATTGACTCGATAGGTCTTGTCAAAGGAGCCCTCGGCAAGTTCATGGGTGAGCACCAACTCGTGCCCGATACCTGCAACGTTCACAGCGAAGTCTATGCGGCCGAACTCTTCAACAGCTTCGGAGTAAAATCTCTCGACGACGGCCTCGTCGGTAACGTCCAAATACGCGACGTGCACAACTGCTGCTGGGTATTTGCTGGAAATTATCTCCTTTGTCTCCTGCAGACCTGCCAGGTTGAGGTCCCCGAGGAACAGGTTACTGCAGCCGTCACGAGCGAAAGCGATCGCAATCTCTCGCCCAATTCCTGTGTTTGTTAGAATCAAGCTGCGCTTTTGAGTCTTTTTTGGGGACATGACCTACCGGAAGCTGCCCCTGTTATGGTAGCGGTGCCTCCACGTAGTAAGTCCGCCATGGTCAACGCAAACTTCAGTTACTATTGTACGTTCTTGAGACAGAACACTCTTAAAGTTGGTGTTGTAGTCTGCTAGGGAGGGGGCAGTCCTTCTTTTGCTGAATATTAATAGACGACATTCAGGATTCAGCCAGTGTTTGCTCTGAATCACTTATTCTCTCGATCCATCCGAGGTCTCACCCGAGGCGAGGGGACTGATTTGATACCCCACTAAACCATCCTCGGGAAATTAACCGTGAGAATGGAGTACTCACGAGCTGTACAATTGTTAGATTGTCATTAGGATAAATCCAGGTTCCGCTGTTATAATGATGTTAAAGCTGTTTGTATCCGCCTTGCGCTCTCATCCTCGCCTCGAAGACACGTTCCAACTATCCCCCCCTGCGCAGAAAACCAACCAACCCAGCACAACATGGACCCCTTACTTCAAATCGGAGTTGCTCTCGTTACCGGTGCCGGTTCTGGTAAGAGTAGCCTTTTGATATTTGCTATTTCAATATTAAATAATATTTCCAGGCATGGGAAGATCAATCGCATTGAAGTTTGCCGAACGCGGATGCACCAAGATATTCATTGCCGACGTCAATGAAGAGGGCCTCCGAGAGACAGAGTCTCTCATTGGGAAAATCTCGAGCGACGCCAAAGTTGCGCACAGCGTGACGGATGTCTCGAATGAGTCCGCCGTGGAGGCCATGGTGAAGGCGTGTGTCGATACGTTTGGCCGGATTGATTTCGCGATCAACAATGCAGGTGTTGCAAGGGGGAGCATCCGTACTACTGAAGCCAGTGTTGAGACACTTGACAAGCTCTACAGCATTAACGAGAAAGGGGTAATTTCAAGCCATTATATTTTCCGGTTCAGGCTAATCATACTATCAGGTCTTCCTATGTTCAAAATACGAACTCCGACAAATGATCGAGCAGAAGCCCCTGAACGTCTTCGCAGACACTCCCGGTCAGCAAGACCGAGACGTCCGGGGCTCCATTATCAACACTGCGTCTCTGTCTGGCACCTCTGTCCTGCCCGCGTTATCGATGTACAGCAGCACCAAGCACGCCGTTATTATCCAGACCCGGGTCGACGCCCGGCAGTACGCGCCATACGGAATCCGGGTCAATTCTATTTCTCCTGGCTTTGTCCTGACACCAATGTTTGTCTCTGCCGGAGTTTCGCAGGAGTTTATAGATGCGGCCAAATCGGGCAGCCCAATGAATCGGACGACTCACCCAGAAGAAGTTGCGGAGACGGCGGTTTACCTCTCGGGGAGTCGCGCCTCTGCTCTCACTGGGATTGATGTTCCTGTGGATGCGGGTGCCAGGCTGTTCCACTACGTATAAGTGGCCATGTTCTGAATGAAGAGGTCTATGAGGATATGATAGTGGCTGCTTGTTCCTGAGCCCGCCAGACATCATATATGATTGTGAATTTAGTCAGTGGAATATACAGCATTAACAGCTCTGCCGTCGTTCTCCCATACTAAGGGTAACAGACCGCTGTAGCCTGTAAGCACCGTAAACCTCGGCGACAGCGGCTGTAGGCGTAGTTGTGAGCGGGGTAATTAAGTTCTAGGCGGGGTCAGCATCGTAAGTTGGAAGCGGGGTAAGCATAATAATAGTAATAAGTGGCAAGCCCCTGAAATTTGGCAGCCTTTATGACATCATAGGCTACTGGCCAGGCCGCTTTCATTGCTTCCATAGTTCGTGATTAGTTGACACTGTCAATGTGGTTGGTTGACAAGTAAACCAGCCCTGAACCATAGTCAAAGTAGACAACACTTTTGAACTTGCGGCACACACATCAATCAATATAATAACCATTGACATCCCGCAGCTTCATCCGGACCTGGAGAGACGTTCTCATGCAGCAATACGAACAAGACTACGCCAATGGCGTCCCTGTCCCCATCCGCTACCTGATAAACGGGAACACCATCGAGACCTCTGGTGGGAGATCCGCGAGAGAATCGAATCGAACACGGCTTGTGCGCCCACGCCTGCCCAGAGTCGGAGTTTCATGATATAGGACGTAACCGACTGCGGGTTGACTTTGTGTAATACCCTTGCCGACTGTAATAATGGGCGGTCGGCCTAGTTTTACGATTCGTCTAACGAGGATACGTGCATTCCTCCGGATTTCCAGTGGGATGGGTATAATGTCTTGGGATGCTGAACGGGAATACTTCCTGCGCGGTGGAGTTACAGAAAGAGGGGATTTCCGAAGATTCTTGCGGTATATGTAGCGTCGAGAATACACGTACATGAGATCGCGCGGTCACTGTTTCACATTGACTTGACAGTTTTAGGGTTCCCTTTTCCATGGAGAGTGCTGATAAAATGGACGATGGAGTTGTAATTACAGAGTCTATATTTAATGCTAAGAGGCAACGAAGACTTCTTGCTCGTTCTTGAGTTATATGTGAATAAATCAGTATATTATTGATCTTGCTCTATGATACTTCCAATTCCCTCGAGCCAAACTACTACAGGCGTAGCCGGCTTTCTCGCCTCAAATACACGTCTTTCAAGCTCTCCAACTCTAGTCTAGACCCTCTATAGCTTACTCGCACCCTTTCTCGAAAGATGGAAGTACTGCTCGTACTCCTTGAGACACTCCGGGTTCGCGACCGTCCCACTAACCTTCGTATCTATGCCACTGACGATCTGCTTCACATTGATCTCGCACTTCTTCCCGTTAATCGTATACGGTATATCGGGCACCTCGAAGATGTGGGCTGGAACGTGGCGGGGGGAGTATCGCTCCTTGATGGACAGCTTAAGAGAATTGATAATTTCCTGCGACAACTTATGTGGCTCTTTCATCTTCACGAACAGTAGGACTGTTTCGTCACTGTCGAACGAGCGTCTTTGTCCTACGCAGATTGCGTCGAGGATTTGGGGGACGGTTTCGGTGACGGCGTAGATTTCTGCAGAGCCGAAGCGGACGCCGGAAGGGTTCAGGACACCGTCACTGGAGAGACTGTCAGCGCCTGTGATAGTGACACCAAGTTTTTGCAGATTCGAAGCTTAAAAAAAAAAAGGAAACGTACGATCTCCCCATCATGATAATGCCTTTGGTGTCGGGTAGAACCTTTACGAAATCTCCCTGAGTCCAGACATGGGTACCGAACCGCGAGAAGTACGACGAGCGGTACTTCTCGTTACCCCCTTGGCCGTGGAAGGCGAGTGGTTCGCTGGGAAATGGCTCCGTGCAGACAAGTTCTCCGGCTTCACCTAGGCGCTCGACGGAAACCGGCTGGTCAGCGGCGGCATCGAAAACATCGATCTTCATGCCCAAGCATTTAGCCTGGATCTCGCCGGCGTAGACGGGGAGTATAGGGCTGCCTCCGACAACTGTTCGGGAAAATCAAAAAAAATACACAGGTCAGTTTTGAACGGCGTGAAGACACGTCCCTGAGACCAGGAAGGAAAATCACGTACAAGACCCAGCAATATCGGTACCCCCACTCATAGAGATGAGCTGGGTTTCTTTGGGAAATCCAGTTTGGTAAAACCAATCGTAAACATCCGCCGTCAGAACCGAACCAGTTGACGTGACGCTTCTCAGTTTGCTAAGATTGGTGATGGTTCCTGTATGAAGTCAGCAATTCCATCCTCCTCGTTCCAGTATCGGTTGGGAAAATCCATACGCGGTGTGATGTTTCTCGACCGTAACTCGCCCAGGTACCTGGCAGATGTACCGAAAATAGTAACTCTGAGGAGGTTTATTAGTCTTACCAATAAACTAAGTCTTGAACAGAGGGGATTCAGATCATACCCTAGTTCCCCAGCTAGTTGGATTAGAATGTCCGGCCTGGGATGGAATGGCGAGCCGTCGTAGAGAAACATCGTGGCGCCGGTCGAGAGATTGGTAAAGTTGAGAACCCACATTACCCACGCCGTCTGTATGAGCGCATTAGTCCCTTGTCCATCCATGTTGCTGGGCTGCTCAGTCTTGTACGAACCGTTGTGTATTGGAAGAATACATCGCTCTCTTTCATATCATGCTGAAGTCGCGAATCAGTGTTTACTTTGAGAGCCACTCCCTAGCACAAGAGGTCAGCCAGTCACTATTACTTAATATGCATCTGTTCCACATGTCTTACACCGCCGGAATGGATAATGCACTTGGGAGTTCCAGTCTATAGGAAGGCGAAGTTAGCAGGGTACATCACGATCACAGGCTGCAATGGGATTAAGAAAACCTTAACGTACCGTGCCAGAAGAGAACAGGATAAAGCCCGGATGAGTGAAAGGCACCTGTTCAAACGACAGGGGTCTTCCTGTCCCGCGTTGCAAGAAGCTGTCCCAAGATATGCCCTGACTGATCTTCGAGTACGTCACCGGCGCATCAATATATGGCACGACGACCACATTCTGGAGTACGTCGCTCTTTTCCTTCAAGGTTTTCGACCACGACGCGATCCGGTCCTGCAGAACAATCCGTTTCCCCGCATAGACATACCCATCATCGGCGAAGATGACCTTGGGGTGGATCTGATCGTATCGGTCGACAATTGCTTTAGCGCCCAGTTCGGGCGATGCCGATGACCATACGGCTCCAATTGCAAGTGTGGCCAGACATAGGACAATGGCAGTCGCAGAATTGGACATGACAACAGCCACCTTGTCTCCCTCCTTCACTCCGCTGCTCACAAGGCTGTCGTATGCTTCTCTCGTGCGTTCACGTAGGGCTCCCCATGTGATTCGCTCTATTCCGGCCTTTCCCTCGCGAACGAAATGAATGGCCGTCTTCGCATCTGGGCCGTGACGGAGTATAAGTTCCGCGAGATTGAAAGATTCTGACGGAAAGAACTCAGGAGGTGGGAATAATGGCGGCGTCTTGACATTCTAGAACAATTTTAGCAGAAATCCTTGTTTATTACGCGAAGTTTTTTCCCCCAATCAACGGTTCCTTTGTCCCTTACCGGTCTCTCAAAAGCTGGTCCAATCTCCCTCGTACGCGAAGGCGCTCCTAGGCCCAGGAATATATACGCCTCCTTCCAGAAAAGCCCAACGGTGTCCGAACCTGCCGACCAGTTCCATATGTCGTCGTATGTGCGAAGATTCAGGCCGTACTTCTTGTTGATGTATTCCATGAATTGGGCGACAACGGTGTCCCCCGGGTTCCGAGGAACCCATACAGGCGTCCTCTTTTGCACACTCATCTTTGCCCTTGGTGGTATGCGCGCAATGTCCAAGTCAAATCTTCCAGAGGAGCGTTAAAACGGAGTAGAAGTAGCAGGAAGAAGCCGAGGCGCTGACATACCATTTATTTATTGGCCCTAAAGTACCGGGGACGGGAGGTACTTACTTTTGACGCACCAAGGAAGTAACCGGACCTGTTATCGCTATTCGCTGTGGGCCGGTTCGGCCGGGAATTCTCGTCTGAAGAACGGACTGGGCTTGTTCAGCAGTACAATATGCGCCTCCTCCGGTGATTTGAGCAATTGTTTTCTCGGACCGAGCGGTAATATTATTGGGCTGCGCTGCTTCGGATGGCGATCCCCACCGAGCGGTGGGGTAGGTTAGATTACCCCAAATCTGACGCGGCGCCGCAACCGGAAAAGTTTCGAGGAATGCCGCAAATAACCTTGGAACATATCCAGAAAGCAGATTGGCTGGGCTCTTGGACTCAGGCTTCAAGGTGGGGTAAAGCAGAGAGAATCTACATCCGAGGTAGTTCCTCCCAGAGCCCTTAAGATACGCCAGATTAGAAGGGAACAATGCAGGCAGTCCTTTCATTAATATTGTCGGGAGACCTCGTATATGTTCTAATATCAAAGCATTCCCTTATTATCGTTATTATGGCATTGGATGTTGGTACGGAGCCGGCCGTCGTGCCAATCGAGGTGGAGGTCTTATTCCCAAACAGTACGAGTTGTCGGATCCTTTATTTTTTTTTTATTTAATCTGACCGTCCTCCTCTGACACGAATAGAACTGCGGATCAAGAAAACATTCCAGTTCCAACGTGATGCGCTGGAGAGCTGTGTTGTGCGTGGAGAAGGACCGCGGTATGAGGTGGAATTAACGCATCATTGTCCGAGCCGCCATGCCCTCTGCAGGCAGCTGAGGAGTATATCCTCGTCGACGCTCCGGGAGACAGATCGCTGCTGGTTTCGCACGCTGAACCCTACCGATGCGGTCGCTTGTCTGTTCAACGGTATCCAGGTCGAGCTGCATGTGCAACCACGACCTACCCCGGAATTTGGCTTCTGCTTCCCACGTAGCGCATTCATTCGGGAGCGCGAGACGTTCCGACTACCAGAGCCACAGCATGGGGATGACTGGGTGCGCCGCAAGCCCAGCGACTCGGAGCGGTTGCTAATCAACCGGAATGGCTACGAAGTGCTGTATTTCCTCCGGGCGCCCCGGATGAGCGTCACAGACCTCCGCGTGGAGATCAGTCGGCACCTCTGGATCCAGGATCCAGGCCGCCTGACGCTGTCCTCTGGGCCATTTACATGGGGGCCGGACTACGAGGACGACGGCGGAGACGTGTACGACGCTTACTTTGTGGAAGACATGGCGGAGGACTGGCGGCGCATGAAGACGGTGCGAGGAGCGGCGCTGATTTACGTTGCCGAGGACCAGCGAAACTTCCCCGCATAGAGAGTGAGACAGAACAGAGTCCATGAGAGCCTATTGGTGCCCCGGCGTGCCCCGGTTAAGCTGTGGAGAAAGCTTTTCAGAGCGGGGTGACCCCATGCGCTTCATTTACCCCATAAAAGACAATCCTTCGCTCCCCCCCGGTCCTGCCAACCCCAAAGTCCTTACCATGGCCGAGAATGCACCTGTTATGGGGTTGTCTGGGGGTGGGCCCAGACGGCATCGCTGCTCGGTATGTCTTCGGTCGTTCAAGCGCACCGAGCATCTGACTCGCCATATGCGCCGTCGTAAGTACCAGCTCAGCTCAGTTGGCTCGCTCCCTGTTCCTAGCCGTGCTCGAGGCTGAGCAGCTCTAGATACTCGCGAAAAGCCCTACCAATGCCGCCAGTGCCTGACCTGTTTCTCGCGGAAAGAGCTGCATGATCGCCACCAGCGCAAGCAACACGGCGCCGTAGCCGATGCTCTGCCGGCACCGCTCGTTGTCTCCCCTCGACTACCTGGCTCGCTCAACGTAAATCTGTCCCAGAGACAAACACCGTCCTTCCGAGCCCAGGGCCATAGTGATGAATTTGATCCGCCGCAGCTATCCCCGCCGACGTCGTGGGAGCGCGACTCGAGCGTCCCCTCTGGGTGGACGCGGCCTCAGGCACCACCACCAGCACCACCAGCACCGGTTACTGGCCCTATCTCTCCCGAATCACTCGTTGCGCTTCCCAGGACGAGTGATTCTGTATCATCCACCTCTTCCGACAGTGCTATTGACTTCCAGTCATGCGTTGTATCTGGCGCGCTGCCACAGAGCTCGCCTCTGTCGCCGGTCGCGCCGACCCCGGCCATTCCGCCAGGTACCGCAAGCAATCCCCTAGCTCTCACCAGTCTTCTATCTCCGGCGTCTCCAGATCAGCTTTTGGCTATTGGTTACATGAGGTCCTTGATTCTTGACGCGATGGGTGCAGGTGCTGGTGCAGGTCCAGTGTAAACCCTCTTTGCCTCTCACATTCGACCGAACTATTACCCGGACTAACCCTTGTCGTAGTCTTCCAGAGAATGAGTCCAGTTCGTCGCCATCCTCACTGGATCTTCCCGACGATCCTACACTAGATAAGTATCAGAAGACGTTCTTTGCAATTCCGAATCGGAACCTCCCGTTTACTCCAGAAAGCATACCTATTGTCGAGAATTCCCCAGGTGCGTTAGCTGACTGTCTTTGCTTGGGCGCCCCCTATTGTTAACCTGGCCATATATATATACATACTTACATAGATTCTAGCCTTCAACCTTTCTTTACTTGCAGATGGAGCTATGTATTCCGGAGATTACCGCACGGGGATGAGCTTATTTGAGGCGTCCCGTCGGCTGGTATCTGAATATGTATTCACCCCCAAGACACTCACTCACACTTCTTGATCTTTGTAGCTCACTAGGTATCTATAGTTGGATCATAACACCATCGACGAAAACGTACCTCTCTGGCTGCTGAATACGCTCCTGGTCAACAGCGTCTTCGGTCTCCCGGGGGGACAGAACCCGTCGACAGAGATCACCGTGGGAAATCTACGAACTCTCCTATGGCTAGCTTGCAGGGTCCGGCCTTCTCCTGTCATCGGTCATTCCCCGGGGCAAAATGTATCGGTGGAGGAGGAATGGCGAGCTTTTATCAACCGCGAGGCCCGGACAAGGTACGCTTCCTGACGAACTCCAATTTTATTACAAACAACTTCGTCCCATACACTTGTACGGATATAAAGAGCTCACACACCGTTTCGTTTGATTACAGATCAATTTTGTGCATTTTAATAGTAGTTGGCTTATGGTCAACAGCTTATGGTCCTATTGGGGATTCATCCGACTACGCCTTTGTTGCATACGTAGACATGCCGTGCCCCGAGTGGCTCTGGTTGGCGACCTCAGCAGAGGAATGGAAAGCCCTGTCATTGAAGGCTTCCCCATCACCGAACTTCCAAGATGTTACCGACGGCCTGTTCGCCGGTCAGAGTTATCCCTGCAGCGGACTGGCGTCGCTCTGTCTCCTAGTCGGCCTTCTTCTCCGAGCCGATGAGTTGCGCAACTGCGCTAGTATCCTGCCCCCTTCTACCGAGAATATTCCCGACGATCGCACGATCAATGACCATATGCGAGTAGCACTGGATCAATGGGAGCTGAGCCATCTTCCGGACCGACCGGAGAACCTTCACACTAACTTCATTGCGTACCCTACATTGGCCTTTCTGCGGGTATCCCTCGACGTCGATATACGCGGGGCGATGGCTCGATTCATCTGGTCTGATATAAGAGCCATGCGTCGCATTCTTCGAAGAGGACACTTGAGGAGAGCAGGTCAACAGGCGCTGCGGGCTCTTATTCCGTGGGCAGCGTCTCACAAGAACCAGATTTCGATGGTCTCCATTCCCTGTGGTGAGTTATGGCCTTCCGCCTTAGGACAAACACACAAAGCTCTTCCTGTTTTATATCTGACATATATTAAGCGCTCGTGGTGTCGGAAGCTGCGCTAGCGGTCCTCGAGAGTGGCGTTACCAGCTCTGAAGACGATCTTGCCTACCTTTCTTCTCTCCGAGAGGCTCTGTATCTCTCTACTCCATCTCTAAGCGCGGCTTCTATATGGACGGCTTTAAGAAAGATCATCACTCGTGGCCCTTGTAAGTGAATGCTGTCCTGGGGCTTTCTCATTCCAACAAGCGCGTGCTCCGCTATAATGCCAATGCATTCTGTGCATCGTACTCGGGACTGACCTCATTCTTCGTTCTAGCAACTCGAGCCTTGACGCTTGCGTTGGATAGATACGCCAGTTCTCTATCGTCTATGAGCTCGTGACAGTGACGGCGACGGCGATATTAATTTGAACGGAACTGCATAGAATGAGCCACCCGTGTGGAAAGATTGCCTCGCTACTTGGGACAATTATAGACCGCCAAAACCCCCGTAGGGACCTTTCCCGGGCAGGAGGCGCTCGTTTCCTGTCGCTTAGGATCGTGTTGTTCGAAAGATCGGATGCCTGCAGCTCCGATTCGTGAAATACGCGGAGAAGTCCCGAGCCAAAAAGAGATCCGGTAATCATCGAGCAGAAGACCGGCGAGATGGACTGAAGATCATCACAGGACGTGGCTTTGGAAAAACAGGAATCATTCGACTGGAACAGAAAGGAAGTTACCAGCCAAGCGCAATGATTTTTGATTATCTCCATGCATGCGATCCGGCATCTGCATAACAAAAGAAAGAAAAACATTCATAACGTCATATTATCATTAATCGTAGCAATAGACGAACTGAAGAGTATCAAATCATCCTATCCCCAGGGAAACCGCATTTGTCAAACTCTAGTATACGCAGCAGGAGACGACGTACCGGCAATGCCCTCCCTCCACAAAACCTGAGCCCTCTCACACTGCCTGAAATGCTCCATGAACCCCGAATACGTGTACACCATATCTCGCCGCGCGCGCATATCCTCCATCTCCTTCAAAGACCACCACCAGGAATCTCCCGAAGAAAAAGAGACCCGACACCCAGCACAGCAAACCCCATGCTCAACCACCCGGCTCGCCCTATCCACGAAAGGCAAGGAAGTAGTCGCCATGAACCGGAGAAGGCCCGTATCCCGACGTTTTTCATATTCAGAAAGCTCCTCATCCATCCCCTCAGCCTGCTCCGCGCTCAGTAACGGTCGGAGGTGCTCAGCGGCCAGGATCCGAACGCCAACTCTGCGCCGAACGCGCTGCAACGAGTATGTTCCGGGTAAATTCTGCAGTACGGGAACGGAGCGACACACGAGGGGCCAGTAGAGTCCGAAGTGCAATTTGACGCCTATTACGGATATAACACAGAGTTGAGGGGAGTGTTGCATGCATTGAAAACAGCATCTCCGGAGCAGCGGGAGGGACATGAAGCCGCCGAAGGAGGATCCGCAGATAGTACAGTCGCGGGTGTAGAGCACATTCGCCAAGTCGTGTAGGGTATACCAGCGTGCTATGCCAGTCTTGACTACCGCGCAGAGTGCGCCGGTTGCGTGGGTTACAACGCTCTCATAGCTGTGGATTCCGCTCACGAATTGTCGCGCTTGTCTGTTAATTTGCCGAAATGAAAATAGGGATGTGATATCCAAGAAGTAGTATAGTATGTAATGGAGGAGTTCGGGGGGTAAGACGTCCAGAGACCCAAGGCCGGTGGACGGCGGACAACCAGCATCAAGTAATGAGTTCCGTAAATAGTCGAGGCCCCGTCCGTCCAAGCTGATGACGGCATGGTCGAAGGCCCGGTGATGATAGGAGGCGAGGCGAATGATGCCATGGCCATCCTCATGTTCTTTCTCAGACGGTATTCGCTCTTGCGTTTCCATCCTGGTAGCCAGAGGTGGCATCGGACGCGACTGTAAAGGGCTCTCTAATGCTTCAATAACACTGTACAAGTCGAGAAAGCCAATATATGAAGTGAAACCGGAGGAACGAGTGTTAAGGAATTGACGCGGGGAGCTCGTATATCTAAAGGTGAACCACACTCTTCAGCCTTGTCATTTGCGTCTCCTGATCACTCCGGGCGTGTGGTGACCCGGATTTCTAACTTGGCCTGATTGTAATGTAACTCAAAGATATGGGCGGCGGGAATCAGAATCAAGTCTGTAGAGATATTTCGAAACCGCCCCAGACAGGTGTATGGAGGCTAGGGAGTCTTATTTTGAGCACAAACATTTATTGATAGATAGTCTCATATTAAGGTCAAAGGTTTACAGTAAACCTCATATAATAATTTCTCCTAATTCTACAATTGTACCGCTCTGCCAACCCGGCAGTAAGGCCGTCTGGTAATTCCTAGCATCTTTAATCGAGAAAACAGCATCGACCATGCCCATATCAGATCAGCTTGTTTCTCGTCCACCTAGGCGTGAAGCAAGAAGGTAGGTAGGTACCTCTTTAGCAGATCGGGCGCTGCTTCAACAAAGAAGCAATATCGCTACATCGTCGCGAACAACAGAGCAGATTCAACGCTCTTCCTGGGAAACACAGGGCCATGTCCGATGCAAAACGCGAAGTAGCTAAGGTCTGAACAGGGTTAATAACTTTGGTGCGGTGCCACATGTAAAAGGACATCAAAACTTACAGTCGATGAAAGTCGGCACGCTAAAGCGGGACACATAGGAGATGGAGGTTCCACTATTTGCCGACATTGGAGTGATGTCTCCATTTTGAATAAGAACTCCATTACTAAGAAGCAGGCCGTAGACACCGTTGGCATCGAGAATGGCATTGACATCCATTCCTCGGTCCTGAAGCCTGAGGGAGATGGCGTCCTTCTTTAGGGTCCAGGTACTTGGTTGGTCCTCGGGAGTAGATAGCACGCTCGTTGCAATTTCCATGACCGCTTCCATTCGGCCCTCTAAGGCGTTGTGAAAGAATAGGGCGAGACGGTCTAAGTGCGCTTTGTCCGTGTTAGGACCAAAGGCTTGTCGTAATAGTAAAGGATTGGGCGACGGATGATCAAGGAGCCGGGATGCCTTCTGGTAACATGTCTGTACCAAACGTTGTGGGAACGTTAAAAAAGAATGAGTCGTAGTAATATCCTCATAAATGGATGGCGCAGGAGATGATGACCAGGGTGCGAACAGGCCAGAGAAGGCGGCAGTGGCCAGAGTCATGGCTCCAGATGATAGGTCTATTTGGTTCTGAGAAGATGGAACCGGCGGTACTGGTTGTTGACCTGACGTCGAAGTCACCGCCAGCGGTGGCACCGGATCCTCCTGCACCGTGTGAGATGGGATGTCGTCCTCTTTTAGAGTCAAGGCTTGGTCTGGAGACGGGATTCCTGGAGCGCCTTCCCCGGGCTGTGGATGCTGCTCTGCACGCATATCGTCTGCGTCTGAGTCCTCGCACGCTGTTCTGGCGAGCGACACGCACTTTCGACTGATATTGTGCAGAGCCTGCATGACCGGCCGGTTTCTAGCCAGCGGGTCGGTTTCCAGGAGCATGTCGCTGAAGGACAAGAAGAGCTGGCTGATCTCCTCAATCCCATGTTGCAGTCCATCAATACGGCTTTGCAAGAGAGCCAGGCGGTTCTCCTTGCGAGCTCGATACGCCCGCTGCGCCATTTGCAGTTGTTTTCGGCGCTTCTAATCGCCCCCAGGCAGCCATTGAAGTTAGCGGACCCAGACCCACTACTAGCGGGCTGCATGATATCCATACCTCTGGGACCTGCTTACGGCGAGACTCCCAAGTCTCCTTCGCACTTGGATGCCGATTTACCATCGTGTCGACTTTCGACTGCGCCGATAACACGCGCCGCGCTGAAGGCTTCGGAGTGTCGCGATGGTTGTTGAATCTGGAGTGTCTGTCGGTGGGCTTCAAATTACCGAGGCCCGATCGCTGCTCACGTGCCCGGTACTCTTTTTCTTTCAGCACTTCACGCAGTCGGAGCCCGCAGGTAGAGCAGAATGGATGGAAGATGGAGTACGATGGGTTGCTTTTTGGTCTGGGAGTTCTACTGGGGCCCTAGTACCTGTGGCGACTGTTTTTGAGCCGACATCTCTTGACTCAACGGCGGCGCTCCACTTGGATCCCGTACACGTACAGGTTAGGGCGGATTAATTACCAAGCAAGGCGATATCGGCCTCAACAGACACCGATCCAGCGATCAATTCGCAAAACGTCATTTTTAGCCACTAAGCTATCAGTCTACTCTATACTCGCGACTCTATCATCCGGCTCTTCTTCCGAAGCAAATGCCCGAATTTGAACAACATCCAGGGGATGGGGAGGAGCGCCAGGGACAAGAACGCGAACAAACTCCCCGCCCAGTGGATGCCGAGCTTCTCATACATCTGAAAGGTGAATAGAGGGAATGTCGCTCCCAAGATGTACCGTAGGGACCCGTTTGCTGCGAGTGCTGTATTCGGAGTTGTCAGTTTCTGGACATAACAATCGTTTTAGCTTTTGTGATTTGATATCAGGGCTTACCGGATGCTGCGGCGCCGGCTCCGTATGACTCTACGAGGTACATTATGGACGACAGCTGGGAAAAATCGAATTAGTAAGGGCAGCTTCACCTGGAACAGAACCACCCAACTGGTTCATGGGAAAGAGAGAGAAGAGCACTCACGAAGAGGGCGAAAGCGCCGAGACCAAATGGGATACCGCTGGCGACGACAGCCGCCCAGTGGCCGCCTCGATGCGCTTCCCACGCGTACCTACGACAAACGAGAGATAACAAAGTCAGCTCGCGAGATCAATAGGCAACAAATCGAATGAACAACGAACCAGAATAGCCCGATAGGCAGGAATATGCTTCCAGCCATGGCAGCGTACAGTCGATGCTCGGGCGGAGGATGACCATTCGGTGATCGATGCGCGGCTCGAGCATAGAGTGTCTTCTCAAACACAATGTGCATGACGCTAGCTAGAATGTAGCCGATGGTCACGCCGATAAACGAAAGGCCGATTTGTCGACTGTTAAAATCATAGTCTAAGGAATAGACATAGGTGGCGCTCGCGAAGAAGCTGAAGACCATCGCGTACGCGTACGCCGTGTACAGCGTAAGACTGAAGGCGATAGCCTCCGTTGTCAGCATCGTGAGAGAGCGGAGCACAGCAGCCTTAAGCGTCGAAAACACCAGTCGCACAAGGGCGAACCGTTTCGAACTTTGCCGATCACGATGGATTCTCGACGCAGAAGTTTCCCTCATGAAAAGGGTCGCTACCCAGATAGGCGCTCCAATTATGGCTATTAGCCACTGCGTCCATCGCCAGTCGCCGCCATGGTCGTGCATGATATATGCCCCGGCTAGGGGTCCCATATTTGGTCCCAGGAACGGGCCGATAATGAAGAGCAGTCTCGCAAGACCTCCTGCTTTCGCCAGACCCCAGACGTCTGCCAGTGTTCCCGCGCCGATTGCGATGGCGGATGACCCAAGAAATCCACAGAGAAATCGGCATACCAACAGAGTCGCGAAATTCTGCGCTGCTCCAGACCCGCCAGCGAAAGCTATTATAAACGAGGAGGTCACCACGTACAGCCAGCGCCGACCAATGAATTCTGACAAGGGGGCGAGGACTAAGGGCCCGAATGCCAATCCCAACATGTACAGACTTCCCGTCAGAAGCGCTTCGGTCCGACTGATTTTGAAGAATTCCATCAGGGCAGGAGTAGCCGGCACTGTGACAGAGGCGGAGAAGGTACTTGAAGTCGATTGTGACTGAGTCAGTATGCGGCGGGCACGCCTTCAGGGTCACAGGTGGTCGGCACTTACATCAAAAAGGCCAGAAAGCAAGGGATTGCTGTGTGATAGATTTTCAGGCCTATGCTCCAATTCCCGGCATTCACCGTTTTACTACTGGACTCCTCGTCCCCATGCTCGCTGGCCCTACCCGAAACAGATGTGGCAGCGTCAGTGCTTTCTTCGACTCCTTTCTCAAGTTCGTCGTCGGCCATAGCGAGAGCAGTTTTCGAGGTCGAATTCTCCTAATGGACAATGAAAGAACGATGAAGAACGCGCATTCCGTTATCGAAGGGGTGGCTCGAGAGGAACACTCTCCTCTAAAGATATATGCGTTGGTGCTGGCTGGCATTGACAGCATGGGGTGCCAGATATTTATATCTGTACAATCATATGAGGCCATTACAGTTCCCTGAATAATAGTAGATGATCTAGGAGTTTTTAGTGTAATCTCAGTTGCTTGTGTCGCTGATGACTATCGGCTCCGCGGTGATCGCCTTGCTGTCCGCCGGGGATGATGACAATATCAATTCCGATCGGTTGAGATGATTGAGTGATCGGTTGGGGATAGGGCCGGGATGCCGACAATTCGCTCTATGTGCTATATCATCTCTAGGAGGAGACAGGTAGCTTCTTCATCGTGTCTCAATCTAGGCTGGGATCTTCATCGCCGAGGCTGTCAGCCGTCCGCCCTTAGGATGACGGCATGAAGCCGGAAAAGATGAGCTATCTACTTGTAGTACTAGAGCCTCAACAGCGAGAAGTTACAATTTCCCGTAACCGACCATTCTAGTATTATTGCACACCGTTTCCAGAGATGGCGTCGAACCCGGTAGGACTGCGCTCTGTCACCGGAGTCGAATAAGAAGAGACGCCTCAAGGGGAATGGAGGAGATCGGCGAGAGCAATTTTAGCACGAACACCACAATGGGAGATTACCAATACTTGTCGCGCAGCGAAACATATTTTGCTGTTCCCTGAGGTCCAGAAAAGGCCGGTAAAGCCATCATATAATCAAGTGGTGCCTTCGGAACACGGAACAGTGGTATGCCTTTCGCAGACGAAGTTGCACAGGAGGGATAGTAAACGGTACTTGGATCACTATGTAGGTAAACACTGCTGAACAGCGATACGCAACACATGACGAACCAGGCTCCAAAATCATTATTACTCTTTAACATGAGGCGTAAACTCGATCTGGCATTCGTGTTCCTATTAGTAATGTCAGTGTTAGCATACGCATCAACTACCATGCTTCCACGGTGGACTTACTCGCACTCCACTGCAAGTCTCATCGTAGAAGACCTCGTAACGAGCAGTAATTCCGGGAGAAATTTTGTCAAACCCACTCGTGACGGTGGTCGTGTATTCACGGTAGATAGCAGCCACAAGAGTAGTCATTTCAGCCATCGCGAGACTACCAGCAGTATGTAGGCATTAGCCCGATAAGAGTCTTCTCATAAGTCGGTAAGGTAAGGGTGGCGAGGGAAAGGGGAAATTCTTACTGCATGCCGATACACATTCTTCCGCCGCTGGAAAATGCCCAAAACCACTTATCCATCTGGGGATCTCGCGAGTTATCAAGCCAGCGATCAGGGTTGAATTTGAACGGATCTTTGAAAACGTCCGGATTTCGATGCAAAGTATATGGTGAAACGGAAACAACGGTCCCGGGAGGAATTATATAGCCGTCAATCATTATTCCAGTGCTAGTAGTAGGAAGCGATCGAGGCTCAGAGGCTGGTAGGGGCGCAAAGAGTCGTAGGGTCTCTTTAATAACGGCTGTCACGTAGGGGAGTTTGTTTGCCACATCTGTTCGAGGGACTCCGGCGTTGAGGCCACCTTCTGGGATCCCCTTAACTTCATCAATGAGCTTTTCCTGAAACTTCTTGTGCTCGGGCCTAGATAGAGACCATACTAGAAACATGGTCGTGTCGGATGTTGTGTCTATACCTGCAAGCAGATGATCCGCGCATTCTGAGGCAATATCAAGATCGTCCAAGCCATTTGCTGCTTTCCGGTCGCGATGGTGTCGCCATAACTTGGCTATGAGACTTGAATCCTCTGCTGCCCTATCGGCGGCAGAAGCGCGGGCAAATGCCTGGGTGGCTTTCAGGGCATGTATTCTAATGCCAGTATAGGTGGTAGGCAGCTGCATCGGGTAGAATTGGCGTGCAATATAACCCGACAGTCCTGTTTTCCTCGAGTAAAGCCATGCTGTAAATTCTGGGAGATGGATGGTGAACCAAGCCAATTTGCGACGGGCAGGGTCCAAGATGTCGCTAATAAGGGCTCGATCATCTACCCTTTCTAGGCAAGTTGTCTTCCCAAATTTGCCATACAGGAACTCCGTAATAACGTCGATGGAGAAGTAATGGAGGGTGGAAAACGTCTCAATAATACTGCCACTTCTCTGAATGAGTTCCAGATATTTTTGAACCTTGCTCTCAATCAGTGTGCCATCTTTCAATATAGCTGACTTAGCGTACGCTTGGGCAAAGAGCTTCTTGCGCTCTGAGTGTTCCTTGACGGAGTGAAATGAGAACATGTTCTTGCGCCCATAAAACTCAAACATATTATAGAAATCAGTCCTTTCAAACCCGCTTCCTGCTCCATAGATGCCCCGCAACGCTGAGATGCTATTAAAGATCACCTCATTAGGACCAACTCGGACGACGGGTCCATACTGCTTGTGGAGGGTACTGAAAGTCCTAGTACGGGTGCCTTTGTAGTCTTCATACGTCAATCTCAGTCGTGTAAGGGCGAATAATTTCGGCCCTGGAATGCGTGCGCGTGCAAGAGGACTAAGTAATAGAGAGTAGACGAGCTGGAAAAGCAAGAGTGCGACAGTAAGGAGACCTGCAACAGCGAGAGCCATTTTGTCCAGACAACAGGCGACGGGGACGAAGCTGGGAAGACGGTATTTCAATGGTTCCTCTTTCCCATCCTCTCTGCCTCCAAAGGATAGATAGTCGGCCTTTAGGCCTTTCCCCAACTACTACATTCCCTCCCTCCCATTTTATCGGCCAGTCCGATCTGTTATCATGCAAGATTTTACTCTCGAGGCAAATCGGCTGATGGACGCCGATGATAAGGAGAGGCCACTTCCTTTGCCCTCAGATAAGCCAAAAAAAGAAAGGACTTCGGGAAACGGTCGACCCGAAGTTTGCGGACCGTCTCCTTCTGGAGATGTGCCTGTATTCCTTGTGCCCCTTTTTGCGCTCTTTCGCGCTTTTTCCTGCAGTGTCCAGCAAGTTCAAAAAAAGAGGCAGGATAACGCCCGAGGGGGGACTCGAACCCCCAACCTTCCGGTATTCATTACCGCGTTGCGATTTAACTGGTCTTTGTTAGTGCCACGAACAAAACAGGGAATACTCGGTTGGTTGCTTACAAGCCGGACGCTGCTAACCAATTGAGCTACCCGGGCGGCGTTCAGAGTTTCGCTAGTTGATTCCTACCTAGGTACCCTACTTGACACCCGCAACCTGTCTTACACTAGCAGAATGCTTTGCGATACAAAACCAATATTCTCGTGGACAAGTTGTGGGCGTCGCTTTGCCTATCAAGGCACTGTCCTTCTTGGTCTGGTTAAGGCGAATAAGGGCAAAGCTTCTCTGGGTGCTTCGGGATTTGGCCGATCGGTTCTTCTAATTGATGACGAGCGTCATTAGTATTCACCTCCAAGGGGGGTTCACTGACGGTCTTTTGAAGATAGTTAGCGAGAGGCCCGAACTCCGGAGATATCGCGACGCATTGGGAAGCCACGAGCATACATATACCTTGGTTCTGGTGCATTCTGGAAGGATGTACTGCATGTAGGTGAACAAAATCTCAGATATGGATTAAATGAGAGCAAAATCATCAGAAGTACCATGTCATGGGGGAATGATCGTAGCAGTGATAAAGCTGAAGTTGCTGAACCCTTGTCTGCTGTCCCGATGGCTCTTTTCTTGTGCAAGATGACTCGTCAGAAATGAACTATCCCCAAGGAAACTCCGGCGAAAATACCACCACCATCCTACGACGGAGTGGCTATCGTTCATACTTTATTCTCATTTCGAACCCAATTTCGTAAAGAGAACAGGTATGCGTCAGAAGTAGTTTTCATTTTTGAGGGAAGTCCTAGACAGTACAGGCTCACCTACTCGCTATAGAACGGACTATGAGGATGACCGTCCCGCTGTTGGATTCTATTGTCTTAAAATTGTACACTTTCCAGTCTTACTTCCATCCCTATCAAGATTTTCATAATCCAATTGCTAGGCCTAACACAGAAGTCCAGAGGATAGACCATCCAGCTGGCTGCAACAAGTTCCAGGCGACACAACAGCTTTATTGCTCACGCTCTTAGTGGGTTTCGAGGAGACCGAGAGCTATATAATCATATGCTACTCCCAGGTAGCCACCATTGGGCAGTAATATGAACTTGTATGCAGGCCCCTTATCAGATCTGGCAATTGATTTGCTTTCCGACTTTCTTTTTTTTTTTTTTTGGTGGGATGCCCTTGATATCCTCAGCATGTTCGATCCACCCCATTTGCTGTATCGACATACTTCTACTGGGTAGCCTGACCTCAATAGAATCTGCTTGGTAACTGAGCTGTCTCCCGGATACGATATGCCTCCATTAAATCAGGTGGTTGGCTCGGATATCCCGGCCATCTGCGCATCAGAACCGAAAATCTGATTAGATTCGGATGCCCTGGCGTGAACCCTAATGTGGGCTAGGCGATGCCAGCAGCAAATCATGAGAGGACAATCATGAAACCCAACAAGACTAGGTTCCAATTAAGCTATCATTCGATCTCGCTTAGGATAGCGAATGTTTCATGCTACTCTCGTTGACGCGCGTCTTTTCAAACGGCGTATTCGGCCAAGAGAATGTGAAGATGAAGACATCGCGGTGTCCTGACGAGTGCTTTCGTCTCTACAAGCACATCATAAGCTCCGGTCCGATGACAATAGAGAATCTTTTTCAGCAATGCGTCCGCTTGAACTTACGTAACTGGCACAAGAAGCTTCACTAGCACCCAGCCATAGCGCTGCATTCGTGGCCATGGTGGAACATCACCAATAGCACAAGCGCCGACCGATTGATTCTCGGATCAGATAACTTTTCCTTCGCAGAACCAGCCATTCAAAGGGCCGAAATACTAGTCTGAGAAGGCGCCACTAAGCAAGCCCGAGATAAACATGCTATCTAGGTGGATCCTGCGCGATATGGTCGGAAAGTCCCCTACACGTTGTCCAATCTCCTTGCCAGGCTGAGCGCCGAAAGTCCTCGTTCTCCTTCCCGGCCCCTAGTGGGAGGAAGCAATATTTGGCTGATTCTATGGACAACTTACGAGTTTTCCCACGGAGAAACCCATGCCACTCTCCTCAAGCTCTAGAATGTCATGCCTATCCGCGAGTCAGAATTTTTCTAACAATCGGCCGCTATATACTGGACATGAGTCCCGTTGTCCTTCGTACTCCGGCGTGGAGCAAGTCCGACTAGAAGAGCACGCACTCTTGTCCCATTGACTCCCAGCAGCAGTCATTCCAACAGCAAGGTAGAGGAGTAGAGGACAGCACCCAGTCTCGCCATGTTGTCAGAATTGCAGAGTTTCTTCGGCTCTCCAGATTCCTCTCCTAAAGACGGTGACCGGAGTCCTACAGAGGAGGAAAAAGTGGTCAATCCCACGCAAGATGTCGTTCAGACAGGTCCCAAGACACCAGTTAACGTGGCTGATGCGACTGAAGTCCAAGAACGGCCGGACGAGAAAGCTCAGGATGGAGTAGCGCAAGCTGAAGCCATCACATTGGCATGGACAAAGACGTCCTTGGGAGCCGCCTATATACTGTAAGTCCATAATCGAGCTTCTGTGAAGTGCGATAATTTAACCCAGAGGGGCACAGAATGTGGCTGTTGTACTTTGTGAACGCTTTCCAATCCTCCATAACCTCAAATTTGTCGGCGTATGTGACAAGCGGTTTCGAATCGCATTCCCTGATTCCGGTCATCTACATTGTCTCCAGCGTCATGGGAGCAGCAACCTACATGCCTCTTGCAAAAATACTCAATCTTTGGGACCGCTCTATTGGATTTATGCTCATGGTGTTATTCGCGGTCCTGGGACTGATACTCTCCGCAACATGCAAGAATATCGCAGTCTACTGCGCATCACAGGTAGGCTCCTCTCGGACAATGAGCACAAGGTGACGAGTTCACTGATCGAATATAGGTATTCTACACTATTGGCTTTACCGGGATGATCTTTTGTATCGATGTCATTACAGCCGACACTTCAACCCTGCGCGATCGAGGTCTCGCTTATGCATTCACTTCCTCTCCATACATCATCACAGCCTTCGCAGGCCCATCTGCTTCTGAGCATTTCTATCAATCTGATTGGCGATGGGCGTATGGCTGTTTTTGCATTGTCCTCCCCGTTGTAGCGCTGCCAATGTTCGGTATCTTGCAGTTCAACCGCTACAAGGCAAAGAAGAAGAACCTCCTGCAGAAGAAAGAGAACAGCGGCAGAACCTTGATACAGAGCATCATCTTTTACACGATTGAGTTTGATCGTGAGTATTAGAACTGTGCTATTGAAACGAACACTCGCTGATGTCATTTTTCTAGTTCTGGGTGTCTTTCTTCTTGCGGCCGGTCTGGTTCTCTTCCTTCTTCCGTTCTCCATCGCCGGCTCCACGTCCGATGATTGGAGATCCGCCTCCATTATTACTATGCTCGTTATTGGGTTCGCCTGTCTGATTGCGTTCGCCTTGGTCGAACGGTTCGTCTCCCCGGTACCATTCCTTCCATGGAACGTGCTGGCCTCCCGGACGGTTCTCGGTGCCTGTCTCCTGGACATTTCATATCAAATTGCATACTACTGCTGGAACGACTACTACACGTCGTACTTGCAAGTTGTGTATGGCACGAGCATCGAGGTTGCCGGGTACATCAACAGCACATTCGACGTGGTTAACGGAGTCTGGCTACTGGGAGTCGGTCTTTTGATTAAGAAAACAGCTCATTTCCGATGGCTTCTTCTCTTCTCCGTGCCGCTCTACATGCTCGGGGCGGGATTGATGATTTACTTCCGCAATCCTCACTGGTCCGTGGGCTACGCGGTTATGTGCCAGGTATTCATTGCCCTGGGAGGAGGCACGATGATCATCTGCCAACAGGTCGCCGTGTTGGCTGCATCGGACCACAACAATGCTGCTTCTGCGCTCGCGTTTCTGAATGTCTTCGGCAACATAGGCAGCGCTGTCGGGAGTAGTATCTCCGGCGCTATCTGGACGCACGCTTTCCCTGAGGCGTTGAAGAGTCGGCTTCCTGATTCCGTGAAGGGTGACTGGGAGTCGATCTACGATTCGCTTGATGTCCAGTTGAGTTATCCGAAAGGCTCCCCAGAGCGACTTGCTATTTCTTATTCGTATGCCGATGCGCAGCGCAAGATGTTGATTGCGGGCACTTCTATCATGGCCATGTCTCTTGTCTGGATGTTTGTGATTAAGGATGTCAAGCTTACCAATAAACAAGCCAAGGGTGTCTTGTTCTAAGCTGTTTTTATGCAAGGTTGTCTGGGATACCAACGACTGTTCAGACTACGTCTTCGTCGTGAGGGAAAGATATCTCATACCAATATAAAGTAGTGGTGATTATTTGCTTCTCAACAATACTGGGATATTCTTTGGTTTTTTGACTTCGCCTCCAAATAGTTTGCAAGATCCTGCAGCCCAATTTGACGGATATCAGCCGACTACCTGTGAACATGGTCGCGGAGCTGGTGCAGAGAATCATACATCATGATCGCCTCCTGGCGACAACAGGGGAGACTCGCTTCTACGATCTAAATGATGTGAAGTAAGCTTGCTTAGCTAGCTTGCTCAGAGAACTTTTACTGCTTCAGCTACTTCTGCTTCCAATACTATCTCCATTATTTCTGTACCCAATTCCGTCGTATCATTCCATCACTGGTATGTGGGCTTCTGTGCATACACTAGATACCTGGATACAATCAGCGTGAAACAAAGGCGAAAAAAACCCTCTCCCAAAAGAGCCTTGAGGGGAGAGGGATGAAAAGGAGGCTATGTTTTGGAAGGCGGATCTGACATACATTGGTATATAACTGTGAATATTTCGGTCCAGAAAATCTTTCCGGACTCCAATAAGATGCAGTTGCACTTGCTCTGGTGTCCAACCCAGAATACGACAAAAAGCTCCCATCGTCCATCCTTCCACGCCCTCCAGTGCTTGAACTAAGTTCCAAGCGCCGATCTCTTTCTAAGAAGTGTCAGCAATGATTTCCTTGGCCGACTGAGTTTAGATATTGCCAGGCTGCCGCTCACAAGTTTGAGATCTTTAGGCCAAGCCCCAAACGGGACCTTGAACCTACGCTCCTCAATGTTCACGAACCCGGCGCGTTCAGCCCATTGTTTTAGCTTCGGCCCAGGGCAAGGGTCTTGCCCTGATTTGTTTGTCGCTTCTATGAACCATTTGACATTTTCAGAAAGGGCATGAGTCTCTGTGAGTGAGCCATCATCGGAACTCAAGTTGTGGTCGTAGTCGAAGAATTCCGCATATCCACCGGGCTTGAGGTTTCTAAAACCGAAGTTAGTGCTACGTGATTTCAAGTGGCAATCGAGTCCAATCCACCAACTTGAATGTTTGTTTAAACAACTTATGCCAATCACGGATTGCTCCTGCGAGGTACCGAACATGGATGAAATCAAAGGGGGTCTTGTAAGTCCAGTCACTTTCAATGTCATCAACCTCAAATTGGACATTCGGTGGAACCCTGACGGAAGTCAGTTGTCTTTGTCCGCTACTCGCAGTATGTGGAAACACAACACACATCCGGGGTTGGATTGGACTTAAGTCGTTTCCAATAACCTGTCCAAAATTAAAAAATCGGTCAAAACAGGCAGTTTATAAAAAGAAAAAGGCTCCTACCTCCGCAGAAGGAAATCGTTCCCCTATCAGATATTAATTAGCTGGCACTCATAGAAAGCGCATACTTGCTTCTTGCTCACCCATATCAATGGCCCATAATCCGGTCCCACATCCCAGATCCAAGATCCTCTGCGGGTGCTCACCGATGGGAGCAAGAAACAACTCTCCATCCAGAATCAAGGTGAACATATGTCCGAGGATATCCATATGGTCCTGTTCCTTTTCATCATTGGGGAAGAGGTATCGCCCCTCTTGGTAAGAGTGGTATCGGCGGCCATTCTCGAAATGATACTTGAGGACGCTGGATTTAAGAGATGTGGTGTCGCTTGCCCTGTCCAAATATGTTGACTATGTTATACTCATATTGCCATCAGAGACTTTCTTACCCATCACTGAATGCAGAATCCAAGTCGGAAAACTAGTTCAGCATAAAAAGGCTGCGTCAGTTGACTAATGATCAAAGCAGAAGAGGAGATACGCTTACATTCTCATCTACAGCGAGTGGGCCACTGCCAACTGGATTGGGCCTTGTTCAGGACGGTGCGTACAGAAAATCGAGTTGATTGCATCCACTTACTCTCATTTTGCTGCTGTGGATCAACCATTATTGGCACATTTCACTATGACAAAATTTTGCAGAGACGGTAAGAAGAGTGAGTGTTCATAATCAGATCGGAGGGGTAGGGATAGATCTATAGTCATCTCCGAGCTGGAGAAAGTACTAGTTCAGTTCTTGTCCGGATGTCTCGGATACCAGGAGTCCGAAGCGCCTGTCGTTCTTTGTTATGAAAGAACCTCCCAATGCCCTGGAATGCATCTAGCAGTGTTATCAATGCACGCAAACCTGCATGTTCCCAACACAGGCAATTCTGTGTCATGCAAGAGCCCTTACTTGATCTTCCAACCGCGGCCGGGCCGAACTAGGGCGTGCAGAGTGACAAATAGGATCGAACCCCGGTTAGAAGAGTGGATTGTAGAACCACCTTGACTCCGCCTCACAGTCCGCTAAGCGCGCTCTGATCACTATCCCGTACCGATGCAGCTTTAGAAGGAGTCGGGCAATGCTTCTTGAGTCTCTGGTCGATGGTCAGCGGGGTCCACTTGACTTCGTTCTGTCACTCAGTGAACACTCAAAATTGATGTCAACCTATGGATTACACAACTATACTATACTCTAGCTAATCTACTCTGCCATCTGATCTGACAACTCAATTTTAGTTATTGCAAATTGGCGGGCACAGTCCGCCGTAGACGTTAGATGTTGAATTAATTAGGTTAGGTCTTCGGATCCTCTGCCGGAACGGATCTATGATTACCCGATAACACAAGCCCCTGAATAGCTTCGTAGGCAGGAATCCTGAGATAAAATTAACGCTCATGTACGGATCGAGTAGTCTGTACTGTTAGCTGACGATATTATTGATTCTTCTCCTGATTCATTTCTCCCTTAATTTCACGTTCGAGGTTCTGCTCATCTTGGCATGTGTTACTGAGGATTAGAGTCATGTGACTATAAACGCATGTCTTGAACCCCCCCACCGAGACCGTTGTAAGACGCAGTTGCAGTGCTATACTTTTTTTGCTTCTCAGCCGCCATGAATGTCAAATCAAAGCGCATTATTGTCAAAGTCTGTGTTACCGATATTGAAGGCGATCCTCTACGGCGTCCCTGGACCCTTGGGGAGGCACTCTGCAAGCAGGTATTTGGCCGGCAGTTCCAAGCACAGCCTCAGCGTACAGGTTATGACAATGTTCATATTCCTGGTGAATTCTCTTCTACTAAGCCTGTCAAGAGATGGTTTGTCTTTGACTTGGATGTAACAGAGGAAGCGCAAAAGAAAGATGTTGAACAGATTCCACATTATGTCTATCTTGCTAGCTGCCGGAACGGTAATTTGTAAAGGCTCCATATTACTCACAGTCTTATCTGAATGCTTATGCTGTGTCACAGGGAATTCATTCCTCGCGAAGCCTGGGTCAGCAAGGCAAAATATCGAACTTTACGGTTTACTTGGGGTGGCAAAGTAGAGCAAGGGATGGTAGCTGAAATGAGAAAGCAAATGGAACACTCGGAGTGAATTCTTTATCTGGCATACTCTTCATTCAGGTTCAGGGGTCTCAGGTGGTGTCAGTCCTCTGCATGCTGGACAATCCTCCTCATCATTATCTTCTTGCCAGTCATGAACATCTTCGCGGAGATTGTCAGGGCAGGTCACTTGATTCTGGATGGCTTCAGGGCACCTCCCAATGTATGCGAGCGCTATGTGACCACATCGGAATCGACCCCTCACATTTGTACACATCTACAATCGTTAGGATATTCCTCTATGGTAGTATAGAGACATACACTAGGATGTAAATTGAAAAGGAAAGGGCGTTGCTTCGTTGACTGATGAATACTATTAGTATTGAATGTATAACGAAAATGATGTTACGCACCTTTTAGCCAGGCTTTCCCCCCAGGACAGACTGGAATGAAGGAATGGACAACAAAGCAGTGAAAGCATAACTTGGGTGTCACCATTTATGTATGTAGCTGTTCGCCTGATAGATACTGTAGGTAGTCGGAAAATTCAACAAGTGAGGTTCCAACAGAAGCCAATACAGCAGACTATATATATGCCCCGCCAATCTGCAATAATAAGGATTTGTCGCCAAGGGACCTCACCACCGCCAGTTCCGCCCACTAGTAGGCTGACTTATATAGAGTTCAGGTCGGTCAGGACGTGTATGGTGGAAGTTGTGTATTTGAGGGCCAAAGATCTCCTCGCGTCTTAGTCCTTCAGAGAATCAAGAATCCTCTATTGACTTAAGGCTTTCATATTCATTCTTCCATTCCGCTACGTACCAAGCAAGTTAACTAGTCAGATCTAAGAGAATCATTATTCCTTTCTCTTTACTTTCGTACGGGCCCCCCGCAAGGCCGAAAGACACCACCAACATTATCCTGACGCAGACAAGACCCGAGACCCAGCATACGCAACGAGCTGGGGACAAGCTGTTTGTTTCCTTCAGTATCAAATATTTCATAATATGACTTTCAAGCAAGAGCATCCAGTACTCATTGTGATGTACGAGGCCACCAGTAGGTGGAACTGGGAGCAGTCAGATAAGGAAGACGACGGAGCCCCCGCAGCTCTCAAATAAATGGAATCGTGAATTCGACCAGAAAGCACGCAAGTGACAGAACACCGGTGGACCGACAAGCCGTGGAGACGTAAACGATTGGATTCTTTCTCGAGCTACGTTGAGACATCCGTATCTCTTGAAATTGATTGTTCATATCAATTTACCAACTCAGCAGCACCTCCAACACCCCGCACCATGGCGACCCCGGTGAAAGTGGGCATCATCTCCATCGGTGAGATGGGGCTAGGCGTCGCGAAGCTCCTCAGTGCCTACGGATACTCTGTTCTAACCAACATCACCGGGCGGAGGTATGTAAATCATCGCGACATCTTGCTATGATCTACCCCCCTCCCCCTCCCCCTCCCCCTCCCCTGGGCTGACTGACCATTGAAGCGAATACACCCACAAACGCGCCACTACTGCTCCCATCACTTTACTAAACAGCGACGCCGATCTCGTCACCCAAGCGGACTACATTCTTTCGATCGTCCCGCCGCGCGACGCGCTAGCCACTGCGAAGCGTATAACATCCGCCGTGAAAGCCACCGAACGCACGCCGGGGTCGTTCTATTACCTAGACCTCAACGCGATCAGCCCGGGCCTCGCACGAAAGATCGCCGACGAATTCAAGCAAGATGCGCCGGACGTGAAATTCATCGATGGCGGCATCATCGGTGGCCCACCGCGGCCTGCAGAGCCCAACCCGAACCAGGACCAGGACCAGGACCAATCTTCCGACGTTGGCGCCAGCTGGACGCGACCTTCCATTCCACTGTCAGGCCCGCACCGGCTACCAGATGCGCATCTAGCTCATGTTCTCAATTCGTCGTATCTCGGTCCGGAAATCGGCTCCGCTAGCGGACTGAAATGCTGCTTCGCGTCCCTCACCAAGGGACTCACTGCCCTCGCCATCCAGTCGTTCAGCACCGCCCAGTCCCTGGGCGTGTACTCGGAACTGCAGACGCTGCTGGAACAGTTCCAGCCAGCGGTACATAAGAACATCACGAGGGCGATAACGGGGATACCGCCGAAGTCTAGTCGGTGGGTCGAGGAGATGGTGCAGATCGGGAGGTGTTTCGGGGAAGAAGGGGGGTGGGATAATGTCAGTGGGGAAGAGGGGGCAGATGTTTATCAGCGTGTTGCAGAAGTGTACAGAGCTGTTGCGGAGGATACTGTGTTGGGGAAGGAAAGGCAGGAACATCGAGTGAGGGGGACGACGGCGGAGGATGTGGCGATTGCTGTGGAGGAGGCGTTGAAAGGGAAGGAAACGTCGTGAGATTGAGTTTAGGGTCTGAAGAGTTCTGGTAGACAGACTCATGTTGCTATGATCTAGACTGTAGATATGACCCTTCTGGAGAGTATTAAATGCCTGCCATAGGGCCTACTGAGCCAAGACTTACTTATTATCTACTTAGTTATATTCTGGCAACCTCACACATAAAAGGACTGGCTCGCAAGCTACAGAAACATTGATATTAGATCGGTTAGCCTGTTATAACGATTGTGTAGCAGACAAGTCCCACTACAAGAGCTTAGACAGAAGATGAAGCAGCCCTAACCTCAACGAATGACACCATCTTGTGTGCACAAGCACGCGTATCCTGGTGCTGATAGAATAGGCTGCTCCGCCTGAATTTTGTAACTATATTGATAGACGTAAATAGAGCCATTGCCTGTATCCTCATTAAATGTGATTGAAGTTGTAGTGTTTACTATGCTGTAATGTTGGCACATAGTCAAAGCCGGACTCATAACGTTAAGCATACTCCATTCAACGTTGCATCAGTCCAGAGCCCGGAGCAGGTTCACCCATCACCCTAATCATGCCGTGTAACACGTTCTACCTGTCCCCCGGCTTCAAGCTCGGTTGAACAAGGCTGTAGCCTCGTCAGGTAGCCTACAAAACACGAAACCCAATCATAGCCGTTAGGTCCTACAGCCGCCAAGGTGAGGATTGCATATCGTGGCGTTCAATCTCCATCCGTAGCTGAACCGAAGCGCTCGGTTCGCCCATGTATCCCCAATACCCGTCAATACAAAAAAAGAGATCCTTAATTGCTTGTTTCTATTTAGGGTCTCGCTGCAGTAATGCCCAATTCAAGGCTTTTGGGTGCAAATGTGAAACCCGCGGAGAGCCTGGGGGTGGAAAGCGAGAATGAGATTCTTGGGTGACCTGATATATTGTTGTCAACAGCCCAGTCTGTCCGAAACTTACCACCCATTTTGATCTCTTAACTGCCATTAACCAAGTTTATTACTCCAATCTGAAAACGGACTATTCACATCCTTGTTCCTGCATTCTTCGACGATGACCTACCGCCATCCTCCGCCCACTTACGAAGAGGACCAGGCTGCGGATCCTTACGTCTACGATGACGGCGATGCACCATCATACGATGATCCCAATTACCTCACCGAGGACCCCAATCCGGACTTGGCTGAAGAGGAACGCCAAGAGACAGATGAGGATCTGGCGCGGATGCAGCAGCGGGAACTCGATGCGGAGGTTGCTGCCGACGCAGAGCAGTTTGGAGGAGATATCGACGCTGGAGGTGAAGAATGGCTCGTCGAAGACATAGATGAGGAGGGTTGGAGAAGGGAAGTAGTCGAGCGGGAGAGTGGGTATTGGCAGGAGGCCTTGGATGACAATTACGATCTTTGATTGAGCTGGGCAGCCAGAGGAATAGGATGAGATCTAGCTCTGGAGGCAAATATGTACTCGGCAGTAAACTAGATTGTCCGCTTAAGAAGAAGTCAGGGTAATAACGGCCAATATTAGGGTTAGGCACTCAAGTATATATTTATCGTGTCGAGATTTAAAGAAAACCTGCAATACAATCCTCCGAAGGCAAAGTGTCAATTGCGGGAGGAAGTACGTAGGGCCACTCATTTCAGCATAATCAACCGCTCTTGGGCACCAGCATGGTGAAGGGCATGGTGGTGAATCCTTCCTCCCCCAACTCTCTCCGAGACGTCTCCAATATTCCGGATCAAGAGGACGTTGTAGAGCGGAAAGATGCTGTGTTCAAACCGTCCACGATCCCAATGAGCATCCCCATTTTCTGGAATCCGCTGGTCAGATGGTGTGGCTTCTTCGTCTGCTGGAGGAATCTCTGCTGCCAGTCCCTGGCGATCCCATTCACGTCTCACGCCAAGGTGCCATTGGAGTTCCACTGGTCCGAGCTGGAAGTAAATATCTGGATTCTGCGGGGGAGGAATATCAGCGAGTGGCTCTCGCGAAATAGCAACCAGCTTGTATGTCTCAGTAGAGTGCGTATCAATCTCCTCGAAGGGCACATTTAGCATCAAGTAGCCCGCACGGTATCCTTGATGGTAAACGATTCGCTGCCAGGAAGGTCTAGCAGTTGCAGATCTTTCCTCGTCCTCTAATCCCAGCTGTATATAAGGCTCACGCCCATGTTCTCGCACAAAAGGCGTCTCTTGCATATTGCAAAATCGAACGGGCGCTGTCCATGCAAGAAACTGGAGAACCCCTTCTCCGTTGACAAGAGGCGGGATCTCTTCACCTGGTAAGGGGACAGGATAGTTAAATATGACACCGGGATATCGTTCGTGGATGTAGACGTGTTGATTCCTTCGCTTATCAACTTGGGCTTTCCAACCATCCTGTTCATATCCAAAGCAGAAAAGACTATGCGGATCAATCAATTCAAGAAAGACCCTCCCTGGCTCATTCGCCATTTCCAGAATATCCTTGTTTAAGTTCTGTTTACGCTTCTCTATCCATTCTTCCCGCGACCGTTCGACCAGCCATTTCACCGAGGTGACTGGCCCTGGGTTCAGGGCATTGTGCCAGCCACGACCACGGTAATGGCAATGACCTTGCCAGGCTGCCCAGCTCCAGCTCGGGTAGAGGGCTTCCCCAGCTTCCGTTCTTCTCTTCAATGGCTCCTTCGGATACCACAGAAGGGCCTGAGCGAATGCAAAAGATGGCAGGTTATTCCAAAACTTGACATTCGCGCCCTGACTAATGTGGTCCGACAGACCAGTGAAGGCGGCAAGGGAATCCTTGCTGAAGGTCATGTTGCGGGAAGTGTATTCATATACGCTTCGGCGGTATACGTCCCAGATATCAGTGTGGTCAAAGTGTAGGAATGCATTGGCATGGTCCGTTTTTATCTGCTTGTAGCGATATACTGGCGCTGAGTCGACGAGTAAACCGTGCTCGGTGATATCAAAGTCTTCACCAATCATAGTAGCCCTGCCAGTCTCTGTCGAATCGAACGTCTTATTAGGAAAGCGGCTTTGGGTTGGATCATTCCATACATCCATCCATATTTCATGTTCATCACATATGTTGGCCATTGTGTTCTCGATCTCCCCGCTTTTGAAATACGGGTCGAGAAGCGGCTGGGTGTCCTCGAAGAGAACTGCATGAGGGCAGACAAAACACGCTTCCAGCTCGGTAAAGAACAAGAGCCTCTGTGACAGCTGCCGTTCTTGATACGTCCATGCTCTAGTGTTCCAAATCGATCGGTTCAACTCAGCCAGAGGTTTCCGATAATCATGCATCGCCACTGCTAAGAGCAGACCCTGAATCGTGGCATGGTTTGCCTTCCGAGTTCGAGGGATTGTAGAAACGCCAGGCAGCCCGTCCGAGGGCTTCGCATTGGTCGACGCCACGATTGTCACCTTAGCATTTCCATAAATAGCGGCCATGTCAGCAATGCTCGCAGAGCGTTCTCGTTCCTGATCCTGCTGAATACAGAGCGCATCAACCCAGAGATACCGCATTCCTAGCTCTGCCGTCACGATCATGGCATCCGTTATCGTCGTCGGGACATGGGTCGACTCTGCTGCTAGACCACCGTTCGCCTCCAGTGTGTCTTTTGTCGCTGAGTTGAGCGTTACTTGCTGCTCTCCGCTTCCCCAGACGTAGGATAGACAAATGTAGTCGCAAGGCAGATCCACTTCCTTGATGCATTTGTCTTCGACGTCGATAAATCGCATCCGCGACTGCTTTGGCTGCACATCATTCCTGCGTGCCTGCGGATGGCGCTTCTCGCATATGGTCAGCCAGGCTTTCAGTGCTGCAAACGACACCTTTGAGTCATCGATGGCGAGACCGTGAAAAGCCGTGACGGAACCCGAATCCACTTCTATCCAGTGGACGATGAAACTGTAGGTATCAGTTGCGGTCGGACTTAGACTGTAGCGAACCTCAACCATTAAACCCGAGTCAGGACCCTCATCGAGTACGTTCAGATGAAAGCTGCAGAGCTTTAACACTTCGCAATCCACCTCGTCCAAGCCGTGGTCGATCTTGATCTGCTTCGCGATCAGGCGACAAAAGGCGCAATTCTCCCGTTGGAAGACCAGGTCCAATCGGCTTATACGTATCCTCGTCTTGCCTGGTGCGTCGTTCCCTGGCAACCCTCGCTGAGTGAACAGAGCATTGAAGTCAATATGTCGGCACGTATCGCAGAGATAACTGGGATCATCCTCTGGCAATACCGGAGGCTCGGCGATCCACCACTCCTCATTCTTCTTGCCTTCGGGATTTTCCAATAATCCCCAACGGTTGACATGGCTGTGGTGAGCGTACTCGTCAAACCGATCCCTCGCTACTTGATCCCATTCCTTATCCTCTGCTTCCTTCCCATTTGTTATGTCCTGATCGTTGTCCTCCCGCCAAAGGTCGATCAATTCTTTCATCTCATCGTCCAGCGGTGGCTTGTCCTTCTTTTTTGACTCCACACCGGTGGCCGCACGGGTCATTTCCTCGAGAGCTTTACCCTTGGCGACATGTAGAGCCGACAGGGCCTCATGCATTTCCTTGATATCGGGGTCCTCCATATATTCAAATCTTTTTCTATTCTCGCGATCAGACGTATGTTTTTGGTAATGGTATTGACGTTGGACTCGCATCCGAACTGACACGTACTAATAGCGGCATTCAAGTCTCGGGCCACGAATTTAATAATTGACGTTAGCCCAACCTGACGAAGATGATTAAGCTCAACTAGGCTGTTTCGTCGCAGAGTGCGGCTCATTTTTACTACATTAGGCTGCAAGGCTGCATCGTCGGTGATTTGCCTCGTCCACATTCGTCGTCCTCGTTTTGGGCTCTAAGGCTGGTCTGTCGCTGCCTGACGCTGCCTGAACTGGTTGTTCGCATCGATTGCTTAACTATGTCAGGTCTTCCGAAGACTCCACCAGACGTCTCTCTATGGGTACGAGCGGTTTCGCAGCCCCCAGAGTGGGGTGCCCGCCATTAGAGGTCTACAGTTAAGCCCGAGGATCGGTTACTGAGACTATGAAATTGAGGGACAAATGAATGTGGGGAACAATCAATAATATTGTCAACTAAAGGTACAGATCATTAACCGTACATGGCCTACGAGGCTCAGGGGGAATTCAGGGGTTCTGTGTTATTGGATGATCATAGATCCACATCAGCATTAAATCCTCGGACCGAATACGGTAATCTAATTCAACAGAGTCGGAGGTGCTATTAATTATGTGTCGATCGCGGAAGGCTGACACAAGGCAATTTTTGGAATGGCTCATTGCGGCGAAGCTATTACTGCTGGAGCCTAATTTGATCAGGAATGTCCATTCTGCTTATTCGTCACGGGAATTAGGGCTAATTAGACTAGTCCAGGACTATTCATTTAATCCTGGATAGCCAGTTCCCCGAGACCTTGCTCCAAATCGCTCGCCCGGGTTACTCCAGCCGTTGTCTGGTGGTGTTCACCCCCGACAGGCGAACCGCACTCCGGACATCTCGATAACTCCATCGCTCCACCACATTCCCCAATCGTAAAAGGGTGTCCATTTTCACAGTAGTACCAGTGTCCAGTTCCCTGGAACTCCCGCGCCATGGCCCTCAAGATAGCCATGCGTTCCTCATTCGTGATGGGCGTGTAGAAGGTGCCTCCGCGGAGCATCGTCTCCGTGCCTGATATCTCATCTTGGATACCGCGGGTCTGCTCCGGGTGGCTTGCCACGAGGCTATTAGCCGCTTCAACTGCAGCGTTGCCTTCCTTCAGCAGAGCGTCCCTTTGGGCTGCATCACTGCTTCCCCGCCGCTCCAGGGCACACAGTTGGCCGATGAACAGGTATCCTTCAGTTTGGGGCAGCACTCTCTGCGCGGTTTTCGCCATCGTGATAAGATCGTTAGCGGCTTGTCTGTTGGATGCGAGGTTTACGAGTACCTCGCTGTTGGAAGTCGTGGCACTTATGCGATCTCTTAAAGAGAGAAAATCCGCCAAAAGGGCGATGTCCAGGCGGAGGAGGAGAGCAGCTGCTTGGATGAGACCCTTAGTTTGGAGCACGCTCTCGTCAAACTCGAAGCGTGTTTTGACGGACTGTTTTCGTCTTCGGGCATCTTCGACCATGTTGCGCACTTGGTTGAATGGCTGCTCTTCCACCTTGACTCGATTGTAGTATTCAACCAATTGTTGCCGTAAACGCAGCAGGTCGCTCCATCTGCGCTTGTCGGCCTTTTGAACGTGGTTGGCCAGCAACCGCATCTGATGATCTGGGGGGCCTTCAATTTTGATTGTGACTTCATTTTGAAACAATTTCGTTGCCGCAGTCCCATCAAGCTCACGAAGACGAGCTATATCCTTTGGCAATTCCTGAGCTAACGGTATATACCTTTGATTCAGATACAAGATAAACTTCTTTGTTGTCTCGTCTAGCAGAGCGCGTCTCACGAGTCGTCCGTATCGTGAGATACTTCTTAACGAACCGCGACAAGTAGCACAGCTTCGAATATCTGCAATAGAAAAGGGCTCCGAGGACGAGGTAATTGCCACAGGCCGCTCACCCTCATCAGTGACGTAGTGTTTCTTGATGTCCATCTGGGCGTCCATACTTTCCATAGTCAAGAAATGTCCACACGGGGGGAATATGCAAGGGTTTTCGTTCAGATCGATCTCCCCGTACGACTGGCCCAGGATAAAGTCAACCGGGGTGTCCTTAATCACGTTCGGGGCGCAAATTTGGCAGAATCTCTGGTCTGGGCAGGGCTCGCCACAGACGGACGGACATTGGTGACCACATGGCAAGGTGTTTCCACAACGTAGGGAACAAGGGACATGGTCGCATGGGGCAGCGCACGGCATAGAGCATGTGCTATGAGGACACGCTGAGAGGCATGTAGGCACCGCGCAAGGAGCGCATGGCTCGAAGCATTTGCGAGAGCACTTGGAGTGGGCACACTGTACGTCGCATTCGGATACACAAGGTGGACAAGGGCTGTCGCCGTGGCATTCTGCAACGCAGGAATGTGCGCATGTGGAGTAGATGCGACCACATTTTTGTTTACAGCTTCCATGGTCGACCTGGACCTGTTCCGGGGTGCGGATGGTGCAGGAGGTACATTGACGTTGGCAGCTGTGTCCACAGGGTAGAATTGCCCGGCAGACGCTTCTGCACTGGTAATTCTGACTATTAACATCCACATGGCAGAACACAGTCACGGTGTGTTTGCAAGCGGACACTGTCTTCTTAACGTATGTCGGGCAATTAACAGTACTGAGATCCTGTGACTGCCAGCAAGGAAGAGTGGCCATCAGATGCCCACAAGGAAGTGTCCGACTTGCGTCAAACATTGTAACTCGACACTTTTTAGGGCATGGGTCCCCGCAGGGCTTAGGACAAGGGTGGGAGCATCCCTTCAGTGGCCGTGGGCAAGACTCAAGACAGTGAACCGCTCTGTGTAGCAACTCTGAATGGCATTTCTGCTTACATGGATGACCGCACTGCAAGCGTTTGGCGCATATGAGGCTGCAACCGCCCTCTGGCGAGAACTGCACGAATTCCTCTGGTTTAGATACTGCTATGGGGGTGTCAGGGTGGCGCTCGCATTTGAGTTCCAGGCTGGTGCCGAAATTTTCATGCTCGTCTAGAATACTGACTACCTTTCTCCACATTTCAACGCCCTGTGTCGCAGTTGCCGCGTTTCCGATAATATACATGCCATGCTTAGCGCGCGACAGTAGGACGTTGATCCGATTCGGCGTTCTGAGAAAACCACAGCGATTCTCGGCGTTGCTGCGCACCAGGGAGATCACCACGACTTTTGCCTCCTCGCCTTGGAAGTTGTCGACGGTAGCAACACGCAGAGATTGGAGGAGAGTGGACTTGGTAACTTGGGAGTTTGCTGGCTGCATGCTCTCCTCGGTGAACCCGGCTTTGTCCAGGTCCTCTTGGTCCCTCTCTCCCATCGCGATCGTGAAAGACTGACTGAGTAGGTGTCGCATTCGATGGAGCTGACCCAGGTACGGTGTCAGGACAGCTATATCACCGGACCCATACGTTCCCTGGCGGAGAAGATGGCTGACTAGGCTGACGGTCATTTCTATCTCATAGTCATTCCAATGAGACGTGGCCAAGGCATCATGCTGAGAAACGCCTCCTTCGTGATGGCGGTGATCAAGCCAGAATAGGCGTTTGCGCATTCCTCTGACCTCCGGGTATTCGAATACCGATGGAGCATCTTGTAGTCGGGGATACAACGTCTCTCGAATAAGTTGCGCAATGGATGGATGCATACGTCTCTGAGTCTCGAGGGTGCAAAACGGAACCTGCTGTCCAATGTTGTCGTCCGGCTCAACAAGCCTTTCAAACAGGGAGCAATCGAGAGCATATTGTTGTCCCTCCCTGCTATTCCGCGAGAGGGACGCATAGTTTTGAATCTGAGGTCGGAGCTGCTGGTGGTCGCCAATCAAGATGACATGTTCGGTGGAAGGCAAAAGTGAGGTGAGCAGATGAGGCTCGAGAACTTCGCCTGCCTCTTCGCATAGCACGACTTTGGATGGAAGCCTTCGTAACATGTTCAAATTACGGGCCAGCCCTGTGGTCGTCACTCCAATCACATCCGCTTGGCGGAGACATCGCAGATTCAGCTCATCGCGAACTCGATCCAGTGATGATTTGGTCTTCTGGTGGGAATCTAAAAGAGCCAGCACCTCCCCGTTTATTTCCATCTTCATCTCGTCGATCCAGTAGTTATAGAGACTTCTGCGCTCTTCGCGTGTCATTTTGTCCGTCCGCATTTGAGATAACTCGTCCGGGCCACGCGGCCTACTGGTAGTATTGCTCGTGTTCCCAGTTCTCAGCCACGATCTGAGGATGGACTTGCGATTGCCCTGCTTCTGGTAACCATCCTCGTCTTCTCCGAAAATTTGGGCATGATAGTACCGGTGGTATCTCTTCAAGTATCTCTCGAGGTTTCTGTCAGAATGTGCGGCGTCTGGTTTCAAGGAGTCGAATGTGCGCTCTTTTTCATCCAGCTTACGCTGCAGCTGATATCCCTCGCTTTTCTCTACTCTGGTCTTGTCAACCTGCCGAACGACTTCCCGAAGATTCCGAGATTGTACGACTTCCGACTTCGACTGTGACCCGATTCGAACGATTTTTGACGTGATGTTATTTTCTATGAGGTCTTCTAACAGTTGGTCAAGGGCATGGTTAGTATAGCAAACGCAGACAATTGGCCCCAGAGTCCCCCTTTTCATTCTCTGCCTATTTGCTAAAAGAACTCTAATCAAGGACACGCCTGTATAGCTTTTGCCAGTGCCCGGTGGCCCTTGGATCAATGCCATCCGCCTCTGGAGGGCATGAACGAGTGCAAGGGCTTGCGCATCGTCCAGGGTCGAGTACTTCTGTAATCTTTTCAGATCGACAGGCTCTGACGCTCTTACTTGAAAATTTGAACCGTCGTTCATGAGACAGTGTAGGTTGAAGCTGAATCCTGGCGCTGTTGCGTACGCCGGAGGAGGCACATCAAGCACACCAGTAGACGACCCTGTGCCTTGAGGAACCAAGAACTCCGACATAGGAAGGTCAGCGGACTTTTGCATCTTCTGGAGGGCTAGCAACGTGGACTGGAATGAGGGCAAAAGAACCCCGGGAAACTCCACGAGAAAAACAGACGAGCCGTCCTGCGCCGATGAGTTGCAGTCCAAAATATGCTGTTGGTTGCTCTCGGTCGGTTCGACCAGCTCCAAGTTCACTGATGCCAGTCTGGCATCCTCCCACAGCGATGCCACCTCTGTCTGTCTTAACTTTGATTCCAAGCTGGATTGAGTTTTTGACTTCCTGGGACTGTCAGCTACCGTGCAGAATATCGCAAATCCGCGTCGATCGGCCAGGCAAACGAGAGCACTAGGCTGGAGTCTTTTCGATAGTTCCCACCATTCCTTTCTGCGAGCCTTACCCACAGTCTGGACATTAGAAGGCTGTGCGAATTCGACTAGGAATTGTAGCCCGGTAAACCGATCGAAACTGAGTCCCTGCACTTTGACCTGCTTATACACATTCGCCCTTACCTGGCTTTTCTGTAAGCCATGGGAGTGAGTCGAGCTGAGTTCGGCATGTATAACATCCCTAAGCTGGCCAATTGTGTCTTCCCTCAGGAGCCGGAAATTTCTATCCAGAAGTCCGGCGAGGCCGCCAATGTGCCACTGGGCTGGATCTTTTGGGGGAAGATATTCGGATGCCGAGGCCAGAATCTCCTCGTACGTGGGCATGACATGAATTTGACAGATGTCCGGGTGATCATTATTATGACGACCGCCGGGGGGTACTTTATCCACAATGAATGTCGCCGGGGACCTGTTCGTCGAAACAGGCTTTGAGCTGGGAACCAATGCCGGGAGGGATATCCCAATGTCAAGGCGGCGCTGAAGCCGTTCGAGGTAAACTCGAGAGTCCTCAAGCTGCTCTCTCATCTCCGAGGCCCGCAGCGTCTCAAAGAAACTGTGAAATCTCACAGCAATCTCCTTCAAAGGCCCGTGTACGAACGCGGCGGAGTTGAGCTGCAATATCTGCACGAAAACCAGGAGCGATTTTGTAAGATATGCAGCAGCATGTGTTTCATCACTTTCTATGCTCTGCTGAGTGACATCGGCCAGGAAGCGCAGAAATGGTTCGCCTCTGCGACCCATCGGACCCCAGAGACAATTGTATATCGTCACGACGGCGTGCTCAACAACCAGTGATGCGAGCACACTGGCATGGGTCACTATCTCAACAAATGGCAAGATCTCATTTTGGAACAGGTCGCGCCTTTTAGTATCTGTCAGTTCTGAGTAGTCTCGTTGAATGAGTTCTTGGATTCTCTTCAGGCCGCCCTCAGATGATAGAGTTTGTATGACTTCTTGGAGAGCTGAATCGTTGACCTCAATGAGCCGTCTACCTTCTTGGAAAAAGGGCCCAAGTTGGCGACTTAGAGATTTTTCGTATCGACCACCGTACGCCCTCCTTTTCCAAGAATCCAAGCCATTGTCATCAGCGTGGTTCTTCCGCCGCTTTGTAGTTCCGTTCTGGCTGCGGGTTTTGGACGGGTCTATAACATGGTCGAATTTGCAGTTCTTGTAACGGCAGGTGCCTTTATTAGAAAATTCGTGGCAGATCCTTTAGCCATGTTAGCTTAGCAGTAAAATGGCACAACTGCAACTCACGCCATTTCAGCACTGAAGGTGTTGAATATGTTGTCTGGTGGTACTGATGGAGATAGTTAAAAGGGTATGTATTATCAGCAAGTGTGTGGATCAGTCAGAAGAACACATAATAATCACAGTCCAGAGCTATCGGGCAGCAAACGGCAAGGGCCGGCCCCAGATTTAAGCACCTTGGACATGGTTAGGCTCATTGGTATCTCATATCTTTCTGCCTTGCATGCATGGTACGGAACAGAGAGATCCTATCATTATGCGCCGGAATCGAACGTGGTTATCCGAGACAAGCGAAATAGCGCACATCCGACTCGCTAGCACGATCGTGCGTAATCGATTTAACCCTGTGATATCTGAGGCACATGAAGGCAGAGTTGGGCCAATGAAAAAGACTTGTATCCGAAGCTGTGTAATATGCATATGCAGTTATGCTGGGATAGTTGGGCAGAGTTGTCTGAATCGACGCGGCACGGCAGCCTTGCAGAGGCATATCCAGCGCGTAAGAGAACACCACGGAATTAACCGTGGCGCAGTGCAGTACTTTTGTCCCCCCTGTGAAATACAGGGATTGCATGGCGTGAGAATCATCTACTTAAGGAAAAACTTCCAGTCATGACGTAACATGTCTCCGGAGCTTCGTTTGCTGTTCTCTCACTTGAATACATTCTTCTATCTCATACGGCAGGCTTCGGGAGTTATCTACTGGTATATGGAAAACAGTTTCCGGTTAAACAGATACTTTTTCATGTCCAGAGGACATCCATATTATCCAGATGGCTGCTGCATGAGACCCTTGGGAAATAGTCGTTAGTTGAAGAACGCATGCATCCCTGCAGTGGAACCAGGGAGACTGGTATTGTAGTGAACAGCAGGCTGAAGGATGTTGTGCCCTTTCTCTGCATGATGTGAGACAACCTGCAGATGCAACGCCTTCGCCACAGCTGTAGCCGAGATCCAAGCTCACCGTTATCGAGACTCTTTACCCAACGACAACGCCTCGACTGAAGAGATAGCTGCTGTGCCAACACTGAGATGGCAGCTTATTGGTCTCTTAGCAACAGCGCATTGCATCTAAACGTTGGCTAACAAGAGTCTTTGTTGTTGGTACAGAAAAACCAAACCCAAACATGACGCATAGCCTGTGGTCTTCTTATGCTAACAGCTATCTACTGCCACTGATTCGATCTGTTCGAGGCTGTTGGGATAAAGAAAAATAAATAACTGACATCCACATGCTACTAACCAACTCAAACACCCGCCATGACGCCGTAGCCTATGGCATGTCGCTCAAGTCGGTAACGATGAGCCTATGTTGGGTGCCTTATCAGTATAATATCCCAACGAAGAAAGTAAATGTCATAATCCATGCCCATATAGTGCATTAAGAATACAGAAAACCTATGGGCTCATGTGTTCTTACACGATCTGTGGAACTACCAAGAGCTAGGTCTATTCTCAGAAATTATATCATTGCGCCAGTCGTTAAACCAGTAGGTCAATATTCATATTACTAGACAGATGAACGATGATTTCCACCATACTGAGAAGGAGGTACAGGACTGAATTCATAATGTAGTATTAACGAGTCCAACACTGTTGTCTATACCGCCGGTCCAAATCCTACAGCACTTTGCATCGAACTAAAAGGTGCTTTGTCAATACAAGGATTTTGGATATCGACTAGAGTCGTAATATAGGTGAACCCCAAACTTGCCGAGGATTTGTGCTACCTCGGAATGACGCTTCTTATAGGCTGGCATTTCAAGGAGTGAATTCTGCAGAATAATACAGGATTTACCAGAACAGCAGGGAGTTGTTGCCCCTACAGACTGACCAGACGATTGCGCGTGCGCTTGTCAAGATTGTGGCCGTAAGGATATCCGGGACAAAAGGGGGCCCTGCCCTATCCTTGTGGAATCGTTGACTCTGATTCAGCCTATCTTCCGCCTAAAAATAAATCCTTCCATTCCCTCAACCTTATCTCCCAATTCGACTTTATCACCTTCTAGTAAACCGGGCCCGGGTCACGCGAGGCTCGATCTTGAGGGACTTCGCGTCCAAATTGCCCTTGATCGGGTCACTCGCCTCCTTGGACTGGCCAGCCACAGGCTGAATGTCGAAATTTGCTACCAGCTGCAGCAACACTGTGTACACCAGCCGGAATGCTAGATGCGAGGCTACGCACATGCGAGAGCCGTAGCCAAAGGCAAACTGATGAGCATGCTTGTCAGGGTGGTCCAGCCACCTGTCCAGCTGGAACTCCCAGGGATTTGTGAATGCACGATCATCTATCGGTGTCAGCTTTCTTTTTTCCTTGCGTGGACAGGGGTTTGGGCTTTCGGGTGCAGTCGAACGGCGTGAGGAATTGAGGAGACTTGGCCTACCTCTGTTGCAAGCCCAGACGTTCAAAAAGACCATGGTCCCCTTGGGGATGACCAGGTCACCGTATACGGCGTCGGTGGTTGTCTCACGGGGCATGGACAATGGTAAGGCATCATAGTAGCGCAGGACCTCCTTAGTGAAAGCAGTGATGTAGGGAACATCCGGGGTCTCGTCATAGGACAACCCCAGGGTACCAGAATCTTGGATGGCTTCAAAAGCCTTTTGTTGAACGTCGGGGTTGTGGGCAAGGAAGAGGATGGCCCATGCAATAGTTGGTTGTGCGCTGCCAGCGCCCTAAATTTCCATGAGTTTCTAAGAAGAAGATATATTGTGACCCGGCTGACACAACTCACAGCCATCATACTCAAACTGATACTCATCAGCTCATTGTGGGACAGAATCACAGATTCTGGGTCCCGGATGACATTGCCCTGGATACAGGGGACATCAATATTTTTGCTGATCCTGTCACGAAGCCCTGCAAAAAGCACATTGTTATATGCAATGCGCCGCTGGCCAACCTGGGCTGAATATGCAGCAGACTTCTGCAGCCCTAGGGCAGACAGGACAGGTCCTAGGAAGCGGAGCAGGGGTATGTGGTTGGCAAGGTTTTTAGATGTTGAACGGAGACCCGAGATTTCTTTTTCTACTTCCATGATCTCCCTATAGAACCGGTCGACCTTGAGGTCTTTTGTGGCGGAGATTCTTTTTATTTGTTAGTTCTATCTCTATTTGTTTTTTCAAGGTGAGCCTGTGGGTGAATACTACCTTGTGCCGTAGTTCAATGACATGACGATATTGAGTGAAAGACGTTTGAGCACGGCCTCGAAGCCAAAATCTTGTCCATCGCCCGCCTCTCTCTTCAGTTCTTCGATAAAGTCATTGGTTTCACGGATAATGAGCTGCTTTATTAACCAAGTTCGACGCCAAAGGAAAAAAGCTGTGGAGTTGGTAAGGAGCTACTAAGGAACTACTCACTGGCTCATACGACTTCACCTTGGCTCGATTCAGAGCCCCGGCAGCAAGCTTACGACGGTTCTTACAACTCTCATTCCACGGGCTGGTCCCGATGCTGGCAATGTTCTTGCTCACGACGCCATGGAAAATAGGGAAGAGCGGGCGAGACACCAACGAAGAGGCCTGTGTGAGAAACAGGGCCTTGGCGGATTCGGTTGAGTTGACGACGACCACAGGTCGGTTGCCCAGCTGGATCTGGAAGACAGGCCCAAATGTTTCGGACCACTTGCGGTACTGTTCTGCTGCGAATGTAGTGACGGTCTTCTTAAATCAGCGCCTGGGGGAACATGCAACGAACAGGAATAGGAGGGGCTTCAGTAGACCAGTATACCGGTCAGTGGATGATGATACCTGGGGCAGGTTTCCGACGACGGGATATCCTCGCGGTCCCGGAATACCCTTGGGACGGGCTCGCCAGCGGATATACTCGTTGATAACCAGGTAAGCGGCCAGGATGAGCACACCCCCCTCCAGTGGAAGGAGGAGTAGGCGAATAGAATAGTTCATATCAGTGACGTCCATGATCGGTTTATCGGTTTGTCTCCACGGCTGATTTCGAGGGAACAAGCCGCTCCATATATACGTCCATATACGCTCCACGAACATCACCCTCAGTCAAATCAAGGCGGAAGATCCTATCGCCAGCACCTAATCGTCGAATCGAAGTTGTCGGTGCTCGGGCCGCATTCCGCTTTGCGGATGGATGCATGATGCATGGTAGCAATCAGCAGTGCCCCTTGGTACAATGATTCTAACGATTGTCGTTTGGGGTCGTGGGCCAGACGACCGCCGGTTATACTTTCTGTTGAGGGCAACGGTAGTAATGCATGATGGAACGGTCATGATAAGAAACTACTAGTCCGTAAAGAAGCTTTTTCTCACTAAAAAAAGGGCCGCTGTAATTAGTGCAAGCATAAGGATTCATGGCAGATACAGTAAGAGCAGTAAGAGTGAGGTCAGCCGTGGGTCGGCTGACCTGTCTCCTCAGTAAGAGTAGATGCCCTAGATGGGCCTCGGCTACTCCTCCGACGTATAAGCCGTGGAGACGCACTGAGATCCGGTCCAATTATGGCTTTGGGATGACGATCAGCTCTGCCTGACTCGTCTGGTTAATAATAGAACAGAGTCTAGACCGAAACCGAGAAATGTGTACTAGTATTATCTGTCGTCCGAAGCTCAACTTAACAATCTGGCTGCGGATTCCGTGAAAGGTGGCCGCCGAATGCGAGTCCGTCGTCCAAAGAAAGCCTTGCCACGGCTGCTACTTGAGATGACTGATTGATGTCTCTGATACGGAAAATCCGAAACTGCATGAGTCTTTGCCTGCTGACGATGGCCTCTAAGTAACCATCGGTTACTGCTAGGGAGGTTCCCAGAAGTTATGCCTGACTAGGGAGATGTAGAAAACTAAGCCGAAGAGACGCAAATTAGAGGATCTCTCTCCGTCTTTGTGCGACGTCGTTGCTCTTCCGCGAGTTTTAAGAAGTAAAGCGTCTATGGGTTGACTCTCTGCATCATCCGGGATGACGAGTATGACAAGAGGAGCGAAATGGCCACGTATGTCGGGCATGGCAAGTCATATTTCAAAGGCACGTTGCCTCCGAGAGACGGTGATCTTCAGAAATGGGAGAAGATGACCATGGAACTCGCCTTCAACTTTTACAATCCTACAAAGATCTTCAGATGAAGAAATATCAAGAGCTTGCCTGAACCAATTGTTGCAATCGTCACCCATACCTACACGATATTGGCATTGCTACCCACTGCTGCGAAGGATATCCTGGATGCTGTGCCGGTAGAAGAATTAAACTCTCAGTAATTGATTTAGATATCCCACAATATCAGATCATTAGCCCTCTCCATTTCTACCAACAGATCAAATTATAACCACCCCCTTGTGAAGGATATATAAGGAATCATCATGCACATCTTCTGGCCTGCTTTTCACGGGAACCTTGTCACCTACAAGTTCCACACTTCCCTGTCTGTAAACAGCAATGGCCGGCAAGACGCAAAGTTCCACTTTAGTAGGCCCTTTGGGAAGATCAATACTCCGATCACCACGTCTGCTCTCACTTCGCATACAGGCTTCCGTAAATTCTGAACCCGGGGTAAAATGCAAGACGACATGTTTATGAGTGCTGGCTAAGAGATCTGCTTTGAGTTTCAGTGCCATTTTGAAAATATCAACCAATCCCTCCCGTATTTCTAGCATTTCTCCATGCTTCAGTCCCGGAGCACGAGACTGCTGTGGGGATGAAGACTCAGAGCACTGAAAAAGCGGAGAAAGAGCGCCTGATAGCTTCGTAGCCAGAGTTTCCGCATGAACTGGGATCTCAATCGACTGATAGCTAAAGCTATCTAAGAAAGATCTATGCGCTGCCAGATCCAAGTTGCGCAGGCATTCTTGCCCACCTGTTGTTCGGTCAGAAGAACTGGACACCTCACAAAATTCATAGACGTAAATCGATCCTCTGCATTGAAACTTACCAGCCAAGTACAGTTGATGCCGATACATAGTTAATAGAAGTGAAGGAGGACTGGCAGTAGCACGCTCGAAATCATCGCCAAAGACCCAGTCACACAGCGCTGCAACAGTTAGCGCACAGAAGATAGAGCGAAGGCCCAATGATTTTAAACGGGCGTTGAGCGATTTAACAGATTTCCACTTCTTGCCACTTAGATTCAGGCTCCGGCATAGAAGAGAGATCAGGTCATCACTCCCAAACTGGGGCATATTGGCGCGATGACTGTGAAAGGAGATAGTCAACTGTTGAATCTGTCTATCAATCATGTTCATTGTCTCTTTGACTTTGGTTTCTCCCGGACCGAAATAATCCTCTGCAGAGAGACGCAAGAATGCCTCCGTAGTCCTCATCTGGTCAACCTGGCGCCTCAGAGAGACTATCTGGCCCTGCTGAAAAGCAAGAGCACTTTCCAGGCCCCTTCCCTGTCCTATGCTCTCGATTTCTGATAATGCCTTCTCTAGCGAGTCTATTCTTTCCGACTTTTCCGTAGACCGATCGTGAGCAACTTCCTGTTCATGCCGAGCGGTGGCATACATTACCCTGAGTTCGTCGATCTCCTGTAGGGCAAGCTTGAGCTTCTCTTGAAGTGGCAAGTGTCCCTTTTTCGACTGTGTGATGGTCGCTATCTTCGGCTCTGCGCCGTGTCGATTCTCCTTGAGTCCCAGTACAGGGATTGTCGCCGACGCAGCTTCATTGTGACCCGTCTCCAAAGCAAGTCCATTGCTAGATTGGCTGTCTGATACACCTAGGTCACTTGTGGATAATGACGAATCACGGACAGATAAAGGATATGAGTCGTCTTTCCTGGTCGTCAAGATTCGTGTGGTTGAGCGACAGGGTACCTTGTCAGGTACTTCGTTAAGCGAGTTTTTGCTCTTGTGATCCTGAATGGCGACCTCGAAATTTCGCTTTCTAGGCAACGTAGTTATGGACGACTGTTTCCATGGAGATTTATTCCGTATCTGCGTACTTGAACCGCTACTTCGGCTGGTAAAATCGTTGTCCGCTGTGCGGCGTGTCTCTCGACTGGAATACTTCGCCGCATTCACCGTCTTGTCTTCCAAGGCCAGACTAGCCACGTCGTCTCGGTATTTTGCTACTTCCTGTAAATCCCACTTGTTGGCGTTTTTCAGACACCTGCTCCCTCTGCGGTATATACTCTGACGCAAACTTCGGCAGTCCGAGAGAGTCTGTATTTCCTTCAGCTTTGCCTTGATAGCGTCCATGCTGAATATCTTCCCCGTCGTTTCCTGAAGATACTGCATAATATGGATCATCAGCAGTTCCCTGTTCGGGGTATATGCTCGGTGGTAATCCAAGCACCCCAGCATCCGGTGCTCATCCTCGATCTCCCATTGCGGCCCATACCCGTGCAAAGAACTGTGTGCCTCGGAGGACATGACTTAACATGCGCCGATGGAAATGTCTGCAGCGATGAGCTAGGACGGTTTCAACACAGAGAGAGAATTGAACTCTGGGATAGGGAGAACGACAGTGGCTTCAGGCAGCCAGCTCAGGGACCGTACTTTTTTTGGTGGCGTCGGACCCTTGCACCACCTCTAACCATTTCAAGAAATGAGATACCATTAATTCCTTTTTGTTAACTGCAATTGGGTAAAATCCCGTTCACCCGGGTGATGGCAAATTAATAGTTCTAACCATCCCAGGTTCACCGAACGCACCCCGTATTCCCTTTGCCTGTTAGGGCAGGGGACTGGGCAAGGGACTGGGCCGCCCACAAAATCATGTTTCTCTCCTGTCGTCCTCAAGATAAACGTCTGAGGTTACAAGGTCCATATGACACTCCTCTCTATTCAGAAACGCTGACTTGACAGCACAAGATCTTGCACGTCACTGTCTTTGCGTGAGCCAAGCATCACCCATCGGCCATGGCGAACGGGACTGTCGCCGCAGGCGTGCCGGACGCCGGCTCGGGCCGCCGATTCATACTCGGGGTTGATTTCGGGACGACGACCTCCTCAGTGTCTGTTCTCTGTGTTCCCGACGACGACGATGCGTTTGAAGTGTCTCCCAGTCAGATCTCGAGTATCTCCAATTTTCCCGAAGCACCGTCCTCGTTCAATGAGAACAGAACGTACGTGCCAACGGAGGGCTGGTATCCATCTGGCCCGCCGTTTCGTGAACCTATCGACCATTTAGGAATGGGCTGCAATGAAACTGCACTTGATACTGCGTCAGATGAAGCGGCAGATGAATTCTCATCAGAAAATAAAAATGAAGATATCGATAAAGACTTCGATCCTATGGACGCAGATATCACATTGGAAGAGTACTACTGGGGATATCAAGTCGGTAAAGAAATGAAGTTCAACGGAATCCACGGGGGGCACTCACGATGGATACGGACGTTCAAGCTCCTCCTTGACCGAGGTCCTCTCACGCGAAGAATACGGAACAATCTTGACGCCACGGTCAATGAGCTCCAGAGAGAGGGAATTACAGAGCATCGGGAACTCGATGTCATCGCAGATTTCTTGGGAAGACTGTTCGAACACACCAGGGATCAATTGGAAATGGGATACGGTTACAGACAAGGAGAGCGTGTGGAGTTCGCTCTTTGTATCCCAGCCATCTGGACTAGGCAGGCGGGCCGCACGATGCAGAAGGCAATGACTGCTGCACTGTACAGGACAGGCTTTATCACTAACAGATTCCATGATGTTGATAACTTGTTTATTGTTCATGAGCCAGAAGCTGCATCGGCCTACTATATTGCGACTTCGGGGAACGTCAAGGTATGGTGCTCATAGCTATTCACAACCTCATCTCGTGTTATGTTTAGAGTCGGCTCATACAGAATAGGCTGGCGAGTCATTCGTGCTTCTTGATTGTGGCGGCGGAACAGTGGATGCCGTCACTTACAAAGTAGGGGCACAATATCCACTGAAATTGGAACGAGAAGCGGTGCCTCCGGGAGGTATGATGCGTACTGCTTCGTTTGCAAATGATGCTAACTTCAGAAACTAAGGTGATCTATGCGGTTCGAGCTATCTCAATGAAGAGTTTGAGCGCCTAGTGAGAAGCCGCTTGCAGGGCGAGCATTATCTCGGAAGGCTCGAATGGAAAATAGACCGGATCCTGCAAGAATTCGAGGACACAATCAAGCGAAATTTCAATCCGAAGAATCATAGTTCGCGAGAGTCCTTCGTAGTCATCGAGGGACTGAGGGAGAATAAGACCAAAAACTTCAGGCCCGACATGATGATTCTGGATCGGTAAGCTCACACTGAGTAGCACAGATTGTCATTACTGACTGCTAACTGTTCGGTTTGCGAGTTTGACAGTCGTGATATGGAGAGTATTTTCGAGCCCTGCCTGTTGAGAATTTGGTACTTGCTCCTTTGGCAGCTTCAAAGAGCCGAAAGCGAAGGCGTCTTAGTTACGGTAAAGAAATTGTCCTCCCTGCGGTGCAGAACCAAAACCAAAAAGAAGTTAACGAAGTGAATTAGAAGGTAGTTCTGGTGGGGGGATTCGCTGCATCCCCTTACCTTTACCATTACTTGGATGACCGCCTCAGAGATTATCGTGAGCAAGTTGATCGGACTGTGCAGCTTCTGTTGCCTCCCAGCTTTCCGTGCGTTCCCCCGTATCGAGTGAGAATTCTTTGCGGCCTTGTCACTGCTCCAAGAAGGCGCAAGTCAGGAATTAACCTTTACCCATACTCCAGTGGCACGGCGGTAGCGTCTGGGGCTGTTTTGCGAGCCCTGCGTAAACAAGATGGTCCTATTCGTAAAATCTTTTGCAGTTATGGTATCATGCTACACGAACCATTCGAGCCGAGGAACCCCGCTCATCTTCGGCAACGTCCTACGCAAGATAAACTTGACGGAGAGTCATATATTATGGAAACCATCCTCTGGTTTGTGAACAAAGTCTGCGGCCCTTCCACACAGCCTGAGTCAGAGATTTAGGTCTGACACGCTCACAACAGGGTGATACTCTTGGGCCGCTGCAGGAGCATTCCCTCCCAGTGAGCAATACATTTCCTATAGAGGACGACCCGCTGCTCTGTGAGCAGCGGCTGTTTGTGTCCGATCGACGTCAAAAGTCTCACTACAAAAGGAGCCATAAAGAAAATGGAGGTAAGGCACACCATGTCTTGCTGATCTTCCTAAGATGGAAGAGAAGAAACTCTAATAATATCCTGCCATCCTAGGTGCCGAAGAAGAGGGCACTATAGTCGTGGACCTGACGGATCTCAAGAGGCAAGGTCTTATTCACCCTACAACGTCTGGGGGACAAAAGTACTATCAAATAGACTTTGACCTCGTTGTTACCTTGGATGATCGCAATCTGTACGTCGAGGCGCGCTACCCGCGAGGCGCTAAGGGGAAGGGAAGCGTAAAAGAGGGGGGCAGGATCTGTATTGCAGCGGCATTCTTGGAAAATGTTGCTTGAATACGATTCTCTCTAATGTCATCCGGGGTAAATACTTGGCAGAGGCTTATGAGCAAAGTAATTATATTGGTATATTGTTGGGGGGCTGTATGAAGTCTATCATCTAACTATTCGGGGCATGGTCTTTGCCATAATACAGGAAGAGGAAAAAGCGCTTTTCTGGTCTATGGCCGCGTGCATCGGTAGCCTGCTTGCTACCCCGCAGAAACTGCAACCGGTAATCTTGGTAGCAAATGAGAAGGATGAATGTCAGAGAAACGTTATGACCATGACCCTACCATTCGCGGGCGGCGGGCCTACCGCGATCCCCGATATGTGACCTCGCGTTATCCCTCTCAAGTTCTCTTAAGGACCTCAGATCGCTGAATCTCTCAAAACTCACATTTATTTCAATATGAGTCATCTCCCTGCGCATGTTAGTCAATTGTACTAGAGTCTGTGTTGCACAAAGACCGGGTCCAATCTTGTTTGACTTCGGCGGTAGCTGGAAGTCGATATGAGCGGTGAAATGAAGGATAAATTGCTGCACACCAATTGTCCTATACGCTTCGTTGTTGAGAGAAACCATTACGAATTATAGTTGGGGCAGAGAGGAGGGTTAAGGCAATGATAGAAGTCACAAAATTATCGAAGGTCTAGTTTCCTGCTTTCTGCATGCTCGACTTGGATCCCAGGTTGTCTTACTATTTTTACGCGGGGTAAGTTCTATTAGCCTGTGATAACTAAGGATCCAAATGTATGATCTGCTATAACCATTTTTCATTTAAAGTCAACGACTAGAGCTAAGGAGTGGTGTTGTAGTGCTGACAATTAGAATACACCCCGAAAGTGAGTTCTTAGAATTTGTTATCCACTTCGTATATTGCTCGAAATTAGCAGCTAGGCAAGTGCTCTAAAGCATAATTGTTAGTTCTCTGCATTTCATAAACAGGAACCCCCAAAAGAAGGCTTAAAGTAATATCTTTCTCACCTGCACAAGATTGATCCACATATTTGAGAGACACGTAAAATCCTTTGTCGGACGTCTTACCCCATTCACTGCGAAGACAAAGATAAAACGTTAGAACGCAGAGTAATGGCTTCAATAGAGGATATCATACTCATTAGATTTGATATTCTCCCCCTTGGTCTTGCATATCAAAGGTATCTCGTGTCCGATCGGATATTGTCCCATCGCAACACACTTGGGGCCAGTATTGGGGCACAGTCGATATCGGAGACCATCTCCAATGGCTTTGCATTTCCTTGGTCCGGTATCAGGAGGCTGGCCAGCCCTTGTTGAAGTTGGTTCATGAGTTTTTGTGAGGGTTGTCGATGTACGATGCTCAGTCGTAGTTGGCTCATGCCTCTCGGAAGTGGTCGTCTTTGGGTTTTGCTGAGTTGTTGTAGAAAGCGACTTCTGTTTCCCCGCGATACACGTTCCGTAGATGTGCCAGACATCGGCAGACTATCGAGAAAGTATTAGACAGAAGAACAACCAATAGCATCTGTCTCGAACTCACAAAGAGCGTCAACTGAATCCTAACACCGAGTCCCCGCTTTTCAAGCTCAGCTGGGCTTCTGACTGCGACTTCTGTCAAACTTTCCTCTTCCTCTTCCCGTGGCGGTAACCCTAACCAGCCTGTGCTCGCGAGGCCGTCACCCTCCTCATCCTCATCCTCCCCATCTTCTTCCAGACTCCTCTTTCCGAATGGTGGCAAAGCCAAGTCTGGCGTAATGGCAGTATCTCCACTCTTTCCGGCTCGGAACGCCACTGCGGTTCCAGCATACAAGTCGATACTGACTCCGTCCTTGTCTTGCGCTCCACAGGAAGAGCCTTTTGCGTCGTATGTATCGATCTTGGCAGAGATTTGCGGCAGTTTCAACAAGAGGGCGGCATCAACGCCAGTTTTGAAGAGTTTGAACTCTGGGCCAATGCTCCATTGGGTGTAAACACTGAGCTTTGCAGCGACATCGTTGTCTGAAAGATGGACCGGCTTCGACCTCACAGTTGGAGCCCAACCGGAGAATGCATTGTCGTCTTGATCAGCAAGGTTGACTCGGAGCGTTGCAGCGTCTGACAGGAGTGCTTCGGCTCCAAAGTCCAGCACTGCTTCCTCCTTGAGGTTGCCAATTGACATTCCAGCTCCAATCTTGAAAAAGACACCGAAGTCGCCAATCTTCGGAATCTGGGTTCCCCATATCGGTATTTTGACCAACGTTTTGGATCGACTCAGCGATATTGGAGCATCCAATACGGATCCGTCTATTTTATGACTGAATCGCAGCCCAAGGTCTCCACGAACATCGACCGGAGAAATTGTCAGGGAAATATCCTGCGGGTCAAACAATATCACGGAAATTTTGAACTTCATGCTAAAATGTCCCGAGGTGCCGCAGTCGACGCAATCAAGCCTAATGCTGCTCTCTCCCAGAGAATCTGACACGATATTGCCATTCAAGTTGGTGTGGACGGGTAGATTCACATCCTTGTTGAAATTCCACTCTCCGAAGCTGAACCGTTTATGGAGATCTGATGACTCTGGTGTAGTTGCACTTCCGTATTCAAGGTCGAACGTATGCGCGACCTCCTCCCACGTCTTCTCGACACCGTACAGAAAGGCCGCGAAGTTCTCTTCGTCGTAATCTGCATCCTTGATGAAATATGGGACTCGTTCCTCGTCCGGACCGCACGCATCGGCAAGCAGGATGAAACTATGGGTTTCGTTCTCATTAACCCAATTCCAAGCCCTGATCGCGTATTCGAAGTTCTCTTTGTTCGTAAAGGCCAGGGTTGTCTTGTTTCCACACTCAATTGACTTCAGCATTGGCTCGAAACGTCCAACTGAGATAATGAGTTCCCCTTCCTTCGAGTACATTGTCATATTGGCCAGGGCAAAGTCGGTGCCATCTATTCATGTTAACTGGAAGCATGTATAGAAAAGGGCTGACTGTTAAAACATACTGCCCACCGTATTCCCCCAAAACATAGATTCCCAACTTCTAGGGTTCAGCCGGGTGGGATCGTTTGCTCTCTTTTCCAGGTTCGATTCTGGCTCAAAGTCTGATATGGGGAGTGGCTTCAGGATCACATTTTCCTTCTGAAAGCTCTCATCTTCGGGGCTTTCCTCTTGAGCGTTCACAGACCGCGCCAGGAGAAATAGAGAGATGAGAACAAGCAAGAAGGAGGGGGCGATAGAACGCATCTTGTGCAGTTTAGACACAATGATCAATAGACGATCTGTAGAAGTTCAAGCTGAGCTGAACTGTTCAATTCCAAACGACCAGACCGGGGCAACACTTCTCCCATTTATTTGTGTGTATATATATACTCCGACTCTCTGTTTAACGATTGCCAACAACCAGGAGCGAATGTCTTGCAATTCCATACTAAGATCTCTTGAAGACATCACGAATAAGCACATGATACACTGTTAACGAGAAGTAAGGTTGATTTGCGCCCGACACTAGATCTACTCAATTACAACAGCCGCCATAGATCGGAAGATGAAGGCGTCAATCAGACTTATAGCGAAAGCCTTATGACGAAATGCTGTAATCTAAGTGGCTGTCCACTATGGCTTGGACTCTTCATCTTCATTTAATCGAGACGGCAGAATACGAGCCGAGGAGGTAGCAGGCATCTTGGCGATGGAGAAGATCGCCAGTTTTATTTCTTTTTTTTTTTTTTGTGTGGTTAACATTGCATTCGGAAAGCCGTCGATCATCCCTGATTTTGTACAGCGTCCTCTCTCAGTCCTACATACTAGACTGAATATAGCAATACGGTCCTGAGAGGGAAAGTCTGGCGGCGGAATACCAGCGGCGCAGACAGCCGCTAACGATGCCCCAGACCCATAAACGGTCTTTGGCTCACCAATTGAACCTTGGTCCTTTAACTTAATTTGTACTACCAATAATAACCTTGACAGCCTGCCTGGTGTAGTAGACAACCATGCTGTTCGGTGAATGGGGAGATGAGTGGGCTAGGGCTACGAAAGCCCTACTAAAACTATGACAGACGCACATATAACATGCTAATTCATGTATAATGTCTGACGTTGTATAAGCCTAAGTAAGTTAGAGACGGGAATCCTAAATGTCTACTTTTATTTCCATTTGCAATACGTGGTTGTCAGAAAATATACATAGAAAGATATGACCATGACTCAGAAAAGACTTGGCTCTGTAAAGAGAGTGGGCTATGCTAGACTTTTGCAATTGTAGTAGTACTAGGAGTACCGCATGGTAACCCAGCGCCTTCTACCTTAATTTATTTCTACCGCTTGGCGATGCAGGGCGGCCGGCACTGAGTCTGGCCACCACCATCCCACGCCGAGACAGAACAAAAGCAAAATATGGTGCCCAAAATAAGAAGTTTCGCATAGCCGCTCTAAATTCCCCGATAGCCTTGCTTGTGTCTTGGAGGCTACCCGAAGTTGAACCGCCTTAGGGTTGAACACGAACAGTGGGAAGTCAGAACCCGGTTCTCGCGCGCCCTGCAGTTGACTGTGGCATAGACGCTCAGATCATGCCAGTAGATCCTGTGAGACATAATATTTTCTCTCACCTCCAACTACATACTTTGTGAAGACTAGCGGTCAGACCAGAGTCAGTGCTGCACACATTTCTCTTCATGGGTGTCTACACGGTAGATGCGTTCCCCAACATCTTAGCCTTACATACCTGCCACTCAGATCCCACAGTCTAGACCACATTGTATTTGCTCTGACACGCACTGACTTCTGTCGCCCATCTCGGTCGACGGGATATACTGTCTACCGGCCCTGCCACCTACTGATATATGTAAGGATCCCTGTCCGAATTGTGAACCAGGGGTCAGGGGCTTTCCGTTCCTGTGTCGGCTCAGCAAGCTCTACAAGAGAGCGCCTTATGGCAGAGAAGCCCGGGACAAGCTTAGGGATCTGAGTGAAAGATATCTTCTGATACGTTAAAACTTCCTCTTCCAGTTAGCAGCGATCAGACACATACGTTCTTGCCGATACACGTCCTGGAACCGCCACCAAAGTTTAATGTGTGTAGCGATATCGCCCTGAAGCCATCGATAGGAATTAAATTGCGCCGGGTCTCCTCCAAAATAGATTTGTCTCACTGAATTACTGCGCATTGGTCGATACGGGGAAGAAACGCCTAGACGTCGCAGTGCAAGCGGGAGGGACATGGCGAGGCAATCCAAGGCCAGCGAGGGAATGGAGTCGCACTCCTCCTTACAGCACTCCACGAGATATAGCATTTTAATGGCTTCTATGTACTTGATGTGAGGCTTGGAAAGTAAGCAACGAGAGTCCAAATCGTCGATCTTTAAGAGCTAATGGCTTGTCCATGCACCTTCGATCTCTCATGAAATGATAAAATATCGAGGAAATCAACTAGCTGCCCAACTTCATCTGCTGTTTGCGAACATCCGCCGCTGAGTAAATACCAAGGCCCTTAATGAACTATTAAGAACCAACTAGAGCCTTTGGCCCTTTTTAATCCAATAAGTTCAACAGCGGCCCAGTACATCCCGCATTGCGGATCTCGGCAGAGTTTTTGACTAGGCTTCGAATGCTCGGGCACAGCATAGCGACACTGGCATTAAACGACCTAATGTACACAGGGAGTATGCATGACAATGCAATCCCGGGAGGTAGAGGATTGAGTGTTTCGATACATCCGTATAATCGTGGTCATCCTGCATGGAAGCAGAACTCGTGCCCGTAAAGAGCTCGCCGATTGCGACGAGCGTGTACCTGTCCAATTAGCCTTATTGATCTTGTTTGCCCTCTGATGCATGCAACCTCAGACGTCGAAAAGTATGCATATGCATGGCTGAGCGATCAATCGACCTACCACTGAATCCACTCGCCAAATCAACTTTAGATCCTTCCGCAAATATCTAGCCATCTTCTCCAGGAAAACCCCCGGTACAGGTAGGTCTGTTCTCTATGTACTCCTCACTCTCCAACGCCAACGACACGGATTACAAGGAATTCACATACATCTTCCTCTCGGCATGTTGGCTTCATCTAGCTGCGAGAAATGACCACTGTGTGGCGTGATTTTCGTTTTGAACAACGGATGGAAATTCGTCTTCGTATACCCCCACTTGATGTCGTATATCATCTTCACGGCAGACGGTCTTCAACCGACGCCTCCTCGGACAGGATACAGACTAGCGGATCATTCTTCCTGGGCTGTGCCAGTTGTGTATGCTCTGCGCTGCCTCGGGAGAAGGACCGAGCGATCCACAGATATATAATTGTCTCTGAATAGCGTCATAGGCTAGACGAATCTGATGAGGATATGGACACATGTGTGGGCTTACGATCCTTACTTGCTAGCCGATAATATTACTCATTGCTTCCTTGACTCATTCCACACAGCCTCCCATTGGCGAAGCTTGCGCCTTCTTATCATGAATCCTACTCTCGAATATCATCACCTCGCTTCGGTATCGTCAATCCAGCGTTTCCCTCGAGATCAAAAGTTCTAGCTCTATACAATGCCGGGCAAGACACCGGAGCCCCAGCTCTTCCTGGTTTTGGGATATCTCTCTGGGAGGAGAGAGAAGAAGGTCAATAAACAGCGAACCATACGATTTCTGTCTGGACCGTTCACACGTCATACATCAGTTTCTCCGCCCGGGCTCCTCTCACATCCCCGAGAGCAGGGTTGTACAAAGGATCGCATCGACTTTGCCCTTCCAAGGTTAGTACCAAAGTTCTTTCGTTTGAGAAGGCAAGTAGGCGTCTACGTAGGCAGATATCTAAGCGCTCATACATCCAGACATGCAAGGAGTGAGTACATCAAATATACTTCTAAGCTTACTGGAACTGTGGCTTAGACAGAAGTCCACTTGCAGTATCTCTCGCTCCCCGGGTCTAGATCCAACGCAGATAACGGTACATTATAGGTCCAGGGCCACGTACAACTTAACTTAACTCATTCAGCCTCGTACCGTCCAGGACGCCTTAGGCTACAATGGATTGCCACTCTTTATTTCTGACAGATCCAATATTAATGCATTCTGTTCAACTGCATCGCCATGTTGGCGAAACCTTGCAGGAGAACGATCCCTGCAAGCTTTCTGCGAATCCCTAGAGGTGGAATATGAATTGCGATTGTAGCGCATGATGCGCTGCAGCCTCCGGTTTCCGTACGACTGGCCCGTGTCAACTAATCCTCTACTTGGACGCCCCGGTGTCCACGGATGTGGACAGCATCAGCGTGTTTCTGTGGCAGGGGCACTCTTCGGCCGTCAAAAGCCCGAGACGCATACATATATCCCTGCACTCTTTCCCCTTCCCCGGTCTCCTTGAGCTTGTCACTTGCTGCGTCGTAGCTTTTTCTAGGTCACAAGTGCAAGGCTATTAGTATTCCACTCTTATCTGCGAAAGCCTAGAATTGTATAGCTTTTTGTGGATGATGCCTGTAAGTTCCTCGGAATGTGTTGCATCTCTATCTCCCTGATTGCTCAATCTACTCTTGTACCAGTTGCAGCTGGTCGTGGGGAAAATCGACCGATCATATTGTAGGGTGAAATGTGACGGCCCGTTGCCCATTGTCCTAATGAGCATTTCAGCCTGGTTTACAATAAAAAGAGACCCAGTTTAGGAGACAATGAGAGCCATCGGCGCATATTTAGTAAAGATATAAATGCAGCCAGCTTGCTTCTAGTTGATGATTTTGAAAAGACATTCTAAGACACACCACTTCTTCCCTATTTTCAGCAGTATGGTTCTTAAAGTATACCGAGAGAACTTGACATTATTTCATTCTTCGACAGCGCGCCCATCGCAGTCCAACATTATGGCTGACCCGAGATCCAGCGGTGAACACAGCATGAAGACAGAACAACTAGTCTCCGAAGGATCCGAGTGTACAATCCAGACGCTGTACGAGGGTCCGCCTGCCTCGTGTAAATGCTGCAAGACCTGGGTTGAGCAGTATCCCACCGACTTGCGGACGGCAGTTGAAGAGCAGCCGGAGACGAAGCAGAAGGCTCTCGTTGTGCGCATGTGCAAGAACCACGGCGAGGGTAAGCCGCTAGCCCTGGATTCTATCATCGTGCAGAGCCAGTCCTTGAAGGAAACCTTGTCCGAGGTGTTTGAGGGATACAGGGGCATCACAGCGTCTCTGAAGCGACTGGTCTTTAAGGCACCATTTCGCTCGTTCCACTATCGCTGGAGTCGTTTTACGAGCGTTCTGGAAAGCCAAAAGCGCTAGGACCCCGCCGCTGCTACCTACTCTCAGCTCCTCTATGACGTGCTCTACACTGAGCTTGGTCGTGTCATGGCCGAAGTCGATGACCTTATTCAGAACGGCGTCATGACCTATCGACTGCTCTGGGCATTGTTCGAGCCTGGAGTACGTGTCGTCGTAACGTCTGGTAGCCATGAGCGCTTTGTCGTCGTCGAGGAGTGCGAATATGACGAGCAAAATCATCAACTGGCTATGCAGGTCAAGTTTGTCGACTGGGATGGAGAACGCTTCGGATATGCCACTGGCCAGCTGGCGATCTGTGAATACACCGGCACTCAAGACATTACCGAGCTGAATATTCGTCCGGTGACGTTTCATTCCTTCGTAGAAGAGCTGGAAGAAAGAGCCATTTCTCGCGGACGGAGATTCCTGAGTCTCCCGGGGAATCGCTACATGGCGTACTCGGGTTTGGCTAGGAGTCTAGTTGGTGGGAAGAAGGTGCCATGTAGTGTACGTATGAGTTTGGAGGGAAAATTCTTTATGATGCTCACCAGAATGATGTGCACGTTGACGGACGCGTCGTAATAGATGCTGCCTCCTACTTCCAGGCGAATCTGCAGGAGAACAAGGAATTGGGTCCCCTTGACTCGGAATCTATCGCGCCTGAGATTACCGTGACGGAGAGTCACGAAGACACCGATTCTGTGGCTTATTATAAAGAGTGTATTCGCCAGGGGCTTCATCCCAGGGCTCATGAGAGGGACCGTGCTGCATATCTTCGTCGAGGAGATATTTCTACCCTGGGTTGCGTTATGCCAGAAGAAATGGAGATGGAGATGGCGATGGAGTTCGGGGATCAGCCAAAAGAGCGGAAGGTCGAACCTGGTAAGCGCGGTTGTGAGGCATTGTCCTTTTACGTTAAGAAGCTGCTAATACGGTCAGAAACAGATCTCACTGAGGAGCAGCTTCTTCTCAGCAACACACATGTCCGAGGATATTCGTTGAAGTTGAAGCGCTGGGCCGAGTTTGACGTGGATAAGATTAGCGACATCGCCTGGAACGACCATGCATTCCCAGCGTTGATGCTTCCCGACGGCTACAAGAATCTGATCCTGTCCTTCGTGGAGGGGCAAGCGGCCAATAAACATGCATTTGACGATGTTGTCGAAGGAAAGGGACTGGGGGTGATCATGCTGCTAGTCGGCAACCCTGGCACAGGCAAAACCCTAACTGCAGAAGCTATTGCCGACAAGGTCCGGAAGCCACTCTACGTGTTGAGCGCAGGGGAGCTAGGCCATGGGGCTAGAGAACTCCAGCAGCGCCTCACCACGGCGTTGGAGTTCACTGAAAAGTGGCACGCTGTCCTCCTGTTCGATGAGTGCGACGTCTTTCTCCAAGAGCGATCATCTCTCAAATTGGAGCATAATGAGATCGTTGCCGTGTTTCTTCGGTAAGAAGACAACGTGTATCACTCTCCTGTGCTCCCCGACTTGCGCATGGCTGACTGGAAACAAATACAGACACCTTGAGTACTACCGGGGCATCTTGCTCATGACCACCAACAGGGCCAATACGATTGATCGGGCCTTCCAGAGCAGGGTTCATCTGACCCTGCACTACCCAGACCTGGACAGCACTGCGAAGGAGCACATCTGGAGACGGTTCACGGCGCAGTCTAAGGCGAAAGACACGCTGACAGATGAGTCCTACAGGCGGCTGGCGATGCTTTCCATGAACGGAAGGCAGATAAAGAATGTTGTCAAAGTTGCCACGCTCCTCGCCCACCAGGAGAAGACAGACCTTGGGATCGAGCAGATTTCTATTGTTCTGCAGGCGACACGGGAAGTCAACATCGAGGAGGGAGAGCTACAGACTGGCGATCAGCCTGCGAGTGAAGTGGATAGGAAAAGAAAGAGAGGGGTCGTGCTCTGAGAAGTTACTAAGAGATCTAGTCATATGTGTCTTTTTACCTCTGAAAAGTCTATCGCAACAATCCAAGTGCCTACCATTATCTCCCTATCTCGCATCAAAGGATTGGCTATACGGTAACAGTATTTCTTCTTTTAGTCGTTGGACAATTGGGCGTTAAACAGACGAAGCGCCAGTGAGGCGTGTTAGCCTAAGCATAAGATAAGCAGCGACTACTAAACCAGCCCTAAACAGCCAACCATTCTGCCCGAGCTTACAGGAAGAGATACGGAGCCCAGTCATTATCTAGGATTTCTTGCCTGCCAGTGTAACCTTAAGCTGAAACCTAAATCAAGACTAGGCAGACAAGTAAACCGTAAGCACCAATAGCGTCCAACAAGATAGATGATCTTTATCATGCTGTCAGATTATTTTAGCTTTGAATAGAGAGTGCTGATTAGCTGGTCGGATAACAGGTACGAGGATCTGCAGTAAGCCATGATGACCCTTCAAATCCGACTTCCCCCACTATCTGACAGGCATCCATCAGTCGCCATCCTGAACGAGATGGGAGGGCAAACGCCGCCGCCGCGAGCAGGAGGAAGCAGAGTAAGGACAGGCTGCATCACTTGCAGGTGAGTTTTGGAGCAGAGCCCTAATCCTGGTAGATATAGCTCTTGCACTACTTACGCAGTTTACACAATGGCGCAGAACGCGACGAGTCAAATGCGACGAGACCAAGCCCTACTGTCAACGATGCACGTCCAGAGGTCGACGATGCGAAGGGTACGCGCGGACCGAGCAGTCGCCCTCTAAATTCCGCATGGTGGTGTACACAGCGCCGTCCCTTGCCTTCACCTCGTCGGAACCGGAAAGGCAGTCCTTCAGCTTCTTCCTGGGCCAGACGAGGGACCGCTTTCCTATTGACTTCTCCGATGCGGTGCTCCAGGCCGCCCATACGGAACCAGCACTGGCTCACAGTATGGTTTCTCTCAGCGCCCTCCAGCAGCTGTATGAGTACGGTGACGACTCTCGTCTGGAGACGAGTCTCGGGCAGTTCGCTGCTCTGGAGTACGGAAAGGCACTGCGTGCACTACAAGCTCCCGTGCACCCCATGTCGATGGACATAGTGTTGGCATGCTCCGTTCTTCTCGCATGCTTCGAATGCCTGCGTGGTGCGCGCCGCTCGGCTGTGATTCACATCAGGGCCGGCCTGGAGATGCTCCGGCAGGCGAAAGGCCAGGGTACCTGGAATCTTGTGTCAGAGAGCACTATAACATCGCTCTTTACCAGATTCGATAACCAACTTGTCGAGCTCCTGGGCACAGAGATCGGTATGACTCTCAATCAAGAAGGAGCTTGCCCCACCTCTGTGATGGCGCCGATTGTGTTCCCTTCTCCGGACGCCGGGGACACAGATCTGTATCATTCGCTCGACTGCTTGCTGAATCACATCCTCCATGAAAAGCTGAATTTGGCCTTAGCAATGTCAGGCCAGGTACCGTCCGTATTTCCACGAACGGCCGACCAAATAGCCCCGTACATCAACGAATGGCACCGAGGGTTCACACGCTCCTTGTCCCAGAAGAGACAGCAACCACCAGGAGATCCCGAGAAATACGGTCAAGACCCGGATCTACTTCGCGTCTGGTATCTGTTAGGGAAAATGTTTTTAGCCGTTCAACCTGTTGCAGACGCAGAACGGACCTGGGACCAGTTCATGCGTGAATTCGATATGATCGTTAATCTTTCGGAGTCGTACCTGAGTCGCGCGATGTGTGTTTTTTTTCTTTTTGTTTAACTCCCCTGCTGAGCTTCGGCGAGATATACTAATTTCTTCTATAGGAAGTCTCCGAGAAAACGTACTTTCATCTTCTCCATCGGTGTCATTCCCCCGTTATTCGTGACGGGTACTCGATGCCGAGATCCGTATATTCGACGCCGTGCTATCCAGCTACTAGCAGACTGTAATCGGAGGGAGATTGTGTGGGATTCTGCTCTTGCCGCGGATGCAGCGAGACGGGTCATGGAGATTGAGGAGTCTTCGCCTGTGCCAGGTTGTCCAGGTTCCTCCGGGAAACCTGTAGCCAGAAGAGTGAGGAGTATGACTGCTGTTTTGGACGATGAGGGCGGCGCTATGGTTGAGATCGACCCTTCGTGAAGCAAGTATTCAAATTGCAAAGGTCCTCGATATTGCTTGGACCCTATCAATTGATATGATTCAATAGCTCTTCAATATTCGGGCAACCCCCCCCCCCCCCCCCCCCCCCCCCCCCCCCCCCCCCCCCCCCCCCCGGGGGCCCCCGAAAGGGGCTCAGACTGATAAGTGTTCCAGTCTGACAAGGAGATGTGTTGCGAGATGCAACAGAGAAGGACGGTGAAGGAGGGCAGGGCTAGCGACGAGTGCGCTAGCTGGATATTTGCAGCCTGGGGTTTAAGTGAACGGTTTCATGTGTCCTACCGGAAACCCCGAGTAGATGAACTCCCGTGGCAGAATGTATGGCGAAAACGCACACATTATTCAGCAGATCTATAACATATGCAAGGCTGTGGGATATTAGACGAGTATTCCTGCAGCAATATCAACCATGCTCTACATCTATATCCACCCTCTTAGAATGGCTCTCCATGAATTATTAACTGGGTAGTTTCTCTCTCCTCGATCTCAGATAGCAGACCGGTAGAGTAAAGGAAATTTTTGAGCCGCTTCCTCGCACAGGCATGTGGTGCAGCTCCCAACTGGCTCTGGAACTTCCTTATTTACCGCTTCACTCCGCAGATGTTCTCCTTAATGAACTACGGCGTGTACTTTTTCTTTTTTTTGCACCGCTCATGGTCCTATCCGTTGCGTTCGTCATCTTCCTCGTCCCGGTGATGAAGGGAGTCCTGCTGGAGAGCATGGGCTATCTGTTTGACACAAAGCCGGTGTGGCAGACACATGGTAAGGCCAGCAGCTGCGTGAGAATGAGAAGCGCTTCCGGCATAATATTGAAGAGGTTTTGGTTTGGGTTTTCGAAGACGGCGGATCCGCGGGCGGAGGTTAATAAGTGGCAACACGAAGTCGGCTTTACGTATAGAGTTTCGTAGACGTCAGCTTACTACTCTTAGTGCTCGATTGAGTCTATCGTGACTCCACCGCATCATGGCACTCTAGGCGAAGTGTTCGGCTCAAGATTTGGTAGCATTCTAAGATCAGTGGGATCTTCGCTCGCCCGGGGAACGCGCCTCGAGAATTAGCCCTAACCAGGACCCGACGGCATGGCGAGGGAGATCAGTTTCTGCATTGGTTGCACAGACCCTGACCGGCTTATTTCAACCTTAGAAGCGTGTAAATGGTCAAGAATGATGTTGAATTCAGACCGATCAGCAGGATGAACAATCACTAAGAGAAGAACAACCTGCTGGGCGGGGACTGTTAAAAGTTTGGCCTATCTCCGAGTCTGATTGACGCTCTCATGACAAGTATAGAGTTGATATTTGGCTTTGCCCCTGGCGAGTTAAGACAGAGCGTTTCCAATGACGCTGTGGTCATGGCATCTCGAGCCATAAGGCTTTTCGTGCTCTCCCGCGAATGTTGAACTTATCGCTGTCTTTTGTTGAGATCGGGCAGACAAAGAATAAGTTAACTAGAAACAATACAGAGACACCAGGGCAGGGCATCATTGCATAGGACTAGGACTTTAAACCAAAGGCAGATCTTCAGTCCTATCAATCACCATGCAAAACCGACTCGGGATCGCGTCCCATATACCTGGGCAAACCACGCATCCACCCCCTTACCAACCAAGCTCCTCGAAGCGGTGCACCACGGCTTCTAAGGCACAGGAGTCTTCTTCGACGACCTGCAACATCTCGCTCTCTCCCCTCCACTTCAACAACAACCGCGCCCCGGAAGCACTTGAGGTGCGGCCCCCCTGCAAACACCCTCCCACCTATCCATCATCTACCTGCACAGCCCTTCAGCATGTACGAGGGGGGGGTTCTCCTCAATCGCAACCCAGCACGAAACACCTCCTCACCACCAAGCTGCCCGTACTGGTTCTCCCATTGCCCGAATCCTAGACACAGATCTCATACAGCAGATCCCGTCGAGAATTTCCTTTCCTCTCTCCGGATCCCGACACAGGCCACGAGAGAACAACAAGGAGAGCCAAGTGATTGTCTCGGACCTGCCAACGTCTCGCGGACGTAGGACCCGCTCGATCCCCGCTTCTCCGATATCGTCTGTGAAAGCCCCTCGTGTGGGCGCCAGCCATGTTAACAGCTGGGAAGCGCGTCCTGGGAGGTCGTTGGAAGGGTTAATCGCCCTAATTTCGGCATCTGCCTAGGTAGACACCTACAGTATTGCTGCACTGGGTATACCGCCGATCCAGTCGTGGAGGATGAGCTGTTCGCTCTCGAACAGGGTAGGGGCCGGGTATCTGCCTGTTTTGGGCATTACCGGGGGGGGGGGACTTTCGAGCTGGGGTTCCGGGGGGGGAGGGAGGTCGTTGGAGCTGTTCTCGAGGACGCTGGGGGATCCCGGATCCGAGTAAGGCCGGCGATCATGCAAGGAGAGGGCGTGAGTCGTGGGAGGAAGATGGTTCATGTGCTTGAGTTGGAGGATGGTTCTGTTTGGTTGAGGTCAGATCTCTGTGTTGGATCGATTATCGGTTGTGATGGATGGATTCACCTGTCCTTTGCAATTCTGGACAAATAGTAAGAGACCGTTCTCAGCAGCGGACGTGGCTCTGATTCCAACAAGCGCTGTTTATTGTTTACTTCTCAGAAAATTGCGTCCATGGCCGGGAGAATGTGGAATGGCCATGATTGACAAGGGTTCTCGGAAATTGGACCTGATCGTGAGATCCAAGCGAGCAGTGTCCGAGCATCATCCACAGCACTAGACTGCATCGTACCTTGTCATCTGGGGACTCGTTATCATGGGATTGAATGGACAAAAGTGTTACGAAATAGTATCTATCAGGGTTATCGTCGACGAGCTACCACAATCCTACTAGTAGTATCCGTATAGGAACCATCTACGCTGACAATTCGGACCTACGGCTCAGACCTGCTGTTCTCAGACCGCCAGTTACGGTTCGTCCAGAGGCTGGATGCCACATACTAGTAGTGCCAGGGCCAGCATTAGTGCGACGGCGATCTCTACGGCAATGATTACGACGGTAATGATTCAGCCTCTTCAGGCTTGATATGGCTCAATCCAATCCGAAAAGCATGCCGTGTGGAGTTCGAATGCAATGAGTCAGCGTCGGAATACATGACCATGTCCTGCTGCTGCTCTTTTCCGCAACACGGACAGAAGTTCGCTGGCTGACCCCCGACTGTGGCATGATCCCTACATCTAATGACAACATAGTCCATGCGTGGACATGGATGAGATGCTACTGCGTGCTCTGAATCGCATCCTGCTTCGTATCGGGAGTGCATCTCTGCACCCCTACCGTTTTTGGCCGAATGTTGGGATGCTGCAGGTTAGAGCTGCAACTAACACCGAGCGTGAAGGGACTATAATCACCGGAGACGCAGCAATCTGCCCGATTCCTGACTCCAGGAAACATGGAGGGAACTGTTGGGCTGGTTGGTCATCGCGTGCTGAACAACGGGCACGGGTTTATTTATCCGCGGATCTATCTATCACTCCGTGGTATCCACGGGGCGGACGTGCTGCATTCTTGTGCGAACCTTAAAACTCGCATCCCCGCCTGAATACCCCAAAACTTGCGGGGCGTGAGACGGGGATCGGGCAGTCCAATCAAGCGCCGTAGAGGTTGGAACTGTCTGCACCTAGGGTCTCTTCCGGTTTTTGCAATGGGGAGCATCCGAATTGCCGACGTCCCTGACGATGGATGTGCAAGCGGCAGACGTTGTCACACATGTTCGGGATTCGTGGCCCACCAGACAGGTAGGGAAGATGCAACGGATGTAAATTGACGACGCAGAAGTCGTACGTACGTACCCATTACCTTGTATTCTGTCGGGAACAGAAGATGGTCCATGCGATGGCGAGTTCCTGATCGACACCATCATTGAGGGAGGTCAAGGTGCAGGTAGAGACCGAGGTGACTTGGGGGGAGACCAGGGCGGCAGATCGGTAACCGGGCTGCCTTCTTGACGAATGATAGTGTAGATTAATAATGCCAGCCGGGGAAGGACCCCCGCAGTGAAGGAGATTCCGGGGAGTAGAGCCAGAGTGAAGGATGGGGTCAAGAGTATCTACAGAAGGATATCCGAGGGAAAGAGAGGTTTTATGAAGAACGTGATAGTGCGGACGAAGACGACCACCAATAGAGATCCCTGCGATGAGCTGCAAGGACAGGAGATCGGGCCATGGCTGAATCGCCTTTTTTTTTTGTCGCCTGTCATCGGGTGGGTTCCAGTGCACGCATCATAAGTTGCCCGCGAAAATAGATTTATTATTAAATGGGGGAAAAAAAAAAGAAGGGCCATTAATATCGAAGAACCCAAATTTGGTAGGGTTTGGTGTCTGTGAGAGAGAGAAAGTCCCGCACAGACTGCTGGCAGGGAGTGGTGTGGTGTCTTGCCGTTGGACAGGGCGTCGTTGAGAGCCGATCGGCACGGGGACAAGGGCTCTCTTCTTCTTGCCTCGGAAACAGACCGGACATTTTTCAAGAACGACGGGGAGCAAGGAGGATGGGGATGATCCCCACACGGATGCTGGGCTCGTCATGGAGGTCGCTGACCACCGGGTGCAGCAGTGGTTCGATGATCCCCTTTTCACTGCATGTCGGTGAGCAAAGAAAATAAATAACTACATGATAGGTGTAAAGGGGGGCATAAAAATAAATCGAATGTCCGTAAGCCAGGCGAAAACAAAGAGCCAAAGAACGCGCAATACACCGGGACATGGATGGAGTGCGCTGACCCTGACCACGGTCGGGAAATTTCGAGAGCGAAGCGCGACGTTGCACACGGGATCTTCGGGTGCCCGTCAGTTAGTTGTCTTTGCTGCCCCGAGAGCCCGTGTCAGATAGACTCGAGATGTTGCATGCACACTATGCATGTACCATGCATGTACTCTGAAGCTAGCAACTTAGCATCCAGGCGCACTGCAGGCAGCCACTGGTCAGTTACAGTGTACAGTACTACCACTAGTTGACTACCTACCTAGGTAACTTCTAGTAGTTCGTTCTGTACTCTCCGTTGAACTCGGTTGTCGCTTCGGCCGTGGAGCGCAGACGGCCGGTCTCGTGCGTGCGTATCTGACGGTACCGTACCCGTCGTTATCCTATCGTATTTCCCCATCCGGAGGAGGCCGCCTCATCCCCAGATTCCGATAGGGAATCCCCAGCTGTTCGGCCCTGCGGTCCGCGCATGTCCTCGTCCATGTCTTCTGCTCTATCCACGCTGCTTTTTTCCATCTCCTGCATAATTTGGCCCGTAGCATTGCTTCCAGGTTCCCTCTCTATTCGCCTATCCCACTGGTTTGCTTCTCCCGCCATTTGTGCCGTCCGCGGTGGACCACGCGATCGTCATATGAACTCCCCAGAAAGCAATCGGTCGGAGAAAACACGGAGGGACTTCTGCATTCCGGGGTTGGTGTCCTCTCGTATGGTCCCGTACGGTACCGTATTGCACCATACGATCGGGACGGCAGCCTCGGCCTCTGTTCGGCAGTCACTGGACTCGCTCGCTATTCTCGACTTCTCCTCAACTTCAACTTCACCTTGGGTTCCCCCCTCTGCAAAAGGCTCGTTCATTCATTGTCATCTTCATCTTCTTCTTCATCATCATCATCATCGTCGTCATCTTGTCTTTCATCGTTTGCTGCATCGATTTGTTCCTCTGCCCCGACTCCCAGGCCTCCATTCAAGCCTCCATTCAACTCAGCCTGCTGCCGTCCCGCGCATCTCCTCACCTCTCGGCCTCGGGAGCTTCTCCACATTCGGTTGCCAGACGAGAGATCGCTGCTACTCGACCGTCGGCTGGGCACTCCGCAAAAGCAAATGCCATTCATTCGCCTCGCTCCATCCTTGCATCGACTCCGGTGACACTAATCCCACGACGCAAAAGTCAAAAAAGAACACTGAGGACAACTCCCAGCCAGCGTCGTTCCCGTCGCCTCCCGAGACGCTTTCAATTCCCCTTCCGGCTGCCCAATCCTTCGCGCTTCCCTGGTCGGCCTCGTCTGCATCCTGTCCCCCCTTCCCCAGACCATCCTACTCCACGATCCGCCTGCGGGTTCCGTTCTTGGGGGTGCAAAACATCTTGGGGGTGCAAAACACTTTTTTCCCGGCCCTGATGATTTGATCGTTCCGATCCCCATTTTTATTATTATCCTCCTTCCTCTTCCTATGCTTTTTTCTTTTTTTTCTTTCTTTTTCTTTCTCCCTTTCACCTCTACCAGATCGTTTCTCCCGCTTAGGTCATAGTTCGTTCTGACACCCTCCCGATTCCGACCATTTGTCCTCTCCTCTCTCTCTCTCTCTCCCTCACCCTACGGATACGGACCATTTACACTTTCTGCTTCTCATCGGCTTCTTTCCTGTTCTGGAACCCACCGCTCCTTCTGACGCAGATGTTCCAACCCCTACCTTCGGGAACACGCTTCCACTCCGTTTCCCGTCAGCCTCAATAGTCTTCGACGGTTCTGATTCGGGATCAGCCTTGCGTCCCAAGGCGAACCAGAAAGCGAGGGAAATACGACAAGAGAGAGAGACCCACCGATTCGCCGCGAGACATTGGTCCGACCGAACTCTTACGTCCATCAGCACTTGATTTCTTCTAATTCATTCCCTCCCCCAAGTCACCAAGCATGCGGTCTAGCATCGCATGTGCCCGTTGCCGCAGGAGCAAGATAAAATGCGTCAACGCCGGCATCGATACCACCTGTCGAGCCTGCGAGTCGTCCGGTCGCGAATGTGTCTATCCCACTCCTGCGATCGGTGCCGGGGCAGCTGCCAAGCGAGACATCGGCGCGGTGGCCGACGGCGATGATCGCAATGGGGAATGGGACGGTCCTAAGAGGCAACGCCCTCGCAGGTCAGTTGGCATGTCTTCCACTGGGAAGGACGCTGCACGCGCACATGTCGATGCCTTGGACTCCTCTATTCTCACCCTCAAAGTCTGGGAGACCGCCGTTGACCTCTTCCAATCCCACTTCGCAACCCTGCTCTCTTTCCTCCATCCTGCTACCTTCCTGAGTCAGATCCGGCAGCTTTCCACGCCAGACACGTCGTCGGCCGGTCGCCATTCGCAAAGTCCGCCTGCTCCCCCGAAAACAGAGCCTTCCCCACTCATCCTTCTCGGCGTCCTAGCTCTTACGGCCCGGTTTCATCCGCAGTTGGTCGCCTACCACTCTCCGCCCACCGCAGGGAATCCGTCCAATCCCGTAGTGGCCTCCGAGTTCTATGCGAGGGCGTTGCGCAGCCGGCTGGCCGGCGCCGATGCCGCCGGTCTCACCATACCCGAGTTGACCCGGGTACAGGCTTTCCTGATGCTCGCTTTTCACGAATGGGGCATGTGCCGCGGTAAGAGCGCTTGGATATATGTGGGTGCAGCCATCAGACTGGCACAGGCCATGGGCCTCCCGTTTGAGCTGGACAACGACCTGGTGTCGCGAGACGTCCAGCGGTTGACTACCGCCATGAAGGCTGACCCGGATAGTTTCGCTCCCATTCGACGTGTTGATCGTCGGGAGCAGACCTCCGACGATGTGATCGCTCTCGAGACAAAACGACGCACCTTCTGGTCCTGTTTCGTTCTAGACCGCTGTCTGAGCACTGGCCGGTACCGTCCTCGCATCATCCGAGTCAAGGACCTGAGCATTCAGCTTCCGAGTGATAACGCCTTCGCCTTTGGCGAGCGTGTGCGCACTTCACGCCTCAGCGAACCCTCTGGGCGCCGTATGCAGGCATTTGGCTCCCAGAACGTACAGATTCCTAGTCTTCGTCAGAGCCTCGGCTTTGCAGACGACAAGTTACCCGCGAACGGTCCTCAGGATACGAAGTCATGGTCCCCTATTTCTTCCCGGCAGAAGGATTCCGGAGAGGAGGACATTGATCGGTGGGAGATTGGAGCGGAGGAGCCGGTGCTAAGCCGTGTGATTCGCATCGTGCGCGTTTGGGGCAGCCTGGTCAAGTGGTCTTGCGCAGGAGGACGGAGGTTAGTTTGCCTGCTTCATACTTCTTGCTGGCGGCCATTACGATTGTCGTATACTGATTTCTCGCTAGAACCGATCCACATTCAGCCTGGCACCCTGATTCGCAGTTTAATAGGCTACGGTCGATGCTTGCGGATTTCCAGGATGCCCTCCCTCGCAATCTGCAGTATTCTCCTCGAAATACCGACACACATATATACAGGAATACGCTGGCACCGTACACGACGATGCATGCCATTTATTTCTTGTCGATCATTGTACTTCACCGTGCCTACCTACCTTTTCTGCCGTTGCGCTGCAGTGAGCCCATAGGACCTTTCGACGAGTCTTTCTTCCCTGCTGATAAGATAGCCCCGCCGGACGGCTTCTGGCAAGAGAACGCAAGAGAGCTGTTCAGGACGGCGCGGCAGATGATTGATCTCACCGTGACGTGCCAAGAGCGTGGTGCACTAGTCGAGAACGCCCTGGTCGGGTTCGCCATTTACAACGCTGCCTTCATTGGAGTTTACGCATCCCACTTCCCTCACATGGATCAAGACGGCTTCCTATCCTCCAAACCTGGGCCAGGAGAAGGCAATCTCGGCCAGCCGCAGGTCTTACGGAAGGTCGTCGACATCATCCGCAACATGCGACCACGTCTAAAGTTGGCCACGGGATGGTTTCGAACGCTCAATCGACTCCATAGCTACTTCTCCAAGGTACGGAAGGATTCGACACGACCAGCACGCAAGTTCGAGATTAAGCCAGAACCTTCCGACCAATATGCAAACGGCAATCGATCCGTCCGCGATGGCGGGGCTGGTGGGAGCCCGGAGGAAGTCCGGTTACTGGAAAAGTTGTTCCAAGAATTTGGCCTTGCCGAGGACCAGCTCCCGGAAGTCGGTGTGGAGGAGGAGACTGCGATGAACGCTGATGCGCTTCCCGACCAAGTAACCAACACCAGCGATACTGGTAGCACAACAGCCAAGAGCGAGCTCGGGGAGGGTAGAGATGCTCTTCCACTGCTCGATAGCGCTGGCAATCGACGCGAATCGTGGGTCACTATCAACAGCTCCAATGGACCACTGTCGGGACCGGACCGAGAACGCCGCCCGAGCCTCCCAGTGCCTGCGGGCCGACCACAGCAGTCGCCACCGTACACGCTTCCGTCGCTGCAACACCATCCGGATGGACCGCTGTTCGGCACTACATCCCCTGGGCTGCGGTCCATACCTGCCCCTTCTCCATCCTATGCCTCTCCGCCGGCCAACCAGCCGCCGAGTCAGTATCTAGGGGCGACCTCTTCGACGCGGTTGCAGCCGATTAATTCCTGGCTCACGTCTCGTCAGCAACCTCCCCCGCCTCCCCCGTATTCTCAGTCTCTTCCTCCTATCAACGCTCCCTCACCGTCTAGTTTATCCATGTTGCCTCCTCCCGGAGCAGTCAACTATGGAGTAACGTCCCCCCCGGCCACGGATTCTGGCGACAATGGAGCGCAGACTTCCATCTGTCTAGGGGGTGATGATCTACTGACGTTCTTGGATGGGTGTGAATGCGAACAATGGCCGTCGATGACCACATCTGAGATTGGGGTTCCTGCTGGCTGGCTCAGCACAGTGTGGACGGAGTTTGCACGCTAGATGTAGATGGTTGATTCTACATTTGCTTTCCTCTTATTACTGTTTTGGTATACGATCTTGCCTATTTGTATTAATATTGTTTCTGTACACTCTTCCATGATTCGTGTTTTGTGGGTATGGGATATGGATACACGGCCATGGGGGTGATGGCATCCGGACAAAAGGGACTACACAAGGAGTATTGCTCATGTTATCGACTTGATGGGATGTGCGGGTGGGTACCTGGTTCAAAATCTCTGTTCCTAGTTCTTTTTTCTGTCAGAGGACTATTGTTATCTTTCTGACACGCTGTAAATGGATGATTGATGGATATAGTTCGATGATTGATGTTGGGTATGAACTCAATTGAGTATATTGATTCTGCCTATAGCTGGGCCGTATCTACCTAAGGTATGAGTGCTGTATTTAGATGGTGCCTAGGTACGGATACTGCATTGAGTATACTGTTGTACATACTAGGTACGCTCTTGCCATGGATATAATGTATGAGTATCACCTACTCCCTGTTTGCTAGGTAGCAAACAGACACGGACGTATGACAATGAGGCCAGGGCGTAAGACGGGCACAAAGAAAAGTCTCTTGAATGTGACACATCACGCACAGGACCATAGTTATATATTTGTTCTCTTTCCGCCCCCAAGTCCATGACCCGGACACTAGGCAAGAATGTCCCGAATATCTCTGCTCGTGTTCCTATCAACATGCCTATATGCCTTCAGCAGCAGCAGGTCCACAGCTGAAGGAGAGACAATCGGCATCCTCTACGCAACGCACTACGCCGGTTCCCTACACACGCTCACTCTATCGCGGTATGAGAACGGCAGCACCTTGCTCCATGAGACGGACGTCCTGAAAGTCCCCGGCGCACCGAGCTGGATCACTTTCGATCCTGTCGAGAGGATATTATACTCTTCCGATGAATTGGGTAATTATAATATAACCCTAGTCAATCAGTTTGGTTGGCCACATTGCCTAGGCTTGGCAGCTTTGCTAATTAACTGGGACAACAACCCGTAATTGATTAATTAACAGGGTCAACGAACGGGTCCATACCGGGCTTAACTGCCTTCTCAGCCACAAGGGACGGGAAACTCACTCGACTCGCATCCGTTAACGGATGGGGTGGTGTGAATAGTGTTTTATTATTACATGGGGGGAAGGAGGATTTCCTGGTTGTTGCGAATTAGTAGGTTGCACCCTTCTTTTCTTACACTTCACACCTCTCGAACCAACCAACCAACCAACACAACTGCTTCAATCAAATTCAAACGTCCAATCATGTTAAATGATGTATGTACCTGGCTGATGGACGATACCTAAACGGTTGATATAATATATATACAGCCACCAATCCGCAATATCAACCTACCCCCTCCCGCTCTCCCCCAGAACGCCCCCGCAAACCCTCAACTTCACCCTTCCCGCCCCCGGCCCCGTCCCGGATCGTCAGGACTCGTCCCATCCACACCAGGTCCTCCTTGCGCCCGACGGGAAGACCCTGGTCGTTCCTGATCTAGGCGCCGATCTCGTACGTATCTTCGCGGTCGACGACGACGCGTCTCCTGCGGCCCGAGGTGGCAGCAACACTGGTGGACGACGACAACGACTCACCACATGTCCCGATCTCCGCGTTGGGGCCGGAAGCGGTCCTAGACATGCTCTTTTCTCGTCCTCGGCGCGTACAGCAGCAGCAGCTTCAGCGGCTTCTGCCCGGTTGCTGCGGTATTATGTGCCGCCGCCGTCCCCTGACGAGACTACTACTACTACTACTACTACTACTACTACTACTACGGTAGTGGTAAATGAGGACGAGGAGGAGGGGGAGGAGGAACTCTTACTCGTCCTCAACGAATTGAGTAATACCCTGACGATATTCGAGGTGCAGCACCGTACGAACGAGCCGTGTCCGTTCTTCACGGAACTGAAGACCATCGTCCCTTACCCCCGTGAGACAGTACCGGATGGTGCCTCCTTGTCTGAGATCCACGGTGTAGACGATCCGAGTACTACTACTATCTACGTCTCACTCCGCTCGGATCAGGGCTTCCCGCCCGACGACTCCCTGGCTATCCTGGGCCAGTCCGGCGGAGATGTACTGTTCCAGGAGCTCGTGTCTTCGCGGGGATCCATGCCCAGGACGTTCGCTATTAATAAGGCTGGTGATCTGGTTGCGGTGGGGAATCAGGGGTCGTCGAGCGTGAGTGTGCTACAGCGGGATGTGGGCTCGGGCAGATTGGGGGACGAGATCGCTTATATTCGCTTTGGGGAGGGAGGGAGTGGACTACAAGGCGTGAGCTGTGTTGTTTGGGATGAATAATAAATAATAGGCTTAAGAAGTCGGTCGGCTGCTGTATCCTCACGCCTTAAGATACTATATTAGATAAGACTCCATGGTACTGACTGAAAAGCATGCTACCTAGTAATGGCATTTTCCACAAACGTGTTAACGTAACGCATACCAACCAATAACACCAAAATCCAAATCCAAATCCCATGTAGTATATAACATGAAGCCTTCCAAGTAAAAGACCGGCTTTTGTCGGTGGCTGTCCGTCACGGTCATGGCTGAGCTCGGACCATAGCCACATGAATGTACCCATCTGTTATTCATAGCTCCATATATACGTGCGTAACGGCAGTAGCCAGGTACCCTTCACATTAGTCGTAAATCCGTAAATCAAGACGAGCCACCCAAACAAAAGAGAAAAACAAAATGTCAATATGGAAAAGAATGAAATGCAAGAAAAGACAAAAGAATGAAGAATCAGGCGTCACCTGACATCTAATTGGAATGATTTCCACTGGCCCCCGATCGTCCGACAGCGTGGGCATCCTCGTGGGTTGGGGTGGCTTGTCGGGCCCTGCGTTACGCCGTTTCCTTTACCAGGAATGCCGTTGACTGTACTCGAATTCACAGCGACAAAAGAGGTGGGTGGACTCTTAACGAACAGTCCTACGCATTCGCGGCAGACGCCGCAAATGCATTCAGTACATGCATAGCACTCATTGAGCATCCACGGCCGTCGGCAGTTCGCGCAGTAGATCTGCACTTCGTTGCTGCGAAATGTCGACGGGGTTGGATTCGAGAAGCGATGATTCTGGCGCTGCGATAGAGACGGCCCGGATAGATTCAGCACGGGACTGGAATCAGATTTGGTCGACGGAGCCAGCCCGGACGACGTCGATAGGGAAAAGTTCTTCATGGACGTCGACGAGACCGACTCCAGCGAAGACTCAATGGACGGAAACGGCTCGACAGGACTATCCCGACCACGGTTCGTCTCGTACGGCGGGGGAGTCAGAGACTTGTGCAGCGGAGATGCGGCGTACGAGTGAGGCTGGAATGATCGATGCGGGGAGGGTAGCGCCAGTCCCGAGCCCGACTGAAAGGCCGGAGGCAGAGAAAATCGGTTCTTGTTGATGCTCGACTGTACCGACGTGACATTCGCGTGCAGAGGAGCGAAACTGGGAGAGCGACCAGCCTATGATCATCAGTTAAATGCTCATCACCAATTAGGTCCGGTGATAGTCGGTAGTCGTCAGGATACTCACCTCCGACGTTCGATCGTCGTCGGCTTCGGTAGCCGACGTCGCAGCCTCAATCAGATCCTCCCACCGCTTGCCCTGAGCCCAAGCAGCCGTCTGTGGCTCTGCCGACATGGCCTTGCGATCCATGCTGGGTCTCCGGACGTGTTCCTTGGACTTCGTCCGTTCATGTTTGGGCTTCCGCGACTGAGTGAGAGACGACTTTCGCGGACGGGTGAGCTTGTCGCGTCGTTGGATGGGCGGCAGCGTGGACGAACGATTGGGCGGCGAGTGGTTCAGGATGGGAGGGAGAATCTCGCGCGGACGGGGGGACGAAAAGGGTAGCAACGAATCCTGTTTGAAATGGTCTCGCAGGGAAGGAAGCTCGATGGACGTCTGCATGCGATCGCGGGCGAAGTCACTTTCGGAGTGAGAGTCCTGCGACAGGATTAGGAGATCAGCTCTGAGAACGCAGACTACAGGGCGGTGGCGTACCATATCCGTATCCCAGTCGGATGTCAGTTTATGATGGTGTAATTGAGCCAGCGCCACAGCGGCCGTGGCGGCAGCAGGATGGGACTCGTCCATGGGGCGAGTTCCAGCTGGGGAGCTCGCATCGGCAACATACACATCCTTATCAGTGGTACCTGCGTGAGGATGAGTCAGTAGCTGATATCGGTGGGGCGTATGGTGGGGGAGGGGGAGGGGGAGGAAGAACAGGGATAAAGGGGAAGGAGCAGAAAGGGAGAATAATAAAAAAAAAAAAAAAAAACGAACCATGTCGTCGTCTCGACTGTGCTGAATTCGGAGGCGACACCTGAGCGCGCTGATCTGGAGGGGTGTTCACCATCAACAGGAAGCTCTCCTCTGTGGCCGGGAGCTTGGGGATATAGTGGTTCGGATGCGCGCGACGGATATGCTCCTGCATGGAGCGGTAGCGTTTTTCCTGGGAAGAAGAAACGATTAGCGAGGAACATCTATCGGGTCGGAGAGAAGTGCGAAGGGGAGAAGCTAGAAGCTAGAAGAAAGGAGGATGAGTACTCACTCCCAGACATCGCTTGCGACAATTGGAACCATCATTGTTCTTCAACGGACAGACGACTTCGTTGTTGGTGTCGGTGACGGAGAAAGAGCTGGTCAAAGAAGCGCGGGGTGGCATGGTTCGTCAATGCAGAGTCATCCGGGACCCGATAAGCCACAGAGGAGGAGGGGTGAGGCAATCGGGGAGACGGAGGAGAGGAGAGACAGAGGGACGAAGCGATCAAGCAATCAAGTCAGCGCGGACTGGAGGGGTCCAGCGCGGAGACGCATACTCTGACGGGAAAAAGAAAGAGAGAGGAGGATGAAGAAGAGGCAGAGAAAGAACAGGACGGAATAATGTCACAGTCGAAGACGAAGACGAGGGCGCATCCGTTAAGGGGTGGGGGTAGAGCGGAAAGGAGGGGAAGCAGGAAGAGTAAAAGTGGGCGATTTCGAGCAAGTCGAAGCAGCGGAAAAGTTAATTAGTCGACGACAAGCAGGTCCGCGGGGCAAGCTCTGCTGGTGCTGCCCAGAGAGGCGATTCTCGCCGGGAGAAGCGCCTCAGATTAATAAAGAATACCAAGAAGCACCACGAGCTCCAGAAAACTCTGCTCGGAGCTGCAGACAAGTCACAGCAAGCGACCTGCGCGCCGCTGATGCCGTTTCACCCGACAAGCTGCTGCAGCTCAGCTTCAAGCTGCCTCTCGTTCCAACTCTGCTCCACCAGCAACGAGCTGAGCTCTGCCAGCTTACTCGCTATCGATAGGATAGCCCCCCGCCCTGCCGTATCTTCCCGATGCTTGCCACAAGTCGCAATTTTTTTTTTTTTTTTTTCTTTTCTGTCCATGCCATTTCGTTCGATGGCCTGAGTTCTCAGTAATTATTCCCCTTGCCTAAGGTGTACTCGAGGTACCAGCTGTAGACCTCGGGAGTGTCCCGAGCGCTCTTCGAACCAAACCATTGAGCTCGGGATCAGCGGATAAGCTGAAAGAAGAGCAACTCTGCAGTCAACCCCTTCACAAGCTCCGGTCTTCCCCTCCTCGAGTAAAGCAGCATCCCGCCGTCGTCGTCGTCATCGTCTTCGTAAAGGCTCTCGCAGCCCTGTCTGACCATGCATGACCCCCCTTCCGCCCCACGTGAATCGCCAGTCGTCAATGCGTCTGAGTTCGACAGATGCAGATGCAGATGCAGATGCAGATGCAGTCGTGGATTCACTCGGGTCGTATGCTGTCTGTCATCTTATGCGATGCAGCTTATCCTTCGAACCAGATCTGGTACCATAGACCTCCGTCCTCCTCCCCTTTTTACACCGTTGTCTGGGCACCTCGGATAACGAAGTCAGCACCCCGCTCGTCCTGTTCCCTTGCCGATTGGCGGACGCGCCACCCTCACCTTGTATTTCAAGCTGTAATTCTTATATCTAGATAGTTAATCATTAGTTATTATTATTAATTATTCTGCAGTGCACTTCATCCTCCACATCCGCATCCGGGAAAGGATTCCACGATAGGTTGTAAGGCTACATCTAACTTTGTCAGCCACATGGCTCAAGCTCTCGTTCCTAGACTAGCCATCTTTCCAGGGCCCCGTCAGGTTTCTTGTCCTCGCACCATCGCCACCACAATCGTAGTTCGCAATTCGTATCCCGGAAATCTGACGGTCTTCGAAAGTGGCTACCGTCAGCGGCATGCCGAAATAGCCGTCACACCGTGTACTGGTACGCGATTATTATTGCTTCGCTATCGTAGAACCGCGCCACTTCGGCCGAGGACCCAAATGAGGAGAACAAGCTAGATGTAATGTCAAATGGGGAGAATGAAGAATGCTATTCTGAAGAAGACTAAGTCAGCTGATATCTGACTGCTAACAACCAGGCGGTGCCGTGCTAGATCTAGCACATGACAACTAACAATGTTGCCATGACCTTCTTCTACAGCTAACGCGCTATTAAGATCTGATTTGTATTTTATACTATGGGCCTGGCTGGATGGGATAAAAGCCAGAATCATTGCCCGATCCTGCTAATTCTCCAAGGCGGAGCATCATCCATTCACCTAAACATGTCTCTTGCTGAGGGGGGAGACGAAAACGGCACCTTCACAGCAAGTGCACACCCCTATATCCAGTCAAACTCAAACCTTATATACTTCGATTACGGCATCTGCACCAGCATCACGGTGGGAAATTATCTCCAATTGATCCCAGGTGAAAGGACGCCACCGGTATCGAATGACCGGTAGCGGAAATGGCTGTCGTTTTTGGATGTAAGTCCATTCTGCGAAAGTCTTAACGTGCCTCTATCCTATGGTTGCTTATACACTATCTCAAAGACAGAATGTCTTCTTAGATTTCGCCCAGCAAGGCTATATCCCACTGCAAGAAGATGAGAAGTCCCACAATCAAGATGCCACAAGAACTCCGAGGGTGAAATTATCCAGATTCCGGATGCAATGGAAATGGGAGAATTCTTCTAGCTCTGTCTATCATAATACTCGAATGAAGAATCCAGCATGCCTGCATCTGCATGCAATAGGAATCTAGCCATACTTGGTCTAGAGATGTGAGACGACAAACGCCTAACTATCATGTAGACGGTTTCGTCTAAATGAAGAACATGCAACAAACGCAGCAAATTGTACTTACTAGTAATTTGGAAGTTACTTTGATACCGTGGTTAGAATCAGTGGGACGCTGCTTGCACCGGGATACTAAAGCTTTTCACAGCTTCCCAGCCGATCTGGAGTCCGTGGCCACTGCGATCTTAGTTAGTAGCTCACTCTTTTCATGTCGTGCTCGGAATAAACATACAAGTCGTATTTCAAGTTGTTCTGGTAGACCCGATCCAGGAGCCCAATCATATGTTGGTCGTCAACATTCAGTCCAGCTTTGTGATAAGCCGAGTCCAGCGAATCCGCAAGATGCTTCGCATACCCATAGTCTTCCTTCTGTCCGAGGAACAGGATACAGTACTTTTCAAAGACTCTCGGGTAGAAGCCAGCGTACTCCCAATCCAAGAGACAAAACGAGTCGCCGTAAAGAATGATGTTCCGGCGGCTGAGATCCAAATGGCAAAATACGCAATCGGGAAGTTCAAAATGAAACCTTTTCTCAGACTCAGTCAACTTGGAACGTCGATCAAGCCATGAATTCAACTTGTCCATGCTGCCTAATGATTCACCAGCTCCATTCTCCGAGAACAAATATCCTCGGGGTATTCCACGTCCTCGGGGTCCAGGATAGTCCGCCTCAGCTTTGTTCGCGAAGTGATACAACGCATCCGCTAAATTTCGGACAAGCAGTTCACTGTGCCACGCGAGATCGACCAGCGGAATGCCATCAATAAACTCCATCACCAAATATCCCACTCCTGACTGCTGGAAATATCGATACACCTTTGGAACACGAATTTTGGTCCCCAGCGATTGATGGTAAGCGCACTCCTGGTTTGCAGCCTCGTCGCCGGTAACACTCCACCCATATTTGACAATGACATCGTCTAGAATCCTCTTGAACAACCGTCCGCACCTTTCTGAACCAGGATTGGGACAAAAACGGAATATGTCATCGTTGGAAAGTTCCTCGAGTTGATGAGCCATGTAGTCATGAACATTACAAGGTACATAGATAAGGATTCAGGCAAGTGTCGCGTAGCTAGGGAATTTACTTGAGCGCGACATCACCTCTTTTCAGGTCCGGTGAGGATTACGTGAGCGCAACAATTAACGTATTCAACCGCCGAACCGCCGGTACCACTGAGCCGCCAGTATAGAATACCACTTAGAATGGCATTCTTCAAACCTCAGTATCTCACTATCAAAAAATCGGACTTCAGAGTAATTTCGGAGAGTTTTGTACCACAGAGAGGAGCATTAGCTTCTTAAACTGATTATTTACCTGAAATACAGAACTTGGCTATGAATAGTGTCATGCACATGTCAAAAAAGCCACAGGGTATATATTGAAGCTCAAAAAAAGGTCAATAGCATTTGCTAGATGTCTGTATATTTAAAAATTAAGTCATTTGAGGGACTTTGCAAAAAATGACTGAGATATTGAGCTTCAAAGCATGCCATTTCAGGTGGTGTTCTGTACTAGCGGCTCGGTAGTGCCGGCGGTTCGGTGGTTGAATACGTTCGTTAAGTTAACCATCGGTTATTATGAAGATATTGGAAGCTATTTGAATTGTTACGACCATGACTGTAATGAGACTTCAAACAGACTTTATGTTCGACTTCAGTCGGGTTGAGGCTATACCATCACCATTCTTTATATCTACCACTTCCTTACTTACGCCATGTTCATAGGTATTATAACTCTGTTCGCTTCTAGAAACCACTGCTGTCACGCATCAAACATAAGAGTAGGGTGGAGATAATTGTGGTAATGCTCGGTTAATCGTACTACTCCTTCAAGACATCTGGGTCTTTCATCGCATCTCTGAGAGTCTCCTTCATCTGGAAATATAACTGCTTATTTTCTTGTCTCCATGATTTTCCACTTGGAAAAACCTCAGTCCAGAGCCTGATCATCCAGGGAATCAATGGTTGATAGTAATCAGACACGTATTCGTCTAATGCACTTGTCAGTCGTTCCTCGGTAGAGATCAGCCCTGCTTTCTGATCAGCAAGATTAGCAGGATTTGTGTAGTTCCACTGCTCTAGGTAATCGACGATACGCTCTTCCTGGTTGGGTCCTGTACAATGTGCACATATCCAGAACAAAACCCAGAACACAGATTCTAGATCATCCATGAAGCTATGGTGGTAGCCAAGTAGTGCTCCAATGGACATGAACACCTTTGTACCTGTCTTCGTCGGCGCTCCAGACGCTTTTGTGCGATCAATACGCGTGGCGACATCCAAGTCGATCAGGAAACCATCATGTTCATCCTCACGAAGCATCATATTGCCAACCGAGATATCACAGTGCATCACATTTGCGTCCACACATTGCTTAAGACCTGCCATTTTCAGCAAAAGGTACCAAAGGATAGCCACTGTGTCATACCTGAAATGCATCCGCTCACTCCCCGGAGCATAGCTACACGACTGCTTGCCTTCCGGATGTCCTTGCCAATGTCCAATGTGATCAGTCGTCGATGCTGTCGGTTAGGTCCGTTATCCTTAAGTCGCAGCAGAGACCGCTTCTTTGTTGGGTGTGGGCTATCAAGAGAGCCCCCTGACCGTTTATTAGAAGAACTTCTGCTCTTCTTGACTCGCTCTATGGGCGAAGCTCTCTTCTCTTCAGGTTGGAAGACACTCTTCCCAGCCGTGCTCGTGACCCAGCTCCGTAAAGTCCCAGAGATATCCTCCAGACATTCATGGTGGTAATGTTGGGCCACATTCGGAGCCTCATGCATGGTCACATCCTTCAGGAGATCTCCCTCCTCAGGTCGCTCAGGGTACTGCCATGAGTCCTTCACACACACAGGTAAGCCCTTAAGTCGTCCCTCCCAACAGGTAGTAGCGCGTCCAACGATTCCAGTTTGTCGCTTAATAAGTCGTACTAGGTCAATCCGTTCTTTGATAGCAGCTCGGGTGATTGAGATGAAGAGACCATGTTCATCTTCAGCAATTGATGGATCGAAGCCAAGCTGCTCATTATCCATGACTAAAAATTGGGTCAGAACAGACACAAACGTCAGCCCATCCTTATTGATGTTGAATGATGGCGAGGCAACACCGCCAACTCGATCAAAATACCACATCCGCATCTGAGGCCCGCACAATGTAAAGCCGAGGACAAACCGGCGAAGGTCCTGTTCCTTGAAGACAACACGCACATAGCGGCTCAGATCTAGCCAAGTGCTCCCACTATGATCCATGCTGGGATTCTTCTTCAACTCCCCTACCACCAAGATCTGCGACCAGTCACACCGTTTTGACCTTTTCTGCGACTGTGGATGTTTGTGAAAATCATATCCAGTTCGCATGTGCGTATCATGAATAAGGCCTATGTCGAGTTTACGTTGCGTCTGATGACCCTCGAGTGGGATATCAGGAACTCTGAGGAGATCTCTCCGTTCCGGAAGCTCCATTTTTTCATCCACAGCCAGCTGGAGAATACGGCTGAATATCCTGTGAAACCAGCTGAGAACAGCCTGTTCATCAGCTGTGGTTGGCCAGTCTAACCATCCAGAATCGTCCTGGAAGAGCTCGCCTTTCTTGCACTCCGCAAAAAATTTTTCGGCAGAAGCTGTAGTGGGAAAAAACCGAGTGATCACTTCAGGACAGTCTATTATTAGGCTGTCCCGGAGCTCAGCTTTAAGGGCGCCATCTATCCACTCTCTTGCCTCTGAAGTATTGTACAGACTGGCCGTGCTGTGCGTGCGAGGCGTCTGCTTATATGAGCCGGTTGTTGGGCGTACTGGGGAGGGCGTGCGTCGCAAGCGTGCCTCTTGACGAGCCAGTTCAATAAGCTCTCGAGCTTTCGTCCGCTCTTCTTCACGCGCTCTCTGCTCGCGCTCTTCTGCCTCCTGACGAGCCTTTCGTTCGCGCTCTTCTGCCTCCTGACGAGCCTTTCGTTCGCGCTCTTCTGCCTCCTGACGAGCCTTTCGTTCGCGCTCTTCTGCCTCCTGACGAGCCTTTCGTTCGCGTTCTTCTGCCTGCCGTCGGTCGCGTTCTGCCCGCCGTCGGTCGCGTTCCGCGTCCTGACGAGCCTTTCGTTCGCGTACCGCCTCTTGCCGGAGGCGTTCAAGTTCAATCCTCAAGTCATCTTCCATTGAGCAAGGTCGAAAATAGAATTTCTTCCCAAGTTACTGAATTTGATCCTTAGAAAGAATTTTCCGCGGAAAGTGAAGGTATATGGTTCTAAAAATAAATAGTCAACAGAGTAGTTGTGTGAAATGTCGGATTTTTCGTATTTCCGTGTCGGCTCTCCATCCGAACAATTGGGAGTATCTGCAGAGTACCTGCCTATGGGCGTAAGGCTGACCTGGTCCTATTTCGGTAGGCAAATGACCATGAGGGTCTTGTATCTAGTAATGTCGCGGGCCTGCAGGCCTCTGTCTCTGTAAGGTCCTAAGACTAGGGTTGCAGGTCCTGTTTGGTCTGAGACTCAGGGTGCTAAGCATAGATCAAGGAGTCTATGCACTCCATCCTAGTACTTGGGCCACGTACATAGCCTCAGGTCAATGGGCCTACAGTGTACAAATTTTACCTTATTACACAGGTCATAAGATTCTATGCCTACACCACTGGCCACAGGGTCTTGTCTCTCTGGCAGCATAGGTACCCAACCCACAGACCTGTATCAGTTTTGGGTCTGTATTCCTAGTCCTATATCTGAAAATGACCTAAGACCTTGCTGGTCGTAAATTGGAGAACACTGCCCCTCTAGTGTTATAGTACTGAATTTGCAAATCTGAGAATTGTATGCTATCAACCTGCTTGGACCTAGCTTGATAGTGGAGGAATAGTTATATAAGGGGTAATAAAATTAATTTCAATTCACTTCACCTCTAAGTAATTGGAAGTAGTGCTTTGAAAGCACTTACCCTTATGTGTTGTTGAACTTATTGGACCAAAAGGCCAAAATCTCGTTAGGCCATATTGATCCTATTCTTAGATACGCCGGACATCGAGTCCTTCCCGGACCTGAAAGGGACTTTCATTGATTACTATAGCTCACGACTACGACATCATGGCAAAACACTTCTCACTCTGTAGAGGGTGAAAGTGCGGGAATGAGTACCATGATCGCCTTCCTCAAAGCTTTCCTTTCTGGGGGATCTCTTCGCATAGTTTCGTTGAAACGGTTGATAAGATTTGCTACAGCACAACCTTCTGCACGAAAATCAATCGGCTATTTAGTAGAGAGAAGGTCAAAAAACAAATCCGCGAGCTGGGGTTTATTTGTCGCACCAAACTTGCTGTGTCCACCTTCTATCAAGCAGCACAGGACATCTCAAGTTTCCAAAGTGTGGGGATCAAGCTCCTGGTTGGGTCCAATGGGAAATGTGTCCCACCAAGTCCTTCACTTTGTCCTCAGTTGCGAATGAAGGACACTCAAACAAATCTTAACTCAGAGCTTCAGAAATTGAAATGAGTCCACACTAAAATAAACATGACTCTACATCTTATTAGTACGGACTCTGTAAACCAAACGTTCCTGTACCTGGGTATCAGTAAGAAAACTTGCTTCATGTGTGGTCATATTCTACGGAACCTCAGTCTGTTTGAAACACAAGATAATCATGGGAAAGTATACTCTCAATGGACATTGCCTAACTGACTTGTTGTTCTCTCTGGGCACCATGGGACCCTGGAACTTGCCATCATGAGTCTTCAAGAAGTGCTGCAGTACGAATCTGCTCTGAAGAATAAACAACATATAGATGCCGTCAAGGAGTCTACTATCTCAACCCCAGTGGCACCAAAGAGACACGTGTGGTCGCCTTTTCAACGCTATGTTCCAGATCCCGGGCTACAACCCAGAGAAGCCGAGTGGTCACTCTGCAGCCCGAGGGCAGTTGCTGCGAGGTATGATATTGTTTTAGAATGTCAATAACTTATCCTAGCTGATAACAGTGACAGAGAGAGTCAAATCAATACGAGCAAGCCCGAAATCTACTTCCCTTCTGAGACAGACGAAGAGCAACATCCTGAGCTAGCGAGCACCCTACGCTCATCAAGGAGCAAATCCAAGCTTTATGCTCAGTGCGGTGCTGAAGAAGAGCTCCTGACCTCCTGCCCGAATTGCGATTCGGACCTCTACTGCAGCAAAGATTGTCGAACAGCGCAATGGTCACGACATAAGTATGTCTGTAGGCTCGGGCGACCGCTAGATGAGGCGGATGTTCTTCCTCGCATGTCAAACTGAGGAATTCCCAGTTGAAGATAGAGTTTCCAGGGCTTTCGGACTTTTATCCTTCGTATCTGCTGCTGACCGCCACAAATTCTTCCAGTTGTATTGCCAACTTGTCATGGCGCGTCACAGAGGAGGAGCTTCGGGACGCATGGAAAGGCAACAAGCTGAGGGAATTTATCCTGTTCCGTGGCTCGCAGATACCCGATCCTGCGACTCGAAATGAGATCGGCTGGTTAGGCCAACAAACTGGCTTCGCCGCCAACGCGATGTCCGACTTTTCTAAGATCATGGAATCAGAGAAGCATCTTCTTAGCGCCGCAGACCGCGAGTCTCCATATCATTTATGGAAGCCACGCGAAAAATTCGAAGCATACCTGTTTCAATGTCAACTTCGAAACGGTCTCATACCAGACGCGGATGAAGACAACTGGCTATTTCTAGGCTTCTGCACAGCTCAAGATGACCATGACACCCAACGACTCGCACAGCTATACAGAGTGCTCATCGACTGCGAATTCGAAGAGTTCTGGAGGGCTATGGTACGGTCTGGAATGGTCGATCTATTCAAGAAGTACGGTCTCGGGCCAGCAATCGCTGGACTGCGCAATTTTGAAACGCTCATGAGCGCCATTGCAACATGGCACCAAAGTGTCTGGGAACTAAAGCAGTTTACCCGTCTGCCAAACCCAGACCCCATGCGCGCTGTCCTTGTGGACTACTGGTTCATGAACTGCGTGACACCTCAGGAGCGACTAGGGCTCCGACAAGTATACACGAAATTCTTCGGACAAGGTGGAGATGAAATGGCCCTGCATGACGCCCGTATTAAGGGCCAGTTGGCTCCATTCCTGGAGTCAGAGTTGGGAGAGCTTCCTTTTGCGGCTGACCTGGTGTCGAACCCCTATCCATTAGAAAGGAGTGGACACATGGGTATGGTAGTTGAAGATGCGTATCTTTGTCCGGAGTCGATCTATGAAAAAGTGAAAAAGGTGCTGGAAACAGAAGGAGACGAGGAGAGAGAAAGGGCCGTCTGGACTATTCCCGATGAGTGCGATGACGGGATGCGCGAAATTACCGAAGGACGGGCACGGTTCCTGAGACAAGCTTTGGGGATCCGAACAACGGTCGTGGACGGGGAAACAATGAAGATTGTTGCCTGGCATGCAGGAGGTGATTCTAATTGAGCTTGCAAGGCTGAAGGAGTTTGTACGAATTGTCATTGCTCCTGTTCTAATGTCCCAGGCTCAGATGATACAGACAGAGTCCTGATTTTCCTTGGGACAATCTCTCTTGACCACACTAAGCCCTGCCAACTGTTTGGACCTTATTGATCACCATATTCAATGCTACAGTTCTCTCCAGTTGACCGGTCAGCGACACATTTCTTTCCAATCCCATCTGTTGCAGGAGCTTGATGATAAACACACCAGTCAAAGTGGCAATTTCAAAAGCAGTTCTCTGTAATATTACAGTTGCACTCCAGACTGCTTACAATTAATATGTTTTCTGGGGTTTAGGTGCTTTCCATACCACCAGAAGGACATCACTTCAATGTGATCAGTAATCTCACACTGTATTGCTGCTCTAATGATTCTTGATCTGTCATCAGGGAATGCAGGTGATCTGGGCCTGAACCATCACTCATGGGAGTTCCCAGCAAGTCATCATTTTGTGACATTTTGTCTCTCTCATCTTGGGGACTTTGGATGTGCCAACTCTGAGTAGTGTCGTAACAAACTGCGAAACCCAGAATGAGAGATGGGGAACTGAAAATTGTAGGCACCGATAGTTAGGAAGCTGTGCCCACAGCGATGTCATTTTTATAATACACCGCACGCGCTGGGTGCTAGGGCCCCTCGTTAGGATTGGACGTGTCATATTACGGTGTCCGCTGATGGAGCATTGGCGGGAACACCTCTGCTGTCTGAACCTGCGAGGAAAGAGAGCCACCAGGTATCTGCGGCCTAGGGCCGACTGAGGCATGGCACAAAGAATGCGTTATCGATCTCAGCATCTGTTCCTAATCACCAGTCTCGCCATGTGTCATCCTTGTTGTCTCTCTTACTTCTTCTTGTGCAACCTGATTCACTGTTAAGCCCCAGTTGACTATTGTTCTGGAACCGTAGATGCGTCTCAAATTCTCCTCCGGGACGGTCTGGTCCCATGGGAGAAAGATTCTTGGGCGTCCATCTCCCCTTACGTTCAGGATATGAATCTCTGACTCCTCGCATCTTGGACGAGCGACTCGGCTCAATCTGTGATCCACGACCCCTCCAGATGGCCCATCATCAAGATCATCGAGGACGACATGGATGTCTCGCTGGAGAACCTGGCCGACATCAAAGGGCACTTGGACCTCGTCCAGCGTTAGCAGATGGAATTCTATTAGACAATCCAGTTTCTGTTCGAAGGCTTCCAGCAGTTAACCGCCCGATTGGACGCCGTGCAGTGTCTACTGGACGAGGTGTCGAAGGCAGCCCACACATTACCCAGGCGGACCTTCCTTGTCCGAACGGGACAACCGTTGAAAGGTCTGCAATAAGAACCCTCTTTCTCACTTGAACGTGGCTGGCTCCACATATTTCCGATTGGCTTAACTAGCCTCTTTCAGTACGTTTCAATGGGGAATCATCTATTCAAGCCTTTCCAAGGCTGCACACTGAAAGTGGCACGATGTAATATACTCAGAGATGAGAAATAGCACACTGCTAATGACGAGTTCGACAGATCCCGCATCGGACTGTGCCAAAGGTTATTATCCCTCTATCCACCCGAAGATTGAACCCAGCCTGACAATGTCTGCATTTTGCGAGCCCGTTGACCTTGGATGTCAATACATTTCCAAGTGAGTCTTTTACACAGAGAGCAACCAGACGTTTACGCTCTGCCTCCGAGTCTTGGAAATGCCTTACAACGTCCTTAAGCACTGCGACCGTTAGGCCTCCGAATTCTTCCAAAAGGTCTGACACTGATTCCCGCCCGAGTAAATCTTCGGCCTTTTTAGACATCAAGTGGGCGACAATATCAGGGAGTTGCGTTTCCTGAGGAGGCAGGGACTGGAAGACGCTTCTCACAACCTGAGGGAATTCTTCTTTGTGCCAGTTGCTTTTCAACCAGCTGGCCAAGCGCTCTCTAGCTAGATCCTTCAAAGGATCAATGCCGAACTTGTCCGCAGCCATAAACACACGAGAATTATTGTATGGGACTTCGTCAATCCCAACAGCTGGAGGAACCTCTGTGCCTGGTGCCTCGGCTATTTTGCTTTCTCCAGGAGGCACTTCTCCGGTAGGATTGTCGACCTTTCCTGCTTCATTGAGCCGCTGATATGTTGAGCTGCTCCCATCTTGGTCAAAATCCCCGAGATACAGGTATGATATCAAGCGCCTAATGGTATCGGAATCTTCTTCTTGAAGATCAACTATTTTCTCAGAAGCTTCCTGCTCAAAATTAGATGAATCATGCAGTGGGCAGATGAGCCAACCTGAAAGCCCCGACAGACAGCTGCGTCAAAAAAGGGAGATTGAGAACAAACAATGGCCCGGTGCACCTTGAACTGGTGACCCTCGCACTTTATGGTCAAGTCGGAGTATTTGCCAGTCCGCAAGATGTCTTCCATTACTAGAGAAATATTGGACGACTCCATTGCTCGCTGGTCCTGTTCGTTTCTTTCAAAAATTCCGATTGAGGAAGAATTCATTCCTTTATCTTTGCTCATCCTCGGGGTTCTAACCTAAAAAAAAAGAGAATAAGGGTGCCTCATTCGAGAGTCTCCTAGCCGCCGGACCTACGCAGCTGCGAGGGGATCTCAAGCTCTTGGGAAGCGGATACATCGAGAAATTTCGCAGCGGGTAGCTACCACGTCACGATGTGCGGGGTAATATCTCTTCAGGATCTCATGACATGTCGAATATCACTATTACCCAGTAACTATTATAAACATGAGCAATAACGTAAATCAGTAGACCCACTTTATTCCACACAATTATGGTGCTACACACTCCGCCTTTTATTCTTGGCGATACGCTGGTAACCGACCCTTCTCCGGAGCGAGGCCCGGAATATTAATAACTGAAGAGCACCGTTGCAGCAAGAAATTATGGTATGGCAATAGCTCGTTCATAGAGATCGTATTGTATGATCTTATCCTAATGAGTGGAGCGCTGTTTTTAGCTCTACCCGGACCCATCCATACCCATCCATACCCATCCATACCGATGAAGTTGGGCGCCAGGAAGATATCGATTGTGTCAAAGCTTCGCGTGCGCACTCGACGGCTTTGCGCAACCGGTGATTCGACTGGATACGAGGACGGCTGGTATTCGGACTCGGTATTCTCGGAACTCGTGAGCTCGGAGCGGCTTCTCTTGTAATTCATTAGCAGAAATCTAAGATCGTGTATGTGTGAAGCTGGTCTCCCAGATCGGCAGCTCATCAAGCAAAGGCAGAGCACTCTTTCAATCTCTGTTCTCAGCCCACGAATGCTCCCGGCAACCGCATCCACAATAGGTCGCTGCGATCTCAATTAGATTGTGATCGACCCTCTCCTTGGATTGAGAGCATCGTTGATCCAGGTGACTAAGAGGTTCATCCCTCCTACAGCGAACTCCGTTGATCTATATCAGGCGTCCCCTAGTTGTTGGAACATTGTAGTTGGAAATGCGTAACGAATTGCATGTGGAAAATATATATAGCATATTCATTATCAGAGATGACGGTGAGTCTTCCTCTTTCCCTTAGGTTCTTGCAGGGTGCCTTGGTCAGAGAAAGGTCTTCCAGATGCGACTAGATCCGCGCTTTCTCAAACGACACGGACAATTTCTCATTCAAACTATATCTGGTTAGAATTTCCAGCCTGTTTTGTAAATGGTGCCTTGCGGAGGGCTCTGGCCTGGACTTCCCACACTGGTTGTGCAATTCCCAGATATCGAGGACCAAATTCATCAATCAACTTTCGAACACAAGCATCATCTGACCCACAGAGGCTAGACTGAGGCAATGGGATGCCCTCAAATTCTTTAAAAGTCAAGTACCGCCAGAGGCTTTTCCAGTAAGCGACTGATGCTCGTGCAGCATGGTGTTCCAGATCAATGTTCTTCGCGACTAAGTAGAATGAGGATTTAATAGCATGAATATTGGGGTGTTTGTAAAGTTGAATTTCAGAAAACTCATTGAAGGCATGGAGCACGCAAGCTATATCCCAGGACTCAATACGGTGAAGAAGCAAGACAATTGTACCGCTGTGTCTGAGATGATTCATTGCGAATATCAACTGCGAGATTGTCAGGCGTGTTGGCTCGCAGTCACCACGGTACCATTCTCTTCGATGATCTTTGCCCACAGCCCCCCCACAGATGACGATGTCGCAGATGTTTCCAAAGAACGGTCGGCATGTTTCAAAATTGTTAGCATCCGGGTGTCCGTCCGGAACACTTTCTTCATAGGCCATTTCCTTCGGATACATTGTGATATCGCCATATACGATATGCTGGCAACATTCTTTCGCCATCACTTCGTAGCCACCGATTTGCGGCGGAAGTGTAATAGCGTCAATTAGTGGTCCTGGAAGGAATCTTGCAGCCGTCGCGGTAAAGCCACCTGGTGCCATACAGAGATCAAGAACTCTGGGCCGGCGAACTTCCAAATTGAACACCCCCGTCTCCAACGCCAATCCCTCCCCAATTTTAAGAGTCATTCTATAGAAACTTTCTTTTGCCTTTTGATTTGGATTCACGGCAGCTCTTCTCCTTTCTTGAAAGAATCTGTCACCAGCTTCGTTTGACCAGCCCTAAGCCCGTTATTCAATGTTTCAATAGTTCAATCAGATGGTAACTCACTTTTTCCTTCAGATCTTTCAATTCTTTATAAGCGGGATTTATGGATATATAATCCTTCCACAATTCGATAAAGTCGCCCATGGTCTCTTCGCTTTGCAGGGTGAAACCCCCGTGGTAGCCTTAGCACTATGGTTGAAAAGGAGCGGGGAACACGACGGGGGCGATCCCGTTCTTGATACCTAACATACCTTACCTGTGAACCTGCAAGAATTAATTACCGCATCAAGGACTGGGATAGGATCAACCCGTTAAATGGTACAAGGTCCAAACGTGGGAGCTTGATTTAGCTTCGCATAGCCTAGTAACCGATCGTATGCAGAGAGGCTTAGGATGAGCTCATGTATCGGCAAGAGGAGGTTTCTGGGCCGCGGAGACGTGGGGTTGAGTTGAATTCTAACAACTGTCACAGTACTGGGCCCTGGAATGAGACTAGAGAGGTTCAATGGGGAAAGGGTTGGTCTTCAGATTTGGATTGGATTCGGTTGCGTTGTCGTTCTTGCTCTGTACACATATTCGCTGCAACCCCTCTTACTCGACGTGTCCCATGCACACTGCAGGGTATCCACATTGGGCTCCATCTGCGGCCCAAATTCCATTCGCAAGTTGTCTCGGGATTGCCGGAACTGCCTCAAAAATAAGCACGAGCCAATAAGCGAGTCATTGGATATCTGCCTAGCAACGTCTGGATATGGCACACTAAGGGTCCGTTGTAAACCCCGACATTTGTTCTCAATCATCAGTTTCACGGTCTGTTGTCTCTGTTTATCTTCTTGCGCAGCCACATGCCGTTCTGCTGCTGGCAACATAGTAGAGACGGACACGTTCATCAACATCTGAAGTACGAACTATGCCGTCACTGTCACCGACAACCATTATTACTATTATAACCTTCATAGTTACCAGTTCGATGATAGACCACGTTCGGTAATGGCAGCAGGAGGATTAATGGCTCTCACAGCCACAGTGAAGCATCAGTGGGCACTAGTTCTGGAGGTACCTAACTTGCAGTTCTGAAAGTTGGGAGAATACTGATACTTCTTCAGTGGGCTGTACATGTGAAAAATTGTACCATGTTTTTCTATGTTTCTAGACAAAAACAAAACATCTTCGCTCTACAATTGCCATTCCCGCCCTCTATCATTAACAGTCTGAGGCCCTAGCCAGTAGGGACTCACGAGACACAAGAAACGACAAAGATGACAGACGATGAAACTGGTGATTTAGAACAGATGCGGAGGTTGAGAACGGACTCTTAGTAAGACTTCGCTAGCCCCAATTGTCACATCTTCCATGCCAGAGTTTTCACTAGGGGATTGTTCTTCGGAAGTTGAATCACTACCGTCAACATTGCGTGGGCCAATAATCCAGTGGCCTGGTTTGAGTGTCCTGGAAACCTAAGGTATGCTTCAATCCGTGATTTTGGTTCTGTTTCGCCCAGCTCTAGTAATTTGGATTGTTCCAGGTCAGAGGGACTTCCTGTACCTGTGATGCTCTTCAAGATTTCATTTGCAACCCAGGAAGATGCATGATGTACAAATCTGGCCAAGTTAATGTATCGTGAGTCTTGTATTTCTCGTCTCAGATGATATGAAATTTTGCGTAGAAGCTTGGTGAGATTTCTGTGAAGCTTTTCTCGTGGCTTCTTTTCAAGTGCATCAATGCAGATCTCTCGAAAATACCCAGCTCTTAACAGGCACTAGGTAAATAATCCAAGCCCATCCATGGCTAGCAAATCATCGATGGATGTACTCGAAGATGAACTCTCTGTCTGAGAATAAAGAGTTACTATAGACTCAGAATCCGAGTCAGAATCATTTTTGAGTGGCTCTCCCTCTTGTACTAGCACTTCTTCTGCTTCCTTCCATCGTCCTCGATCCTGGTAATTACGTGGATAGAGATTGGTCATGCTGGTCAAAGTCTCGGGATGCTTTGGCCCCGGCAATGTCTTCCTTGTCTCCATCGCTGGACTTCCAGAATCTACATCTGAGCTAGGGCCTCCGGAAACTTGCTGTTTCTAGTTCTCTTCCTGCATTCTTCGCTCGTCTAGATCTGCTGGGCGAACAAATGGAGCAGGTTTTGGGGCGTCTGTACCTTCATGTGAACCACCCATCACCCTCTATCAATAGAGTGGCTATGACCAACAAGGGATGACCGTTTGATAGACCCGGTCGGATTCATTAACGTATCTCCCTGAAAGGAGGTTCGGACGAGAAAATTTATCGCAACCCAGTTCTGTAATGCATCGCCTCCTGTTCGGCCTGCCCTACCATTTCCGCTCGGATGGACTGGTTCACCTAGTCTTGGGAGCTCCAAAAGATCAAACAAAGTTGGCTCTGTTGTGATGAAAACCTTGATAATGTCTTCACACAATGTATGCCCTTTCGCCTTCATTGATTCTGGGACAGTCATTCTGAGCTTCTTCTCAATGTTGTGTATGTGGTGTTTCTCATCCTTCTGGGGAAGCACAACTTCATACATTCTGCATTCTGTGGCCTGCAGCACATATTTTCAACCTGCCAGCAAGGACCGAGACCATACACAAAAACATAGAGCATATCACCCCCGTGGTTATCCACGACCAAGCGCGCTGTCGCATTATGCTCTATCTCTATCAGGGTATCGGGCCCGAAAGACTCTCCGTAGCTGCAGATGCAAACATCAAAGGATTCCCGGAATGCATCTGCCGGGGTCTCGTTTCTGAGATGCTTGGTCAGTTCGAACCGAGACAGATGCTCCAAGATGTCTCCAATCTGGTCGATGCTGGTGTGGTTTTGCCGCATGCGGTGAAGATTGATAGTCTCCCAGCCTAATTCATCTAGAATTTCATATTCCTCTGTATCATTCAATGCCGCATGAAACGTGAATCGCCTCGGCTTGCACTCCAAGTGATCGTTTGTTAAGGGCCCTACACCATTCCTCCTGATCTGGAAGAGCAGACGAAAGTCGCGTAGGAAATTTTCGAAGCAGGTGTCGTGTTGAAGGCTTGGCCATCCATCCCGTCCGAATCTGGGTGGGCTGTCCACCCAATGGCTCGAGATCCGATGTGAGCCCTCCCGCGTGGCGGACCTTGGTAATAGCCTCGTGTGTTTGTTGTCGATCACCACTGTCTGCAAAGCTCAGGGAATACAAGACAAATTCATCGCCATCAATAATACTATGCGCTTGACCCGCTTGTAGCGTCATAACATCATCTTTTCGAATAATTGGAAGCAACACAAGAGCACGGCGACTGACGTCCTCCAAATTGAGCACTACAATGTCTAACCCCATCCAGAAAGCGCCAACGGGGAGGAAGGTGGGTCTTCATTTGCAAGAAGCGCATATATATATATATATATAAAGAGTTAGCATGAGACATCAGCAGCAATATAACACTTTTCAAATGTGGGTCTTCATATTTAAGCTGAGAAGCAAACTTGGTAAAGTGAAGCAAGGCGAATGACCAGCAATTGCGTAGCGCAGATTGGATTCATGTATTAATCCTCCAGTCTTGGACAATTGCCCTGAATAGGTACTTTATTATGCCTATGAATGAGAAACTCAGTACATGCGGCCATAGGGTGTGGAAAACAGGGCTTCCCGTCCGCTCAGCCATACTTAAGCCACACGCCGGCTGGTTAGTATTATGGTGGGTGACCACATGAGAATCCCAGCTGCTTGCATGTAATTTTCCTTTTTTATTAATATTTTTCAATCACTCTATTTGGTAGTCGTGGAAGTGGAAGTGGTGGTGGGCAAGTAGCCATATATGCCGCTTTGTTGTTAGTCTGCGTAGCAAGTTATCCGAGCATTTTCCAGTGTAGAAACAATAGCTGCCTGCCTATCTGTAGAAAGGAGAGAATACTGCAGCTGATATATCGCAGATATCCAGATGTTCCTGCATTCCTCTCATCACATTCTGGCCGACTTGAACAAAGTCTATACGAGTGAACGCATTGCCTTTCGTTATCAGCACTTGGCTGGCTCCTTGTACAGAGGACTCCAGCACCTCCATAAGACATATACATACATTCTTGCCTTCCTTCGTTGAATTGCGGGTACATCTGACTGAAAATTTGGACGTCAGTTTTACGGAGAGGCATACACGAGTCGACAGGATAATGCAGTTTGATATATACCAGGAAATCTCCTTTATGAAATTTTGGTAGTTCAGAGCAACATCTATATGAACACGAGTATCGTCAGTCAATTCGAATCCAAAGACGGAACGGGCGTAGTTGCGTTTCTGTGTCTGATATCGTTAACAGTGCCGAGGCACAATAAATCACTGGTGCATCAGTCTGGATGACAGGATGACCCTGTCTCTTATATATGACTAGCATATGCATACATATAACCTTGCATTTCCAATCAGGGGGCATTGACAGACTGGAACAGAATCTGCATGAACATGGAGATCATCAGTCTCACAAGTCATCCGCAGTCGAGTCCCAACAGGAGGAGGAGCAGGGTACAACCGTTAATTACCATATGACGTCTGTCATGCATCTCGTTGGCTAGCAGCCATATACTCTGTCTCACTCCTTCAGACAGGAGAAACTTGCTTTCGACTTTTCTATGCTGTCAAAGCATGGGCGGACGGATATTTCGTGGTATATGCCGGCTGGGCTTGAAAGGTAGCCCTGCTAAGGAGTCATATATGACCATGTCCGCATGTGGAGGACATAGTAAGACGGATTAGGTATATATGGAAAGCAAGGGGAATATGAATATGCCTGGGAAATATATAAAGAGGAGAGTTGGCAGAAAGATAGAAAAAAAAGTCATATATACCAGAACAGGAAGGAGAAGCAGTCTGGGTACCTGGGCACTCTTTGTCCATACGGTTTGTTTGCATTGGAGGGACACGGTTAAGTAGGGCTAGGGAAGGACTGCAGTGTTTGCTTGTCGGTTTCAAATATGCGCCTACAGCTCCATAATACAGTCAACCCAAACAACAAGGATATATTGGTTTATATGTACAGAAGAATTTGGAAAAAAAAAAAGAGGATCTACTCCGCATCCAATGGCGCAACGGGAGCCTGGTTGTCAACCTGGATCCCTCCGCGCTTCTTCTCGAAGGAGTCGGCGAATGGGAGTTTCCAGCCACCCTCGTCTTCAGGTACCGACAGCCACAGGCGCATCAGGTGTCGACGCGGTGCAGGCGGGGCGTGGTCTTTGTACGCGGTGCGGGCGTGCAGAACGTGCGTGTTGGTGACGAACTGGATATCGCCGATGTCGAGGATCATGTGCAGTGAGAGCCGTTGGGCGGTCTCTTCTAGCACTTTTAGGGCTTCTTGCTGCTCCGCGGACAGAGGTGGAACGATGCCCTTGTCTGAAAAGCGGGTGAGGGAGCGGACGTAGTATGGGTCCCATCTACGGTGGTCAGTAGGAAGAAAGCTTTGCTTTCAGTTCAGCGGAGAAACGTACTTGGTGTACACTCGTGGGTTCTCGCCCCGTTCAAGGTACATGACGCTCGTGCGGATGTACTCTTCCTCGCCCTTACTGGTCTCTCCCTTGCGGTCAAAATACCAGATGGGCTGGGTGAGCGTCTTGAGGACATCCGGGCGCTCCTTGCGCAGAATGTTGTAGACGTTGTGCGTGGAGACAATGTCCGACTCGCCGCCCTCCAGGGCCTTAGCGAGGCAGAGAAGGCCGACGAAATCACCATTGTCGGTGTGGAAGAATTGGCTGTCTGGATCAGCCTATTTGTGCATTCGGGAGAGGGAAGAAAGGAGGACAAGTGTACATACCGTGCATTCGTACGATAGATACGCACTTTGTCAATCTGGGAGGAATCCTCACCCAGGTCCTTGACGTGGCCTAGAACATGACCACGGCTGTTCTGGCTGACGAAGTAACCTAGGTACGTTCCGAGACCCATGTAGGCAACGGCGGACTTGTGATTGCCCCATTCCTTGACGGGCCAGCCCTTGAAGAGGATGAATCCTTTTCCGTCGGTGAGATCCTGCTTCACTTTGAGCAGCAAGTTTTCAAGCTTGGGCAGAGGGAAGTTGGACTAGCGGTTCGGAACACGGTCAGCTTGCAGGCATATTAGGGCTTGGCAATGGGGGTAACTGGGGTTGTTTGACTCCTGCTGACCTTGGAGATGCCAGTCAAGGGGATCTTCGAGGCAATGAAGTTATCCGCGGTGGTGCTGAACTCCTCGATTTCCTCCTCGCTGAAGCGGTGAACCCATTTCTCCGGGTTGTTCTTGTAGTCCTCAGCCTTCCACACGGTAGGACCGGAGATCTCCTCGGGGAACTTCTCGAAGGGCTGGAGCTGGTCGTACAGCGGCGGATGCTGGCCAGACGTCTTGAGTCCGTCAGGAAAGATATCGAGGGGCACGCCGCTCAGCTTGTGAGGGGCCGTCGCTGGGGCTTCTGTGAGAGCGGGGGCCATTGCGACAGATGCGACAGACTATAATGTAGCACTGTATGTACTATATGTTTTCCAAGGACAGCGGGATCCCGACTCTGAATTGTCACTTCCTTCCCACGCAGAGTCTGAATCAGAGAAGGAACCCACCGAGAGAAAAAAGGGCATCGCCAGTATTTAAACCGCGGGGCCAGAGTGGGCTGGAGGTGACGTGAGAAAGGCTGTTCCGCGTCGCCGACCTGCGCTTGGTTGGCCTTGGTTGGCAGCGCATCTCGCCATCGAGCGGCCGCGATTGCGCAATCCGTACTGCGATGACTGCGGACTCCGCGAAGAACATCGCGAATGGCTCTCTGCTTCGCTCAGGGTGTCGCAAGAAGGGGAACCAGATTGTGCTAGAGTCCACGGGCGTACCTACTCCGTTCTGGCGTGTCCTGAACCAGTACTCATGAATCCTCTCGTGCCCATCTCGGCCGGCTCGGTTGCTTCCCAGGAGACGTGGTTGTCCGCAGGGCTGGTGGAGAGCGAGCTAGCCCTAAACAACCACAGACGTCGATATTATTCTCAAGTGCCAGCCGTCAATCCCCTCCAGCACGCGACCACGCGTACGACGCTCGTATTGCTGCTCAGGGACTGTTGCTTGCAATGAATAATTGTCCCTGGAACGCACCCGTTTGCCGAATTGGGCTGTGGGCTGTGGGAACCATGGGATTGCCAATGCGGAAAGGCAATCCGAGCCCCGCGTTTACATATCAATTCGCGATATCGGCTATGGCATGTTGAGCATATTGAGCATTGCGAGCATCACATCGCACCGTTCGTAGACTCCTCCTAGTTGCTAACCCTCGATATACACCCGGTTCTAGAAACAACCTGCGGTAGATCATAGCAAATGGCGCACAGAATCCACGTCGCCGTCCTAGACGCCGACGCCCCCATGCCTGCTGTCTACGCGGCCAGAGGCCTCTACAGCTCCCAATTCCGCACCCTCCTCCAAGCAGCCGCGGGCAGATTAAACGACAAGAGACTCTTCACGACCATGGAGCATGTCACCGTCCATGCAACCGCGTACGATGCCGTGGGCCACGCTCTCCCGCCGCTGGAATGTCTACGAACTCATCCCCGTTCCCCGGAAGACGCTTCCTACGGTCCCCTGGGTCCCATCGACGCCATCCTCATCACCGGCTCTGCAGCTTCAGCCTATGACAGCCACAAGCACAGCTGGATCCCGGAGTTGCAATCGTTCATTCAGCGGGTGTACACCAATTATCCCCTCGTGAAGATCTTCGGGTCGTGTTTCGGCCATCAGATCGTCGCGCAGGCCCTGTTATCCACGGACACATATCCGGACGGCTCAGCCTTTCACGTCCAGGCTTGTCCCGGCGGTTACGAAATTGGGATTCACCCTGTCAAGCTCAATGGGGAGTTTACTGCTCGTTTTGCGCCATTACTTCCAGATCTTGTTGGGAAGGGGTCCTTCCGCGTCCAGTTGATTCATGGCGATAGAGTCGTTCCGGTTAAAGAGGCTGCGGCTCCGACTCCTGCACAGGCGGATTCCCAGTTGCCCTCTCCCTGGATCAACCTGGGAAGCACCCCGCTCTGCCCCGTTCAGGGCCTGTATCTCCCGCGCCGCGTCCTGACGTATCAGGGACACTTCGAGTTTGACACTTTTGTGAATCGCGAAACCTGTCTTGAGTTTGCGAGGAGGGCTAGCTGGCCAACGTCCTTTCTGGAGACTGCGCTGACGCAGATCGATATCGCCGCGCGAGGTCGGGTAGGAGGAGATGCCTATGATGACGATGACGATGACGATTCCAAATTGGCTGCGGACATTGTTGTGCTGTTTTTTGCCGGGGAAGACGGTGTAGATCTCCGCGATGCCCAGATACAGACTGCAAGCTATAGTGTCAGTCCGGAAACTGGGATGATCACCCCTCCGCTTGTGGAGGTGGGCGAGAAGGTTTGGTCATGATAATGCATGCAATATTCGAAGAATTATGATACCGTGATGCTGTACATGGAAACAGAACATACCAATTCAATCCATTAATAATTTTACCATCCTTTACCATAAACCCGCTTTGCCATGCATTTGGAAAAACTTGAAATCGACCGTCAAGGAACAATCCGATAACTCCCCCCGCTCCCAATCTCCAACCTGCCCTTCGCGACCATTCCAGCCAGAAACTCCCGGAGCTCCTCGTTACTAAACGGGAATCCGCCCGGGACGACCATTTTCAACATCATCGAGATCTTTTGTAGTGGCATTGCGCCCTGATTCGTCAACATGCCCACAATGAATTGCCAATACAGGTTCATCTTCTCCATTGCTGCAGCTTCCGCGGACTCTTTAGCCGCTGCCGCTTCAGCCGCCGATGCTGCTGCTGCTGCTCGGGCAGCTGCTTCATCCGAATCATCATGGACAATATTCTTGCCTTCGCCTGCGCCGGTCGCCGTGCCTGGATGGTCGATATCCAACGTGTCGGTGCTATCCGCCGTTTCTGAAGGAAGCACTTCAAGAACTCGGAACGCGTCGCGGGACGTTTCTGTGAGAATGCGCTTACTTACCCAAAACAGACATGCGCTGCGGACAAGAGAAGGACTCATTTGCAGTCGTTCAGACAGTTCAGGAACCGCCAGCGGTACTGGATTTGATGCATCAGACTGAAAGGCGTAAATAACACTAGCTTGCCAGGTCGTCACTTCGTCGACAAACACCCTGTCCTCCAGGTCCAGCTCAACAGTCACTTGTCCCAGTCCGTTGAGCCAAGTAAGTTTGCGAGACGGCTTGAGAGATTCGAATCCTGCGGCGTACCGTTGCTGCAGCCGGGTCACTTCATCGGGTACTTCAAAGTCCTGGCCCTGGAACTCCGGCCAGAAGAAGCGAGATAGAATCTTGGCATGTATTTCCGGTAGAGGTAGTTCACCTTGAATTTTCCGCGAAGGTCTGCCAGCGATCGCAGGATGCTGCTGCACAGCGCGCTCTGTTTCCGCCGTTAGTCCTTGGTCATTCCGCACCACCGTATCAACTCGTCTGGAGTCAAAGATATCCCGCAGCATAACCTCGCATGCCTGCAGCGCAGAATCGCCGAAACGCATCTTCAGCAACTCCAACACCGACATTTCCTGTTCGAAATCTGCGCGTTTCCGAAGTAAGCGTTCCGCCAGCATATTCTGCATTTCCTTGACGAACGCTTCCTTCGATTCAAACAAGCTGATCAAGCTGCCAATCACATCTGATGATTTCGGCTTTCTGTAATCTGGAGCAGCATCGATCGGATCCGGCACCCAATTCATGTCATCCCAGTCCAACTCCCCTGCATCATTGCGCAAAGAGAATTGACGATGTGCATTGGCCAGTTCGACCGCTAGTTCTACCAAAGTTTCGCTGTTCGACGAATCTGGCTGGCCGGTGGCATCTTCCGGGTCGGCCAAAAGGCCACCAACAACTGTCTTGATGGTATCATTACGTTCCCGCAGATACCTGCGGATCGGTCGAGCGACACGGTCCAGAAGAACGCCCTTGGGGTCCAAAAGATTGAACGCCCGAATAATTGAGATATATACCTGCAGAATTTGCACTGTTGAAGCGCCCGGATGTAATAACCTTTGGTTCAGTACAGCAGTAAATGAGTGCGCCAAGTAAGACCGCGCCGCGGGATACGTAGTAAAATACCGCAGATCCTCGACGGCGCCGACACTTGCAGGCCATTCAACGATAACTTTGAATAATTCCGAAGTTCGCAGCGCGCCGAGACGCGCAATGGCAATCTCCTGCCATTTTGTCACATCGCCTAAGCTCACATCCAGACCGTCCTGGGTCTTCGTTTCGGACTCGGGGGCATTTATGATGGCCAGAACTTGGACCACAAGCCGCGCAAATAGGTTTTCGACCCACTGGTGGAGATGCTGCGGCGCAGAGGTCGGGCTTTCCCATTCACCCGTATATGCCGCTTGGATGAACGCCGTCATAACAGCATTCATCACACTAGCAAACACCTTCTGCGCTTTGTCTCCGCCCAAGCCAACAAGCTGCAAGTCGCGGAGAAAGGACAGCAATCTGTCCCTTGTAGCTGTAACCCGAATATCCTCGCCCTCGGTCATCATGAGAATTCTTGCTTCTGCAGACGGCTCGTCTCTCCAGTCACGATACGAAACCGAGTGTCTTCGGTCGACATCCATATCACCAATAACAGACCTATCCCCGTCTTCATCCTCACCCAGAGTATCGATACCCAAGATAACCCAGGCTCCCCTTGTGAGTTCCCTACTCAGCAATGAGGATATCTGAGACCAAGGTAATGAGTACGCAACGGTGGCATGGAAACTGCATTGAAATCTAACAAAGGCGCCTTCTTGTTCCGTGCTGCCCATGATAGGCAGAAGAAATTGCAGAAGGGGAGCAAAATAAACTCTCCGTGCCAATTGGAGGCAACTGACGACTTTCTGTAATCTACCCGTATCATCCTCATCCGCACTGTCTAGTAGCTACAACAATCATTAGTGGAGGCGTCAATGCAAGGGGCCCTCGTGGCATACATACCCGGAGCAGCCCGCTACGGAAATTCTTCAGAAAATGTCTCCGAGTTTCATTCGCATACCATTCAAGCAGGTCCTGGTCTGGCGATGATGAAAATCCCTCCCTGAGCACATACACCAGTGCGTCGGCGGTCTCCTTAGACAACGAATCATACCGATTCCACTGTTCCAGAATTTCGGCCTCATCAACCTCCTCTCCCCCGAACCCCGCCAACACTTCGAACCCTTTATCCGGAACTGCCAGAAATGCTGTAGCTACACGCCATTTTCGATCCCAAGTGGCCCTATCCAGCCATGATTCGCTCGAGTCGCGGGCTCCCGTGTTATCGTTGCTGGCTGAACGAGACGACGCGGTAGAGCGGCGATTCCGCGACACTGAAACATGGCTCCCCGCGGCTTCAGATTCAACTGAGGAACCTGCTGCAGTAAAATCCCTAGACGATGCTTTCGAGTGAGACTTCGTAGATGCGAGAGCTTCCAGTGATGCGGGCGGGAAGACCGAGTCGAATACACGTCTCCGACCTGCGGAAATGGGCGCAGTTGAAGTTCGCAACATTGTGTATTCGGGGACCCCTCTCTCTCTGACTTCACCTGGCGGTCATTGCTTTCAGCTATGTACTGATGCCAGTTAGTGCATACTTGTTGTTCGTTTGCCGAAACTGTGGTCGCCGCCCAAACACATCTACGGCAGAAGCTCACGTCTATCGAGGTGCGGAGGCGCGTGTTCACGTGACCTTTTGTAGGACAAAGACGTATAACTGAGCGATTTTTAAGAAGGTTTAATCGAATTCATGGGAAATGACAAACCAAGTGACTCGTAAATCGGAGAGGACGCGGGACGGGACCAGAAAGAAAGGTAGTGAAAGGTGCGCGACATCCACTACCTCTACGTACGTATCCTCTGTACGGCCCCGCATAGCATCATCAAGTATCTATTGGGTATCTTTGGCTCTGACATCAAAAACAATTCATATCTCATAGATCCAAGGCTAGATTCTTACTATCCCTGATGGGCCCCATGTCCTCAAGAAGGGCCCAATTTACAACTCTAGACAACCCTAGCCAATACCGACATGTGAGATGCTGGTTGACCACCACTGTGGTTCAAAGCTCAAGGGATATTTCCTGCTACCCACGGCATCACGCGTTATTATTGCCATCCACCTTCTCCCACTCACTGTCTGTACTTCCGTAACCGGAACTTTCGCCACCAATGCTGGGTCGCTTCCTGACCTCCCTAGGATCCGACGGCGGAAGAAGAGCGGTAGAAACAGACGGGGTCACAGCCTGCGTCTGCGTTCGACTCTGGAAAGTTTCTGTCTCAGTGTCACTTTCACTGGTATCGATAGAACCCGGAGGCCTCATCGTGCCGACAGGCTTCGGTTCGTCCCCTGACTCAGGGCGCTGCTCTTTGTCATTCGCAGGAGACTGTGCCTGCTTGAGTTCGACTGCGAACCAGTTGATCAACCACCATAGCGCAGCGGACAGGAAGGACAGGATGGCGAAATGGATGCTGAAGGTAGATATGAGGAGAACGAGAAGCAGGAGCTGAAGCGCAGCGAAAGTGACGTTTGTCGCAACCAGCAAAGTTGGCGTGGGACCCGGAGTGAAAATACTGGTCCAGAGTTCCTCTACAAAGGAACCCATTTCGGCTTTTGGAATAAAAAGAGCAGCAGTGAGAAGGCACTATGATTTCGCGGTTCTTCGATCTGAGGTCGCTGTTTTGGAATGAAAATGACGTTGTCGGAAAGCGGAACCGCTGGAAATTTGGCGTAAGATCAGGTCACAAGCGTGTGTTGCTGAGGAATGACGCTGGTTGGGCGACTTAGTGCAAGAGATGCGGGGAATCCTTCACCCTGCAAACGATATGATAATTAATTAACGGGTTTAGCCGATCTAGGGAGGACGCCGAGGTGTCTTTCTGGACATAGTCCCAGTAGTACCTAGGTATCACTGGAGTACACCGCCCGTTGTATGCGTCGACTTCCAACGCGGAGAAACAAAGAATGCTGAACAGGGGCATTTAACGAGGACCTCGGGGTCGGCAGGATAATAAGGGCGGTATTAGGTGGATCTTACTCCCTTAGGAAAAGAAAATCGTAGGAATGCAGGGGTCAATACTGGAGGAGCATTCTGAATCGGAAACGGCGCCTCCTTGTTGGGTGACTTGAGATCACAGATCAACGAAGCCCGGCTACCTACCGAACTCTTGCTGGGAGAATCTCGTACAAGAGGGAGCAAGGCACTTAGACAGCAAGCGCTGAAATATCTACAATAAACTGGTTAGAATCGTCAAGCCTCTGGGTAGTTACAGTTATCGAAGACGCCTGTCGAGTCCATGCCTCAAGAGACGACGCTGTCTATCCGTGAAGTGGTCATGTGCTCCGCACGTGTCTCCTTACCCATCAGATCTGTCGAACATCGACCATCATTTTCTCTCTCGATATCATCCTTGATCCTCTCAGCCATTGAACCTGTCAGCAGATTCTAGCATTCTTCTTGCCACATAGGTTGGTAGCATGAATCCAATTTTGGGTATCGCTGTTACTAGTAATCAAGGTCTGTTTGTCTCTCAAATCGACTTACCACCCCGAACCGTTAATCCTCCTTGCTTCTAAAGCAAAGTTTCATGCTTGTTGGCCAGGGATAGAAGTTGTCTGCTAGCTCAGCATGACATACCATTATTATCCATCCTTGTACTTTGGATCTTTCGTTTAACCCTTTTCTCTTTCCGCTGCACTTTTACTACCGGACTTACACTCCAATTGTCAAATCCTCTGTCGCTCTCTTACACGGGCTCTAGTTGTTCGATGCATTGACTTTCGGTCAACAGGTGTTTTTGGTTCCCCTGATATCCATGTGAACTATTTAATAGGCTGTTCTTCATTCATCGTTGGGGAGTTTTCATACCAGCACGCTAAAGATCTCTATTGGTCTTCGTTCTCTCTTTCCAGTCTGCCGCTGTTCACTCCAGCCATCCGGCTTCTTTACGTCCAGGCCTCTTTATATTCATAAGGTCAATCATGGTGGACAAATCTTTGCAATATGAAGATGACGTTCCCACGGAAGCTGATCGTCTCAGACGAGGCTCCAATGGTTCATTCGAAATAGGTAATGACAATGCGGAACCACTGTTGAGCAGCAGGGAGCCGTATGGACCTCCGGGTCTTGCTGGCCTCGTGGCAAATCCATTTGTGTTTCTCTGCGCAGCATGCTCTGCCTTAGGCGGACTCATGTTTGGATACGATCAGGGCGTGGTGTCTATTATACTAGTAATGGACCAGTTCCTCGAGCGTTTTCCTCGAGTTTCTGACCAAGCTCCAGGTGCTGGCTTCTGGAAGGGTTTGATGACAGCGATGATTGAGCTAGGTGCACTTCTGGGTGCTTTCAATCAAGGGTGGATCGCAGACAAGATCTCCAGGCGGTATTCGATTATCGTCGCGGTCGCTGTCTTCACCATCGGCTCAATTCTCCAGACTGCTGCAGTGGACTATACTATGTTGACTGTTGCCCGTTTGATCGGGGGTGTAGGAATTGGCATGCTCTCCATGGTTGCTCCATTATATATATCTGAAATTTCACCCCCCGAGTGTCGTGGCACTCTTCTGGTCATGGAAGAGCTCTGTATCGTGCTGGGGATCGTTATTTCCTTCTGGATTACGTATTGCACACGGTATATAGAAGGGGAATTGGCATGGAGACTCCCATTTCTATTACAGATGATCCCTGGTTTTGTTATTGTTGGAGGTGTGGCTGTGCTTCCCTTCTCTCCGCGATGGCTTGTCTCCAAAGGTCGAAACGAGGAAGCTCTTCAAAGTCTTTCCGAACTCCGAAGATTAACGACCTCAGATAAGCGCGTCCGACGAGAGTTCCTAGATATCCGGATTGAAGACCAGTTCCACAAGGAAATGGAAGCTGAGAGACACCCTACCCTGCAAGGCAACGATATTAAAAGCTCACTTCGTCGAGAACTCTCTTCCTGGATGGATTGTTTCGGGCCGGGTTGTTGGAAACGGACACACGTCGGAATAGGTCTCATGTTCTTTCAACAGGTCAGTTTCTGTCAAAGTTATCCCTTTGAATTGGCGGCCTGGTGCACCAACCTGGTTGATAATATACTACCGTTAGTTCGTCGGAATCAACGCACTCATTTATTACTCTCCTACACTTTTCGAAACCATGGGCTTGGACAAGGACATGCAGCTTATCATGTCTGGAATCCTCAATGTGACGCAACTGGTTGGTGTGACCACTAGCATCTGGACCATGGACTCTGCTGGCAGGCGTGTCCTACTACTCACAGGCTCCGTTTTGATGGCACTTTCCCACATTGTCATCGCCACTTTAGTTCGCCTCTATGGTGAGAATTGGCCGACTCATAAACAGGAAGGCTGGACCAGTGTTGCCTTTCTTCTATTCTTCATGCTTGCGTTCGGATACAGCTGGGGCCCAGTGCCTTGGGGATTGCCAGCAGGTATGTTTTGACTGAGTAAATGATCTGGTATCCTAGGACTGATAGGACACAATGTAGAGATCTTTCCCTCCTCCCTCCGCTCCAAAGGCGTGGCCCTCTCGACTTGTTCGAACTGGCTGAACAACTTCATCATCGTGAGTCCGCCGTCCTCCAGATGTACTGATCCATTCTTCTGATTCATCGGACTGATACACTTCTCCTGTACTCAGGGCCTGATCACTCCTCCTCTTGTCCATATCACCGGTTACGGAGCCTACATATTCTTCGCCTTTTTTTGTGTCCTCTCGTTCTTCTGGACGTTCATCTTTGTTCCTGAGACTAAGGGACTCAGCTTGGAGCAAATGGACGACGTGTTCGGTGACAGCACAAGCAGGGAAGAGCAGTCGCGTCGACGAGAGATTGAGGCGACACTTTTGAGAACTGAACGTGAAGGTACGTTTTTATTTGGCTGAAATATACATACAGAACACCCTTAGCACTTAGAAACATCCATGATTTTGTTATGCGCGGTCCGGTGATCAAGTATTAACTGACGTCGACATGCAAAGAGCTCCGCTTAGCGCTATCTAGAACCGGTGAAGAACCCCTGGAAGAGCTTCCGTTGCTGGGCAATGACGACCGATAGTGCATTTCGATGGCAGGTCATTTGGCTGTATGTTGCTGTGTCAGCTCAACAAGTTCACTACAACAGGCAAGGTTCTCTTAAGCCGATATTTCCCGGAAGCCAAGCGACGCTTTGCTGCAATGGCGACTTTGCCAATGGGACATATCCTAGTTGAAGTAACATACCTGCACTGAATCGAAGAAAAATCCAATTGAGAAGAACCTACTCGCATAGAACAGCTCTACTTTTACTAGATTAGTTGAGGACGTCCGCAGCTTGCCAATGTCGGTCGGCGTATGAGTTATTATTAGAATGTCCGACCATCATTAAACAGGAAAACGCGCGGAATCCCGAGGAAAACAGCAGGATCTGAGTGCACCGTACACCGCAAAATGACGGCGCACGCTAAGCTGCAGGTCGGCTTGGCTGATGCATGAGGCAGCGTCATTCATCTTTTTGTTCCGAAGACCCATTTTCGGAGGGTACTGGGCAATCACGGTCAACAACAGTGATGCTGTCCAACCCGCACGAACGTACGGGTACGGCCCAGGTGGCCTAAGATACCCGAACGCATGGATTGGAACGGAACGGCAGTGCATGAATGTATGCAGCTCGATTGGGGCGCATGTTTCGGAGAGGAGGGACCACCAATGCGGCTTTTCTGCTTCCCCGCAAAGATTTGAGGCCAAGCCATGGGCATATGCGCAGTCGTGGCCACTTCACAGCCCTGGCTCGAAATTATTTCGGCATTTCCCCGCCACGAACCTTGCTAAGAAGCACTCTAGACCATGAGCATTCTCTGTTCAAGGGCCATTCACCATCGTCAAACACTGCAGTCGTTTGACGTGGCCCGAGAAAGATAATCCGGTCTGCGGGCATGCACAAGACACTTTCATAATGTGGGGGCCAAACCCACTCGCTAGAGTACGAGGAAATCTTGGAACCGGATCTCCAAACTGCGACAAAAAAAAAAAAGAGGAAAAGGGAAAAAAAAGCCAGCAACGACAAACAAACAACAAAACGAAACTAAGAAAAAGGCTGTCGGATTTATCACCAAGAACAGACTGAGGACCTCGCAGGCTGCACCCAATGCCGCGACTATTCGTCGACGCAGGCATGCATAGCCGCCAGTGGCTCGGCTCTTCCGATCGGCCGATGAAAAGCCGAAAGGTTGACTTGGCCATCCCCGTCTTACCTTACTCTGCCATCAATATACATTCATTTATTTTACTTCCATGAGGTATGATAATGATGGTATGGCTCTGCCCGATGTCTACATAGGTGAAGCGGACCTGCCGGCCCGCCCGTCTGCTCCTCCGGGTCTGCCCTGCGCATATGCATGCACTGCGCTTGCCGGTACACAGCTTTAAGTAGGGGACACCATCTGTCAGGTACTGTACGACTTGTGAAGTGTGAGCCTACAGCCGACCGGCCGGGGAAGACCCTGTTTGGCCCGTGGCTTCCGCAAGGAACAGCAGAACACCACCAGCGTCATAGCAGCTAAAATGGCCCCCAAAATAAAAAAGTAGCGGCGGTTCAAGACCCGAGGACGCGCAGCGGCGCGAGCTGGCGGCCCACAGTGACCCACACCGCGCTGGGTTCACACCTAATAATAATGGCTCTCCTCGCGTCTCTTGACGTCCAGAACCACCGTTTATACTGATAGGGATTAGGGCAATTGATCTCTGAGCGCATCGTAGTCCTAATCTCCCAATCAACCACGGCTGGGCCCGAAGTACCTGCCAATCGTCCAATGACTTGACCGGGGGCCGCTGAGATACTGTTGTCTCACTGGAGAGATTCGCCGTTTCATCTCAAGGTTCTTCGTTGCTTAGCATCCAACTGTCACCGTTCGTTCGGGCGGCCAATAACTGACCCTGTTACCCCCGCCAGTGGCATCCCCCCGATCCAGGGCTGTACACGCTGTAATACGTATTATTATGGGATGATAATAATACCTCACAGTGGCAGTCAGCGCGCTTTAGAGCACGTAATTACCCGTACATGTCAGTAATGTACATGCATGGGATGGCTGATATACATCGTAAGCCCATTGCTGCTGCCTGCAGGCGTCAAACACAGCCAGTGGCTGCCCGGAGACGGCTTTTGGTCCGTTTCTTTTCTTGTCCTTCTCCCCCCTCCTTCTTTTCACTGTCAATTTGTCGGTTGCTTTCCATGATCTAGGTGGGTGAACCGGCTAATACCCCAGCGAAATTCATGCCGTGGATTCCAGTCATGCAATAATACCATGGGACGCATGCCTTAACCTTCCCACACTGTGTATATTAAGCCTCGGCCATTCCTGATGATTTTGCTTTATCTATGACCTTGATCTTCGAAATTTTTTTTATTTTTCGTTTTTATTTTCTTCCTGTCGAGCTGCCCTACGCGTCAATTATATTAAGCAGATCATCCGTCCGTGACGGATCCCACAGGATCAGAAAGCTTACGCGACTTATTCTATCAGCATCGCTGGAAGCTGGCGAAAGAGAACATTCGGCTCACTGCCCAGTACAGTTCAATTCCCTTTCCGGACAAAATATCCGACCTACAGCTCCAGTTGGCATGCTCTACTTCTCACATTGCTTCACCCACGTTGCCCGCTGCGGAGAGGTTACTCCATCGTCAACTCTTCCAATCCCACTCCCTCGGTTTAATCCTCCCAGAGTAACGGAGGTAAATACTGAGCTTACAACTTTTATTTTTCAAGCTCCAAGCCACGAGAACGTTGAAAACTCGGCGGAAATTTGGCTTCCCCCTCTCGGGGTACATCGCCGTCGAACTGCTGAGATATTTGAAGAAAGAGATCCGTGAATGTATAATGTCTTCGTACCATACATCTGCAAACACCAATACATATCTAGCGGCGCAGATGAACCAGGATTCGCCAAGTGTGTTTCTCTCCCACAGTATCTTGCGCGCCTCTGCGGCCTTTCAGGGAACTAACCGTGGCAGATTATGCGTGGGCAAGTCGGCAGCCTTATAATCTTCAGGCCTCTGTTCCAGTGACCGGGCAGTCTCTGCCGCAACTGCAACCTAGCCCTGCTTCCAACTTTCCTAACAGGTACGACAACAGTACCCTGCAGAGCAGCAATCTGTCAGGCTACTATCCCCAAACTGGTCTCTCACAATCCTACCTCTCGTCTCCATCTGAGGGACGAGTCTACCATCCAAGAAGGTACGTACTGTGTCCGAAGATCTTGAGACACTGCGCTGCTCTTAAAAGAAACTAATTCGTGTCTCAAAAAGGGCTTCTGTGGCACCGTCGGTCCCCAGCAGTTCTCTTCTAAACAATCATTCAGCGTTCCCAGAACAACAAATACTGCACTCGTAAGCAGGGTCGTTTTTCTTGTCATGGTTTCGTTGCTGACAGCTGTATTCGAGATCCCCGTCCTACGTTCTCAATCATTCAGAGTATTATCTGCCTGAGTCTCCTTCTCTCCCGTTAGTCTTAATCCTAGTTATTCCCACATTCCAGTTCGCTCACGCCATTTGAAGTGGAAGTTTAACTGACATGACGACAAATCATCAGTTCTCACCGAATATCGGCCTCAGCAGGGTCTCAACCAACCTCCCTGCCAACCCCAGAGACTGTCTACCCTACCGAGCTGGCGCCAAGCTTATCAGAACCTGAGCGTCAGTTGCCGGTCACCTCCTCTAGGCCAAGGCCCCAGTGCTGGGACCATGGATGTAACGGGCGTGAATTCTCGACTTTCAGTAACTTACTACGTCACCAACGAGAGAAGTCTGGGGTGATTGCCAAGGCAGAATGCCCGATCTGCGGTGCGGTCTTCACCCGCACTACCGCTAGAAACATACACGTGGCTCAAGGAAAATGCAAGGCTTCTGGAAGGGAAGTCTCTGCTGAGTGACGTAGTTCTTTCTTCATTGGCGCGATAGCTCCATTTCGTTCTCCTCCGTATTCATGAGGCTGACAGTCATCGAAACGTTGAAACGTCTCTTAATGGATTCTTGGTGGTTGTCCACAGTATTTCCTGTTTATATATATAATATCCTATGAAATATGAACTATGTACAGACAAAAGGGATCAATTGCAATTTTGTGCGTCTAGAATTGGACAGTTCAGATCCGTGCGTGGCGAGGAGTCTGAAGCCCTCAGCGGAAGTTTTTGTTTATGCCTCAGGTATAAAATTTCGCCTTAGCCGTGACGTCGCTTACATCATCGGCCTGTTGCGGCTCGGTCAGCTGACCGGCCAGCAGGGAGTCGTCCACCATCGATCGACGATGACTCCAGCAAATGCGACTCGCTTTTCTTCATCTGCAACTCGCTCTCACCATGTCCTCTAACTTTTAAACCTGCTTTCCATCCATTATCCCGCCCTTTCGTTACCCAATTGAAAGGGTTTCCGTGTACCTCTTCAATCCACCATTCCGAGGATAGCATCGTATTCTGAGGCCCCAAAATGACTCTATCACTGTATTACATTGTCCAGAAAAACAAAGTTTGCTGTCCCATCATCTGCTTCTTAATAGCTTCTCTATTATTACGGTGTCATTTACCTTGCGGCCAAACTCGATTATATCGATTAGGCTTAGTATAAGCTATCCTTATTAATGGTGTCGAGTATCCTGCATTGACCTTCAGGTGCACATTGACCTGCCTATTTTGGTTGCGCTGCGCCTTTTTTGAGGGACAGTCAAGATTTAACAAGGCACCATGGCGTCCGTCTTCACATATGATCCTGACCCTCCAAGGGTTTCATCACCATGGTCTGCTTCGGGATCATCCACCCCTCAACTAGCTGTCACTGGTACTCGCGGAATGGCCATCAAGTCTCGTTCGAGCTCATATATAGACCATGCCGATCTTGATTACCTATCTGATTATGGAATTACGAAGCTGGAGCCCGAACCACAAGAAGGTCCTACCGAGTATAAACTGCATCTTCTTCTGCGTCCGCGAAGGCTGTATTCATCCATGTCGACTGGCCACCTTGTTGGCGGTTCCTACCATTCAAGGGTGAGCTTGTCGCCATCAATTCCGTCTCCGTCAAGTTACGATACCAGTCCGAAGCTCTCGAACCCGAGGCCCCAGCAAGCCAAGTCTAGTCAAAGCCGCCAGCAGCGGCTGCAGCAGTTGACGACGCAACTTCTGTGGCGCTTACAGCAATCGTCGCCATTTCATTCTTCGACTACTGCTAACCCAGTACTACCCTCGTTTCCAGAAGCAACCCCGAAACTTGGCCAGCCTCCACCGAAACCAGCACGGTTGCTTCCTGGTCTTGAGGAGAGTCAGGGCGCTTTATATGAGATTGGCGTTGCCGATGATGGTACTTTCGTGGGTCTTACGCAGGACGAGCTGGAAGAGAGTCTGGCTACTCTGCAAACCATGGCAGCCAGCTTAGGCTGCAAAGTCGAACTTCTTCGCAGAGTGATTGTCGGGACCTGTGAATGGACCGAAAAGGAGCATCTCGATCATGGGAATGAGACCGCAAAAAGTCACTCGGAGAGCTTATGGGTCGCTGAGGCACTTGTCACACCGGACTTGGATCTTTACAAGTCCTCCGTGCTATTAAACGAGTCACAACTGGAGGGAGCACCCGAGAGAATGGCTACGACAGAGAAGACGGTTTTTAAAGGTGGCCATTCCAGGACCGAACAGATTCGTCTCTCTATTACCGGTCCAAGCGCTGCTGGAAAGTCGTCCCTGTTAGGCACGTTGACCACGTCTCTCCTTGATAATGGACGAGGTAAAAGCAGGTTGAGTCTGCTCAAGCATCGGCATGAGATCTCTTCTGGAGTCACCAGCGCAGTTGCCCAAGAGCTGATCGGATACGCAGCTATGCCACCTATTTCAGGAAGAATAGACGTTGTAAATTATGCTTCAGGCAACGTTGCTGCTTGGGATGACATTCATGCAGCATCTGAAGATGGTCGTCTTGCTTTCGTTTCCGACCTTCCCGGCTTAGTACGATATTCCAAGTCTACCTTGAGAGGGTTAATCAGTTGGGCCCCTCACTATGTGATGCTTTGTGTTCCTGCCAACAGTGACGAAGACGTTAGTCCGGAGACTGGCAAAGATCCCGCCGAGCATGTAAGTGGGACTGAGTTATGCCTGGCCTACCTGGATCTTTGCATAAAATTGGGCGTGCCGATTTTGGTAGTAATCACCAAGTTGGACGTCGCATCAAGGGCAGGCTTGAAGCGCACCCTTACAAAGGTTTTATCGGCGCTCAAGGCTGCTGGCAAAAAGCCAATCATGTTACCTATGTCGGAAAAAGCCTCAGATTTGCACCAGATAGGAGTGGTGGATAGTGAAGAAGTTCGAAAACTGGTAACTGGTGTAGAGGACTGGCTTTCTACAGTTCCCATAATCCTCACCAGCGCTGTTGACGGCACCGGTGTAGGGAAGTTGCACGCTTTCTTTCGATATCTCCCCATTCCACGACGTCCACCTCTGAGATCTGTCTTCTTGAATAAGCCGACACTGTCACAGTATTCCTCGTCAGATATCTTCGACATTGATGAGGTGTTTGCGATACCTCCATCGAAAGTATATTCCACAGCTGCCGAGGAGTTATCTAAGCGAAATGAAGGAGTGGTCCTATGTGGTCTCGTACGCTATGGGAGTATTTCCATAGGCGATAAGCTGGTCGTCGGACCGAGTCTAGTCGATCAGCAGACCGAACAAGCAAGCTCACCGGGCCGAAGGATCGCGAGGCCAGATCAACACTCTCCGCAATCAATTCGCAACAGGCAGCTCTCTGGAGAATTTTCGACTTCGTACCCTCACGGTCTTCAGTCGCCAAAATTAGCCGTTCCAGCATATGCACGCTGGCAGCACGTCCAGGTCGTCAGCGTGAGAAATCTCCGCTTACCCGTCCAATGTCTCACCCAGGATCAAGTGGGCACTGTCGGAATCGAGCCTATACCCTCCCCCGGAGAAAGCGATGCATCTCCTCGTCTTAGCAGAATCCGTAAAGGCATGGTTCTAGCCAACTTCCGCGGACCGTCCTTATCAATCCAAAGGCCATTCGCTTTCTATACTGGCTTCGTCGCTACATTTCCGTCCAGTGAATTCTCCCCGCCTGTGTCTCCCCCCTTATTACTTGGCGGGAATGCCATAGTGTACATTGCGAACATCCGTGCTACGGTGAAAGTCACTTGTGTAACTCTCGCGGAAGACGAAGTCATTTCGGCACCCCCATCGCCTATTGAACCAGAGTTTTTCAGCTTCGACAGTGACCTTGGTGATTTGGAGCAGAGTCAAAAAGGCAGTGGCAGTGGTAATGATCGTCTTCAGCCCCAGCTGAACAATGTCATCTTGAGGACGTCCTCTAATACTGCGCCCGAGGATATCCGGATTGCATTTACCTTCGTTTCATCAATTGAATGGCTCGAGGTCGGGTCGAAGGTGCTTCTCATGCCCGGAGTGTCCATAGCACCATCGGCGTCCGGTGAACCTGTCGTGCTTTCCGGACTTGAGGGCTTTGTTGGGCGAGTCTGCGACGTTCTAACTAGCGGTGATGAGAAATGAAGCGCTCGCTCGTGCCCTCGGTGTAGGCATTAAGAAACTCAATCGTTTAATTAGTTGGCCTCGGATTGTATGGTACAGTGAGTACAGTTCTAGTAATAATGAGGATATAATGGCTGTCCAAAATTCCTACGAAAGATGCCTTTCTATGCAGTGTACGGCGTTGGAAACGTGCTGAAATCGGCGTCGGCACGTGCGCCTGGGGTAGACAACAGGTTTATCTGGAAAAACCAAGATTCCTGGACCAACGACATTCACATTCTTTCCTCCTCCGTCCTACTATTCCAACCGGTATGACGCTAAGCGCCTGCTCTTTTCCTTGGCAGGGAACTTCTTTTCCCTCCTAGTAGTCCACAGCTTAAATACCTACCCGTTTCCGCCGCCCAAGTGGAGATCACCGCCTATTTGCCCCGGTGGGCTTTCAGCCGTTACCTCGAGATCTCCAGCGCATACCTTAAATTCAACCAATATTAACCGGATAACGAAAAGGAACAAATTGAGAAAAGACGCTGCCCCTGGTGATGATCTCTATCCTCTTAGGGAATTAACCCCAGGAGATCGAGGAAAGAAGGAATAGGCACGCGGAATACGTCAACACCGTTGGGGCGGCTGGTGCCTTTGTCTCGTTATCGCGATGGCGGAACCTTCAAGTTCCTCGGTTGCTCATAATGATGGCGGCAGTGGGGATCTTGGAGGCGGTTCGGATGGGAAAGAGGGAGTTGCATCGGGTCAAGACGCGCCTCCAGCATCGTCGTCCGCAGTAACAACCAAGAAGCCGTTACAGTTGCTTGATCTACCAATGGACATTTTGACAGAGATTATCAAAGAGGTGAATTGAGGACCTTTCTCTCCCCCCCTCACTCCCTTCCCTTCCCTTCCCTTCCCTTCCCTTTATCTACTTGTCCTCTTGTCATTGATGATTGGGTTCAAATGTTGATGCCGTTTTCGTTTGAATATTCGACCAAGGTTACACAGACGAACGATCTGACCTCGTTAGCTCTGACGTGCTCTGCCCTTCATGCGCTTGCCGTTCCACTTATGTATTCCCGATTCGACATCGTGTGGCCCGATACTTCGACAACTCCGGATCATCCTGCTGGCGTGGATGCTCTTTCGTACGGCCTGGCGACGTTGGTGATGGGTGAAGACATCTTTCACCAATTACCCCCGCCCCGTTCTTCCCCGTCGTCAACTACAAGTGCTGGTATATGTGGGCATTGCGGGACATATCCCGGGGATCGACGCAACGCTCTTGGATTAGAGAATCGTTCCCTGCTGGGAGTACGGCGGGGAAACTACTATGCTCAGTACACGCGCAAATTCTCCGTGGGGAACGGCCCCTTACCCTGGGTGCAGGAATACTCCGTTACCAAGGAAACGGGGAAGATGCTGGGAACACTGGTAGCTTTGGCGGTAGCGAGAATGATCAATCTGGAGACGTTTATTTGGGACATGCCGACGGGAGTGGTCAGGGATGTTTGGATTGCGCTGGGCTCATTGGCGGATCGCGCAGGCCACGAATGCCGCCTGGAACGCGTTTGGGTACGATGGCACGACAACTCAGAGAACCGTTCGCGTCCTATTCCGGGGACCAACCCGTCATCTCAGCAAGGCAGTTCGTCTCTGTTAACAGTACCTCAAGTACCGCCAGTGCTCCTCCGGAAGTATGGGCTTGTGGAGTATCCGACCCTGTCCGTCCTCCCTCCGCTAAAGAGTTTGAGTGTCCTTGATATCGATGAGCCGTCTTATCTTGAAGAACTTAGCATTCTCATTGACCGTTCGCGGGGTCGGTTAAAGGAACTACGGATTGGCATGTCTTTGAGAGTTCGGTACGACAGACGGTTCAAAGCTACTGGAGACTGGCCAGAAATGCCACCAGAACAGGGTTTCTCCGGCTGGCCTAGGGTTAGTGGCGTTCTCGGGATACTTCTGAACGAATCTGATCGTTCTTTGCGCTCAAACACGAAAGAGACGAGGCGGTGCGAAACGCAGGAAGTGGCTGAAGGCGCTAGTTCTGCCGGGGAAATGCCGACTTCAGGGCAAATGAACAGCCCACCTTCGCCGCGGCCGAGCTCTGCAGATGTCGACGTCCAGCAAGGATCACCTCCGACGCAGTTGGAAGATATGCTACCCACAGCAGGGGATCTTAATGCTTCTAGCGCTGCTGATGTCGACGGAGGGGACATGCCTCATCGACATCTGCAGCAGGAGGGTAAAACGCAGTCTCAGAACTCTAACTTCATTAAAACCTCTAGAAAAGCAGCCTCCCTGACAGAGCTTTCGGCTACACCGCGTGCCAATAAGTTAAGTCTAGACATTCTCGAACTGGAGCGCATTTCACTTTCCGTGCCAGTTATGCTACATGTCTTTGACTGGAGCCGACTGATCACTCTTACTCTCCTGCGCTGTGAGAACAGCGATCAGCTTTGGCGAGCACTGCGACGAAAATTCAGTCCTTCGAGCGCGCCCCGGTCCAGGTCGGGGAAGCTGCATACTTCCGACCAAGAGAATCCGCAGTATCCGTTGAGGATCAAGAATATCCACACAGACACCGTTTCACCCTACCTCTTACTCTTCATCCAGGAAGCAATTGCACCAAACTCACTTGAGAGCATTTTCTTGCAGGAAGCCCCGGAGTATGATTCCATCGTCGATGTCGAGAGGGTCTATCGCCATGTGCTCAGGAGACATCGGCTGAGCCTGAGGAAGGTGTTAATTATGTCTTTCATCGGAAATGACATAGCTACTACTCGTCCTCGCAAGTGGATGATCCCTAGGAACATTCTATCGTTTATTACCAGTGGACGGATGCCGCAGGTTCGTGAGCTGGGAATGGTAATTGACTCGCGGGACTGGGTGAGTTCTTGTCTTCTAGCATTAGCTCCCTCTCATACCAACGTTTCCTCTTTTAATTTTACTTGAGTTCTGTATGACAAGACTAACAAGCCACAGCATTTCCTCCTCCAAAGGCTGCCCAATATCCCCCAACTTCGAGCTTTATACATTCCGAACGTTGTCCACGCTTTCCAGCGGGAACCCAAGGAGCTCGCCCTCCAGATCGTAGATATAGTAGCGATCTGTCCCGAAATTAGATTATGCTACCTCGGAATTTTGTCAAAATGCTATGAGATTCTAGAGGGGAAGCCACATGACGAACGCGGCACGTTCGAGTCGGAAGACGGCCCGGCGGACGCGCCTCACCATGACTGGGGGCTGCCTGATGCAAGTGGGGATTATCTTTCTGAAGAGGACGAGGAGGAGGATGACGATCTCGAAGACGACGATATTGATGACGGCGCGCCCTCGGTCTGGGCTTCTGAAGCGTCGTCAACAGGGCCGTTCTCGGATAATGAGGAAGGACAATCGGAATGCAACGACCAACCCAGTATCCGATTTCGGCTTCGCGAGATTCTGTTTTACGATGATAAAATATCCGTCTTTAAAGCGAGATATGGCACTTTGTGACCTGTTGGTGAGGTTTGGGAATTCGTACGGTTCTGGTTCTGGTGTCAAGGTTTGAGTCTCGTTCGGCTTAGGTTGGCTGGTTCCATCTATTGCACTCTCTATGGCGCGCTACACTACGAGATACCATTTAGCGAAGGCGCTTGACATGTTGAATTGAAATGTTGTACTCCTGCTTCGTAGTTTGCTGCTGTCTGGGTGGTCGTCGAGCCATATGTCACGTGGAGCCAAAGGCTTGGCGCACCAAGATCAACCAAGCTCTCCGAGCAGCTGATATCAGTAGTGTCAGGCAGAGTACTCTTGTACGACCGCACAATACGGAGCGCATTTTGGCTCACTATCCTTGAGGAATATACCCGTCGCTCATTCTTTTTATTAAGCTGCATTGATAAATATCCTTAACATCAAAAGAAATCATTCCTAGTGCGCGTCTGTCAGCGCGTCTCACAGCAAAATGAAGCTCGTGCGGTGAGTCGCGAACTGAGAGAGACTCTAATCTGGATCTACAATGGGATTGAATGTTTTATCTGACATTGCACTGGACATGTAGATTCCTAATGAAATGCGCCAATGAAACGGTGACAATCGAGTTGAAGAACGGTTAGCATCAGCTTCCTTTCCTACCTAAGCCTTCCGCTACCCTATATACCTCTTGAGGTCTCCTAAGACTGGCGAAACAAAAGAGACGAACAAAGGAGGAAAGATTAAGACACAAGAAAACTAACTGCCTGCTCACGCAGGAACCATCCTCCACGGCACCATAACCGCCGTCAGCCCCCAGATGAACACCGCCCTGCGCACCGTCAAAATGACACCGAAGGGTCGCGATCCCATCTCCCTCGACACTATCAATATCCGAGGCTCTACGATCCGGTACTACATCCTTCCTGACAGCCTACCGCTGGATACCCTGCTTGTTGACGATCAGCCAAAGCCGAAGAACAAGGCGAGGAAGGAAGCGGACAGAAGCAGAGGGCGTGGGATTGGGAGGGGAGGCAGAGGGAGAGGAAGGGGAAGAGGACGGGGGAGAGGATTTTAATTTAAAGATTTATTTTTTGTTCGGGCTTATGGATAAAAATATTCGTCTCGATGTTTTCTTCTCTGTCGGAATCGGAATTTGCTTACGATTGATATTTTTTTTTTCTTCTTTGAACGAGATATCTCTTGTCTACTCTGAGGGGAAACACTGTTTTTTTTTTCTTTTTTCTTCTTCTTCAATTATCTCTCTTCGATTGCGATTTACGCCATGGCAAAAAGCGAAAAGCTGTGTATTTCGACTTGTTACAGTTGCTGTCGTTACCGTTTGAGAGGGCGCGCATAAGTTGGCCGTTGAATGGATGGATGGATGGATGGATGGACGGGAACGTCAGACGGTGTTTCGAGAGGACTCGGACAATCAGTGTCTTGCGCCCTTCTGGAAAGCTCGGTTCGGAGACTTCAATGCCCAGGATTGCACTCTTGTGAGCTAGTCGCTAGGCTTAGAAGGAACCTCGGCGCGATTTTATCTAGCATTGATGCACGAACCGGAGAGAGTGCCGAGATACAAATCCAGCAGATCTGTCCTCTGACTGACAGACATAAGAACCTTCAATGAATAGTCCAATAGATATTCATCCGTCCTTCATCCGTCCTTGTCGATATTGTTCGTAACTGTGGATTCTGCAGCCGCCACCTGCCATATCCTGACGATAACCAGCTTCTCCCACCCGGCCTGCAAGCCGCTGGCTCCAACGGTCTCCGCCATCCAGCCATTTCCCCAGCTGCGAATCCTCTCCTTGACCTCCTCGGGCCGATTCTGCTTGCAAAGAAGCACGTACGCCACTCCACGAACCGGATCCAGTATGTCTGGAAGCTCCCGTAGGAAGCGATTGGTAACTTCCATCCCGTCTGCGCCCCCAGCATACGAGAGGGAAAGCAAGTACGATTCACGTTCGAAACGGTCCCCTTTCGGTATAGACTCTAAAGGCGCCATCGCTGCAGGCGGCAACCGCGGCAATTCCTCTGTCGGGACATATGGAGGATTGAACAGTAGGACATCGACACTATTGGGGCGCAAAGGTCCGCAAAGGTCCGCCATCAGAGATGTCAGGTATTGAGTCTTCGATCCGCCATCAATGCCGCTATCTTTTGAATCTCCCTGCCGGTCCTGAATGGTCTTCTCCACCGTCTCTCTTGTAGCCAGACATGCGACCCGGTTCACGTCCGTGCCGAGGACCAGAACATCTCTCCTTCCAAGGATCTCCTGTGTGTTACCCGCGACAAAGCCTAGGACGATTCCGGATCCTGTTCCAACTTCAACGACCAGTGGGGTTCGTGACTTCGTTTTATTTGGAGTGTGTAAGGGTGAAGGAGAGTCGGAACTGGAAAACCGCTGTTTCAGCCAGGATGACTCTGTTGCGGACGAGAGGGTATCAAGGAAGAGGTACGAGTCTTCAGCGGGTTCGTAGACGGCATCGAAAGAGACATGAGAAGTGGATGGTGTCGGAAGCATGTAGGCGGGATTTCTTTTCTTTCTTCGTGTCTTTCTTCGTGTTGCTGTTCCTCAATGCTAGCGTAAGAGTATGCTGTATGTTGAGACTGGGTCTGGCCGAACTTTCGGCGCTTGAGGGAAGATCTCCCCGATTATATCACGCTTACACAGTCAGAATAGGTCCTTAGGAAATTCACGAAATGCATTTTGCAATTGAAGAACGTTGATAGGTTCAGTTGGGGAAGTGCGCCGTTGCGTATCTTCTTCGGATGTGCTAATAACGTCTCAGCAGCCCGCTGACGATCCCGGGCAGAGCCCCGATCTCGAAAAAACAAGCACCCGCCTTCTTGCTCAATCGTCCGCCAAATCAAGTTGCGCTTCACCTCACTCCTAGCCTTTCGAGATGAGAGTCTCTCCGCGTGTGTTGATGGCGGCCCAGTCGTCCATAGGCTCAAAATCAAGTCTCAGCCAGGCTCTCGCTCTCCTTCCTCCTCTGCATCTCTACCGTCGCATCCTCCGCGTTCATCGGAAGAAGCTCGATCCCCAGATGCGACTGTTGGGTGATGAGTACGTTAAGGCCGAATTTCACGCCCACAAGACGGCAGAGAATCCGTTCCATATTGTACGTACATAGCCAGACAGAAATTACTTCGAGGTACAACACATTATGTAGCTAACACACTATTTGACGCGCTCAACTAGATTGGCTTCCTGACAGAGTGGCAGCTATACGCTCAAAAGCTAGAAGGCGATTCATGGGCTGGAGAGAAGCTGGATCAGGCAAAGTTGGAGAAGATGAGTGGTGAGCATCAAGCTTCAGTCTCAAGTTATTCCTTCTCGGAAAATTGTCCAGTGGCTGATACTGCTTCGACCCACCGTGCTAGATCAACAAATCGGTCAACTCTACGAACTTATGAGAGCTATACAGAACAAGGATGGCGATGGGGGCAACGAGTAATGGGCACCGACAGTATATTTCGAGCAGTTTGCTTTGCGTGAACTACCCCGCGTCTCCGTCGCACGCACCCACGCACGCACCTGTACGCGGATTTGTTTTCGCTGCTTGGATTCACATCTGCTTCATAGGACCGGTTGCATTCGCACAGAATTGGGGGAATGAATCTGGACATGCGACTTCGCGCCTGTGGTCCTGTCGCTAGTGCCGCTTCCCGGGACCGTTGGAATGCGATACGAGCGATTGAAGGGTTATCTGGTATTCAGTTCAAAGCGAGAGCTGTTTTTGAGGGCTACCGGACTCGCTAGAGGGAGGAGATACCTTGACTCTCAATGTTAGAATAGTGATGATCTTAATCGCTGCAGGGCTTTTGCAGCTGCATATATGTATACTAGTGTATTAGACATATACAATAAGAGGTGTTTCTCGTAGAGTCGAGTGCTCTACGGCCAGGAGCGGTCCGGCTCCCGTACACCTCAGTGACGTTAGGATTGAATTAAAGAGCTTGTTCACGGCGCCCTTCGACACCGGGACGGGTCCGAAGTCGGACTGGCTCCAGTATGATTATCATAGTTCGATGGAGACCAGGCACGCCCTACGAAGAACACGGGAAACAATCACTTAATCCGGGCATTAATTCATTAAGCCTTTCAACTCTACGTTTTTTTACCCTTGAGGAGTTGTTAAATATTAATCGAGCAATTGGCAACGCATCCAATTCAATCACCCAAGAACAAGAGAAAGAGAGAAGGACAAGAAAGAGAAAATGCCCTCCGTGCTCGAAGACCCAAGTACCAAAATCCCATCTCCAACAACAGGGGACAATACCAAACTCAAACCTCGCAAGACGACGCTCAAAACAGGCCAAAAGGCAACCCTCTACCCTGTTACAGGCGGACCGGGAAGCATCCCCCAGGACCTAATTGAGTTCCTGGGCGCCGAACTCAGCGCCGAACTAGAAAGAGGATGCACGTATCCCATGGAGGCGATGAGCTTGGAGACGTTCCGCGAGTACTGGTTCGGGACGTTTGCTGCGGTGGCTGTTTTAGATGATGGGGAAGAGGTCGGAGAATGCAACGGGTTGAAAGAGGGAAGGAATTGGGAGGAAGTTTGTCTGGGAACGTTTTATATTAAGCCCAATTATCCTGGTATGAACTCGGATCTTTTCCCTTTACGTTTTCTCTTTCTTTTTCTCTCTTTTTTTCTCCTCTTGACTTTCTGATACTCTCCGAATGAATTTCAACGCTCTCATTGCATGCTGATATATCGGGAATAAATAGGTCGATGCTCTCACGTTTGCAACGGAGGCTTCCTGACCACCAAAGCTTCCAGAGGGAAGGGAGTCGGGTCTATCATGGGAGAAGCGTATCTGGATTTCGCTCCTAAGCTGGTACGTCCCATACTCGTTCCCGTTTCGTGTACGGACGGAACCCCTTCATATTAACATCTTGCAGGGCTACAAATACTCCGTCTTCAACCTTGTTTTCGCCAATAACACGGCCTCAGTCCGGATCTGGGAAAAGCTAGGCTTTCGAACCATCGGGCGTGTCCCTGGGGCTGCCAGGTTAGCGAACAGTGAGGAGCTGGTGGACGCGTTGATTATTGGGAGGGAGTTGGGAGATGGATTGTAGATAGTAGGACAAGGACAACATGCAAATGTTATACAGCTTAGAGATAGAATTAACAGCTCTGCAAGGCTTGATCAATATCTCTACAAACAACAGCTCCGTTGCAAATCGCACACAGACAAAAGAATGACAAATCCCAGCTGATCAATTAATTAAGACAATTCAAACTTCAACACCACGCGAGTGGGGAATCAAACAGAGAGAACCAATCTGGCCACGGTCAAATAGCGATAACAGGAATCTCTAGTCTCTCAATGCAACCAAATCTATGCACGACCAACGGTAGCTCGAAAAGACAGTAACTAACAATGAAGACCAAGCCACTGGCTGGTAAAGAGAAGACGATGAAGAAATCGCAGGAGTTACCGCAGAGTGTTTCCTTCGGAAGGTATCGTTCAAGCACGTCCAAGTACCATGGCTGCTGGCGCGTAGACAGTGTGTTGCGCCGTAAATAAACCCTCCCGGGCATGAATTACAATGGCCTAAACCGGAAAGGCAGATGGAGAAAGATGACAAGAAAATTGAAAATTGAAAATTGAAAACGCCAGATGAGAACGGAATGACACCAGGTCCATGTTGAGAATGAAATGGAATAGAAACGTAGCCATTGCCCAGCTATCGTACCGCGATCATCTCCACGGCGGCCGTTCACTGAGCTTACTACGTGACGCCGACAAGTCTCTTCCCCCTGTTTTAGGCAGTGGCAAAAGACTAATACGGCGATGAGAATGACCCAGGGCAGTTCCCGGTCGAGTAATTTCTGGAGGACTGCGGGGCTCTGCATCCTGTCCGCTCGGTCCGGTGCTCCTGCTGAACGGAGAGACGCCGTTATAGCTCTGACGAGTGCGGGGGACATTAAGCATCCCTTGCTCCCCGGGTTGCTGCCGCCGCTTGCTGTATGGGGGTGGGTCGAGGATAGAGCGACCCGGACTAGGAGAAACACCACGTGTGGAACCACGCGAAGAAAATCTCGAGGAGAAGCGGCTGGCAGGTCTGGTAGCTGTTGGGGCAGGAGATTTGGAGGTCTCTCGGCTAAATGAGCTACGGAAATCTGAAGTCGATATCGGCCGTCGAGGGACGGAAGATGTTCTGGCGTATGGAGAAGGAGTGGGCTTAAAGTTGTGCCCAACGTCCAGGTCCTTGGTGTTAGTACTGGAGTTCCAGCGTGGCTTGTTGCTCTGTGAAGACTGAGCTTGGTGTCTTCCTCGTGCAGCAGATGCCGGGGAAAGGGATAAGGAGCTCGTAGACGTCCTGATTGAAGATGGTGTCCCAGCAGCCGGTTTCGGAAGTGATGATTTCTTGCTGCTCAGCGCCGAGGACATCTGGGGCAGACCAGAGTGTCGCTTGACCTTGGACATGGTAGTTCGCGTTGTGCTACCCACGGAGCTGCCACGCCTACTCGAGGCCTTACGACCTGCTCCGGGAGTCATGACAACCGAAGAAGCCGGAGAGCTCCCAGGGGTATCTATCGCACTGCCGGCACCCGGACTGTCCATCGTTATGATGCTTGAAATTGAATCACGCGAGTGCTGGAGCTTGTAGGCGTTTATGTCTTCCAGAGATGAGTTCATCACCTTGATGCTGGTTTTCAAGGCATCCAACCTCCACTTCATGTCCGACAGCGATCTCAGAATCTCACCATTCACTGTGAGGCGATCTTTCACCCCTTTCTGAATGATCGAGATCACTTGTTCAATGGCAGGCACATAGTGCAATTTCTTGGCTTCATAGCTCTCTATCCGCTTCGTCAACATAGCCGGATTGTGCACATGAGCGCCCAATTCGATAGCTTCCTGTAGCTTTGCAATGCCCCTTTCAACAGAATCAAACATCTTCTGCGCTTGACTAGAAGCGTTACGGAATACTCGCACCCAGCGATCCTCGCCTAGCTCCCTTCGCAAGGCTTCAGCATCCGCCGAAAGTCTTTGGTAAGTTCGCTGTAGTTGCGACTGCCGTTCCTCTAACTCTTCACAAGCACTAGGGAAAAGGTCTTCCGCCCGAGACTGAAACATGGAAGTCCTCATCGGTAGGAAATCCAAGGATGCGCGTAATGGTTGCATGCGTGCGAACAGAGCCGTAAGGTCGGTGAGCGTGGTATCATTTTGCGGCGTCTGAATGATGGGAGTATCGGTAGGGAAGATGGGGCCTATACTCAACCGTTTGCTCGCGTACATATCCCCATTAGATGGTGCTTCTTCCACGATTGTCTCGAGATCATTAATATCCAGGCCGCTGCTAGATTCAGCAGCTATTGGTTCCTCATCCACGACCTGATGCCGCTTCTCCTCCATTTCGAAAATCAGCCGGCTGAGCTCGTCCATTTCCATGCCAACATCACCAAGTACGGTATTCCATAACTCTTCCCATTCCATGGCCAACTCTACCTGCTCTTTCACCTGTCTAAGCTTAGACTTGATGTGAGCCCAATTGTTTAGTATGCTCTCCATGTGGGAGACGAGCTTTTTGAGATTGTCAGGATCGACATCAGAAATGTCAGGTCGTTGCTGCACCTCATCAATCGCCTTCACGTAGACATTGACAACGCTTTCGAAGCGTGTAATGGCCTTGTCCACCCCATCCAAGCCTTCTCGCCCACCCGCCGCCGCCCATTCCACATCATCCTCTGCGTATAGGCCAGATAGTACATTGGACGCCTTGTTGATCCAGATATGTATCTGCTCCGCCGACCTAATCAAAGCCTTGATGGCTGAGGGGGCATTGGGAATACCGGATATGCTAGCAGCGAGAGATGATGGTTGGGGGAGTGCGATGGTCGTTAGCTGAGAAAGTTGGTTGCTAAAGGAGTTTCGCGAAAAGGAAAACACTGATTCCGCGCGGTGCAGCGAAGAGATACTCGACGAGCGAGAAGGGAGGCTTTTCTGAGGGGAAAGAGGCTCAGGGTCTGCAATGTTCTTGGCGCTGCTTTGAATGTACTTTTCAAAGTCTGTTTGGCCATGCGATGGACTGTCAGCATGCGATTCCGAACCCTGGTCTGGGCGAAGGACCGCCATAGCAGACTCGATGGCAGACATTGCAGAGGCAGGGGTAAGAGCTTCGTCACTCTTCCCCACAAGTTCCTCAATGACAGTCGTCTGTCCCGGAGCCTGGGGAATCGAAGCCACGATATCTTCGGGGGTCAACTTTGCAAGCAGCGCCGCGGCTGCTGATGCACCCTGTTCAAGCTCCTCGTCCGGTTCGTCCTCGAGCTCCTGTCTTCGCGGACTCAGCTGAAGCGCAACACCCTCTTTTCCTCTCTCCTGGTCGAAGCTCTGACCACTCCACGCCTTGCCCCTCCTCTCGACTTTGACCGCTTGATTATTCTGGTGGAGACTGTCTAGTTCCTTGATCTGCTCCTCAGGGATCCGGCCGACGTTGCTCTGAATACGGTTCGAGATGGTGGTCTTGGAATTCCCGTCTAGTAATTTCACACGAGCTGCCAATCCCGGCGATAGTCGACGGAGGAAAGACGGACGGGCCAGAGTCTTGTCGGGGGTGTCAGAGTCCTCGTCGTGCTGACTGCACCCGGTGCTCCGCAAGGACGACTTGGACTTAACCCGTCGAGGGGAGGAATCGTCTGGCGAGGCAACTGTCACTGTCGGTGCGCTAAAGGAGGATAATTGTGACGTGGAAGCCGGCTTCGTTAAGGTTCTAGGGAGCTGGTCCGCAGACTCAGGAGCAGGATTATGGTCGTTGGAGGCGGTCGACCTGGTGAATAAGGCACGCATGGAGATCGGGGAAAAAATCCCACCAGCAGGCTGTCCTGTCCCTCCTGAAAGCAAATCTTGAGACTGTAGACCAGGTAATAAGTATCTGCTTTGGGGGCAGGCCGGCGAAACTGGAGGCAAAGCGAGGAGACGGTCCTTTTCGCGCGCTCTGTCTATCTCCCCTTTTCCGAGCTGACGGTAGCTGGGTAGAGACAGCGGTACGTAGGGAGAAAACGAGACGAATTTTAAAAAGGCCAGCTCGGAAATATAAGGCAAACGCGACGGGACTACATGATTTAAGGCTGACAGCGCAGGAACCTGAAGTTGACATCAATGGCAGTGGGAGATTGGGCAGGTGTTGTGGTCCGGGCTAGTGTTTTATCTGTCCTGTCTCTCCGTGGCTGAGGGCAGCGTTGCGCGTCTCTCGCTTGCAGCTCCCTTTGTTCCACGAGATAATCATTTATCGCTTTGCCTTTGATCCCTTCTACCAGTTCTCTCCTTCTGCAGAGAATGTGCTATTTGTTTTGGTTTGCTGTGCATTACATTGCTGTGCCCACCACGCAAGGAGTCAAACAGATTTCTCAATGCCAAGAAGGATCCCAAGCAGGTCCGGAATGTGAGCTGTCATGTCTAACGCACGATGTGCAGAAATTAAGATATCTCTAGCATGAATAGCGAGGGGGTATCTAAATAGATATCAAATCAAAACTCATAAAGTCGCAATAGGTGGTGTCGACAGTCTCATCCCTTGCATGCGGTCTAGACGACCAGGCCAATTAAAGTAGTAGAAGTGCAAAGGCTATTCTCAGGTAGCAACCGTTACAGGAATATCCGCGGTAGGATTCCCCGGGTCGGACGTGGACCTTGGTTCCGTCCAGTCTCGCGTCAATTCTTCTCGAACTGCTTTACACCAGGTCAGGAGAGCTTCATCGAACTGTCTCCATGCCTCGTCACTACCACCGTGTACCACATCCATAACATTCATATCTAACTTGGTTTCCCATCGAATCTCGGAAGCTTTCATCCAATACCGGAGGTTCTCTGCCTGTCGCCATGGTTTGGTCACATCTTGATGAAAGCTGCTGATCTCGCAAAACCGTCGTTTGGACTTCTTAACAGCTGTATTGTGCATCCGCACAAGATCTCGGCCATCATGCAGACGTTCCAGTAGCGGAGTAGGCAGAGCACCATCTTCAGTTGGCGTCCAGGTTGGCAGTGCTGTGCTGTCGCCGTCCATCATGCTACGCAGGAACGCCTCCTCTCGTGCGCGCTCTCGACCTATCCAGTCACCGCGCGCCCATGCCCAGCCTTCGCGATCTTTTATCTCCTGTTCTTCCAGTTTAATCTCTTTGGCCAACAGAGAGCGAACGTCGGACACCCAGCCCAAAAAGAATGCTCGCTCGTCGTCACGTAAGCCGCCAGCAAAATTTCGTGAGGCCCACCGCTTAAGGACATCCAGCACATTGAGGAGTTCTTTTCGTAACTCCCGTTCGGGTTTCAGAGACTCGAGGCGTTCAGGATGTTCATGGCAGGTGTAATATATTTTAGCTGCTCGAATGGCGAGAGTGAGAACGTCTAAGATATGCATGCCTTGGACCTCCTCCCAGCCTGGGGCGTTTGACGCCGACTGTGTTTTGCGCGTCTCGTCTTCAGCAACCGGGCGATCTCTCGAAGGTACGCTGACCCGTGAAGGCTTCAAATGTTGTGGTGACTTTTCCACCAAACGTATGCTCTTTTCCGCCTTATTCAACGCATCCAAAAGGTCTTTGCGGAGAGCCGTCAAATCTGGCGGAGGCGGTATATAGTGTGTTTTGATACTGTACGTGCTCACAGTGGGCGGGAGCATGACCTCGTCGTTCTCCTCGAATTCTTCGACATCGTCAATCTCCGGCGCTTCCATGGACGTGGGGCTCTCCGTGAGATCTGGAATGAATCTCTCATTTGGTGTTAGGAGTAACCTAGGGAGATCCTGTGGCTTCCTTTTCTTCTTCCACTCGCGAGTAGTGCCACCTTTCCCATCCAACAGACCAGTCCTTGCAAAATAATATTGGAGATGAGCGATGCTCCCCAAGCTCATGACGCTCTCTCTGCTCTTGGCCGACTTTGCGAACTCGGCCCCCTGGGGCCGGATATAACCTCGACGCCGGGTCGAGATGGACACGGATGACCTGGCATCTATGGAGGTGGCTGACGATGTGGAAAGGGAAGAGACGGTAGAAAAAGTGCGATCTGGAGATGGGCAGGAGGAGATGGCGGGGGTTGGCGACAAGGACGGCGAAGGTGAAGAGGCACGAGGAGAGAGCCTTGTCTCGTGTTCGAGAGCCTCATCCATGATACCTGGACGACGCTGGAAAACAAGAAAGGAAGAAAATCGATCGAATATATGATTGTACGCGCGTGCTTTAGCAGACCCGTGTATATATAGAGGCGACAAGTGGCACGGATCGTGGTGGCAAGACGCTCGAGGATCAGTGATACCAACTACTTACAAAGGCAGATGGAATATGAAACAACAGAAAGATATCTTTGCAGTAATCTGGGTGACCGCAGATGGGGATCGACATGGAGATAAGACCAGACGAGACTCAGATTCACCTGGAGAAGTTAGAATGGGCAAAGGACAGAAGGCTTCTGGAAAATAATAGTCGAGATCACGAACATACTCAAATTTCCAGGGGCACGCGCTAAAGGGGAAGGCCATGTCGATCCGCGCCGGGAATGCCGAGGAACGTTGTAACGATCAATTTAACTAACCCGCGGTCTTCGCTTTCACTGCCAGGTCGTCCTAAAACCATCTGTAGGACCTGAGCAGGAGCATACATAGTCTGCAGCGTACTATGACTGTCGCAGACGAGCAAATCGACCTCAAAGTTGAAGTCCTCGCGTGGACGCGGAGTTGAGGGTTTACCTGATTCGGTCTAGCGTTTCACGTACCTGTCCCCGCATTTCGAATCCCCTCCAAGTCGAACAACGGCTCGCTCCGCCGGTCCTTGGAGTTTGTTACGCTTGGTTTTTCTGAGTCGTGGAGATGCGTCGACTTGACATTTTTCTATTGTCTTTGTGCTTGTAGTGCTAGATGACACATTATCTGATTGGAGTGGGATATATTGCGTGCAGGACTGGTACTCTGCATATTTCTAACAAAATGAATAGAGTCTAAAGAAAAGGTCGCCCCCAAGAACAAAGAACCTTAGTGCGCCAACCAGATCGATTTTGGTAATAGGCATGGCAGAGGAGGAGAAAAAGATCGAAAAGTATCAGAAAGAAGATGAAACGGCATTATCAGATAACTTGATCTCTCTCCCAACCGGTCTGCTTGAGATGCTGGATGCCTTTTGATGGGTGCGGCTGCTGAGGATCCTTGTACCTGGCAGCGTACGGATTGGGATCCTCCTGACCCAGATTGGCCAGTGTATGGTTTACTTCACGATGCTTTGCCTCGTCGGCACGCACATACAGCAACAGGTCCTTCATGGTGCGGTGGCCTTCCGGCATCTTCCAGTACTGGACGGCAATGTCGGGTGCCTGCATCGTCTCCCATTCGGGGACCCTACCCTCTTCGATGTCCTTAATAGCGCGAGTGTATGTGATGACTGCCTCCTCCTCGAGGTAGCCGACAAATCGGTGGCAGATGCGTGGGGAAATCAGATAAGACAGGAAGAAGCCGTTGTAGAAGACGCCCTGCGCTCCAAGAACCATGAGGCGCATAAACAGCCCCGGTTGGGCGACGTTGAGGAATGTAAGAAGATGCATTCGTTCGTTATATGCTTCCTCCAGGAGAGTCTCGATCCTATTCAAATTGGTCAGGTTTTCCCCCTTTCTCTGACATATGATAGTATTATCCAGGTTAAGTGGACCTTACCATCCGTTATCCCTCTTCAACCGCCTCAGACTCCTCAGGTGCCTGAGGGCACCTCCAACCATTCCCGGTACTCCGGCAACGCTCTCGAGGAAGACAAAACGAGTGATCCACTTTTTTTCAGTCATAATGAACTTGCGTGCATTTTCTTGACCCTTGGGGGGATGGCGGTAACCTGTTGTAGTATCCATCCCCCAGCGCAGCAAGCGAACAGCGGCCAGTGCCACCCAGTCCGCCCAATTCTTTGTGGAGCGGTGCGCTACTTGGATATCACGCATCTGAGCGTCGGTATACCTAGGGACGGCCAGTCAGTTCCTTACCGGATGCCTAAACAAGAACTGATCCGACAGAAGGCGTTGCATGGCATTACTTACACTGGGTGAGTCCATGCTGTTTCCAGATCCCTGATTTGGGGCGCATCTGGTGGCGGAAACACTGCATCTCTGGCTTGACTCTTCCGTGAAGAGGTAACAGGCCACTTGCCTGCAATAGTGGCATCACTGCTGGACATTCGTACTGCAGACGCGACCGCTGGTTTCAGAGCCCGGGTCGCGACATTGTGGGCACAGAAACAGGCCCTAGGTTGTGAGCCTATCCGGAGAGACGTCCTGATAGCGATGGGATTCATTATGCTGAAGGCAAGACAGACGTCTTAGGAAATGTTTGAGTTATGCGACTGATGAATGATCGAAACGTGCAAATAGACAACCTCGAGATAGATATCTTATATATATAAATTTGGTCAAGTAGTAACTCTTGGTCTTGGATTGACGTTCAGTCAGAGCCAGGACAAAACCCCGAGGCTGTAGAGTATTTATAACGCATGATGGACTCCACGCGGTGTTTGGGTGAGATCGGAGCCAAACTATGACAACAACAGTCAAGACATGGAACTTTACCACAGGGTGAAGGAAAAGACGAAACGGAGAACGAATGATCCTGGCTTCCAAGGTTGCCTTGTCGAAAGAAGCGCTGATTGGTCCGTTCGTACAGAATCGATCCGCGGCAGCAAGACTTAGACAGGTCCTGTGCCTTTGACAAATCCCGGATTCTACACCGAGCAGTTCCATTCGAGAAGGACAGTCGCCGCTCTTTGGCAATGGCCACAAAAAGCAGATCCCGCTGCGCGGCTCTGCGAGTCATAGTTAGGGTTCCGCGGCGACGGACCAGAAAACTTTCTGTCCATGTGCTCGCCATCGGGCAGAGCCGGAAGCTCTCCCGGTCACTTGGTTCTGCTTCTTGCGCCCCTCATGCCCCTTTGCCCAACAACAGCTTGACATCCAGCGAGACATGGAGGGGAAAAGTCGGGAGAAAGTCGGGAGTCGGCAGCGCACTTTCGTAATCACGGCTTTTCTCCCCCGTGCATTGTCTTCTTTTGGCAGTAGTAAGACTGTCTCCTCGACTGCCGGTGAACACATTCGTGCTTCTAAATAAAGATCCTGATCTGGATCGCTCGGTGTCGATAGCTTTGTAATTGTAATGATCTCACTCGAATGGGCAGTTAACGCAAGGTGACAATCCCCCGTGTTACTGAGCTGGACATACCTCAGGCAGGTACCTGTGTTGGCCATCTTCCTCTGCATACCGGCTTCTTGCGCCAGTGGCTCCAATATTACAGAACTATAAGCCGGTCTTGACCATCCAGTTGATCGAGGGAACTTGAGTCACTCGTTCAACACCGATATGCGTAATAACTCCTTCAACAGTAATGTATGTACATCTTTCTACGCTTCTCACTCAACGAATGAACAGATATAGATATAGAGCGGCAACTTCAAGGACCAGAATGACGGATGAAATCTGGTTTATTAAGCAACATGAAGTGGGGTTGGGCCAATTGCATTCATGCCAACAGATACAACTGACCGGTGGCAAACCACCTGTCTAATCGGTTTTCGTCGTCCCCAATAATGTGAGCAAAAAGCAAAAAGCAAAACGGAGCATCGACACATAATTTCTACTGAGAAGAATAAAACGTCGATCCCGAAGTGGCCCTGCAAATGAATCCCTCGTCATCTGTGCGGTGAGGTACCTCTCTCTTTTCCAACTTGACGACATGCGCCAGGCGTGGCCCTCGATCTATGTCTTTGAGGAGTTTCTGGACAGAGCTTTCGTCGCCTTGGACCTCTCCTTCAACCTGTTCAGGAGCTTAGCATCAAAAACCAAATAGGGATTGGTTAAGAAGGCCAATGGATAGGGGGCGATCAGAATCAAATGACGGCAGGACAGTTCATTCGTCGGCGGATGGGGACCATGGGTGTATATAGATGAAATCAGGTCAAAGCGAGGAAGCAACGAACCCTTCCATCAGTTGTATTTTTCACCCAGCCTTTCAATCCGTAACTGATAGCATGTCTTTGAGTGAAGTCTCTGAACAATAAGATGACTTAGCATGTCTATCGAATGCATCCTGAGGAAGTACCATGTCACAATTTGTGGGGTGTCAGTATAAAGTCATACCGGAACCCAACGCCTGCAAATAGCCCACGTTAATAGATGCCATGGTTGGAAACAAATATGTACCAGTTCATGTAGAGCTTGGCGTGCGCATACCTTGGACCACGCCATGGACGCGGAATGCAACCTGCATCCAGGCATAATTGTCAAGTCAGCATGCTTGTCATAACGGCCATTAGATTATCTGGAGAGGCAGAAAGGTTGTGGGGGATGAGGAGTGGAACCCTGTTCGTCGTCATGTTCAACTAAGCTCTGATCGCAAGAGGACGATGAAGTAGACGCAATGTACGTACAACCGTTTCGCTGGAGATTGAAGCTCGACTTGCTGCGCTCTATGATGTATATATGGCGGCCTGAGGCTTCTATTTCATGTTTTGGAGTTTCAAGTCAGGTGATCTAGCACATGCTGAATATAGAAACAGTTCATAACTAGAATTGAGAGATGAACACAAACACAAGGGAAATTGGCTTAGTTCCAACAGAATCTGCTTTCAGAGTTTATATAAGTCCTGATTATTGTGCTGCCAGTATAAGGTAGAGACAACTCTTTGGACGAGGTCCGTGAACCCATTCTCCGGTGAAGCTCCCTCGGCAGCTCTTCACCTCCGCAATCCGCCAGCTTTCCTCCTGGCCTTTTTACCAGTTGTCATTTTGCAAAGGGTGTGGCTACGCGATGCTATTGATAAAATGACGCAACTCCTTTACTGGCTTCGGCGACTTTATTCGCTTGATACTCTAGACACCCGATTCACAGCCTCCGCCAGTACTCCCACCAGAGTTGCTGCAGACACACGACGCCCCTCCGAGAAAGATGGCCGCGCAAATGCCATTGCGAACGGTGCTTCGCCATCGAAATGGCGTACACCCGAGTACTATTTCTACTATCTCGTTCACCTCATTGTGGTACCGATGATGTTCAAGACGGCGATGGATGTCTCTCAGGGTGAGCGCAGACACTCTGCCTAGCTGACGGGCGTCGCAAGAAGTGCTGATTGATGCTTGATAGAGGACTTCCCTACTTATGCGAAGTATTCGCATCTATTATCTCCGGGCTGGATTCCTGGTCGCAAAGTGGTAAGGCTATGATAGATGCTCTTTCAGGCAAGTTTGTTGCTAACATACCCTTCATTTGTCGTTATCCAGGACAATTCAGACGCTCAATACGCGAGCTTCCGCGATAATATTCCGTACCTGTTCGTGCTCCTGATTGTTCACCCGCTACTTCGCCGCATGTACGAATCATTCATGTCTCGTTCAAATGGACAGCGCCCCGGTAAAAGTACTGCGTCAGCTTCGGCTGCTGCAGGAGATGCTCGGCTTGAACGACGTATTCAATTTGATCTTTACTTTGCTCTGGTGTTCATTGTTGCTCTTCATGGGATATCTGCACTGAAAATTCTCCTTATTCTCTATCTTAACTATAAGATCGCCAAGGGTCTCCCTCGACCTTACATTCCGGTGGTTACCTGGGTCTTCAACATCTCGATCTTGTTTGCCAACGAGCTATGTGGAGGCTACTCTTTCGAGAAAATGGCTGCTCTGTTTGCCCCATCGATGAGTGGCACTGGAAAGGAATTCAGTCTTATCCCGTGGGGCCGTTCACTCGATAAAATTGGCGGCCTCATGCCTAGATGGGAGATTCTCTTCAAGATTACTATACTCAGACTAATCAGTTTCAATATCGATTACTACTGGAGCCTTGACTACCCAGTCGTCAGTGCAATTGAGGTATGTCAAAGCCCTGTCGAGGAGCCGCCTCCATTTCTGACCGTCACAAGAAGAAGCAACTTGATCCCGCAGCGCTGTCGGACCGTGACCGTGTCAGGATTCCTGCCGAACAATCCGCGTACAATGGCCGCAACTATACTGCTTATATTCTCTACTCCCCTCTCTATTTGACTGGCCCCATTTTAACTTTCAACGACTACATCTCCCAGCAGAGATATCCAGCAAGATTGGTCACGCCTATCCGCACCCTTCTCTATGGCATCCGCTTCTTTCTCATATTGCTCTGCATGGAGCTCATCCTCCATTACATCTACGCTGTAGCCATCTCCAAGGCATCCCCAGACTGGTCCATGTATACTCCCGGTCAACTCAGCATGCTCGCTTACTTCAACCTGCACATCATCTGGCTCAAACTCCTGATCCCCTGGCGCTTTTTCCGCCTTTGGGCTCTCCTTGATGGCATTGATCCTCCAGAAAACATGATCCGCTGCATGTCCGATAATTACTCGGCTTTTGCTTTCTGGCGCGCCTGGCACCGCTCCTTCAACCGATGGATCGTCCGCTACCTGTACATTCCGCTAGGCGGGGGCTCGCGACGCTCCAGTAACAGCAGCGCGACGAATGGTAATAAAAGCACCCTTCCATTCTTTGGTCTTCTCGCCAAAACGCGTCAGATCTTCAACACTCTCGTCGTGTTCACTTTCGTTGCCCTCTGGCACGACATCAACCTCCGCCTCCTCATGTGGGGCTGGTTAATCACCCTCTTTGTCCTGCCCGAAGTGGTCGCGACGCTTCTCTTCCCCCCCCATCGATGGCGGTCCCAACCCACCGCGTACCGCGTGCTTTGCGGAATCGGTGCTGTCGTGAACATCCTCATGATGATGATAGCTAATTTGGTTGGATTTGCTCTCGGATTGGATGGGCTGAAGGGGCTCCTGGATGGCATTGTCGGGTCGTACTCGGGAATAGCTTTCATGGTTGGCGCTTGTCTAGCGTTATTTGTGGGAGTTCAGATCATGTTCGAGGTTAGAGAGGGAGAGTTGAGGGCAGGCATTAATCTGAAATGTTAGCCCTGCCGGGTAGATTCTGTGTACAATACAATGTGTTTATTATTCATAATACTTAACAGTTGACTTCTCCCAAGAGACTTATTGATACGACAGAAACCTCATGAAATTCTTCATTTTTTTTTCTTTTCCACGTCTATTCTATGTACTCTGTGCGATGACCGAGTCGGCAACCGTGTACTAGTAGTATCAGTAGACAGAAGACCTGTCGAGCTCTAAGTCGGACGAAACCGGTGAAGAAAGCCAGTTTATGTAAAGAGCGCACCGCAATTCAACGCGGGTTTTCCCTTTACCGGAAAATCATATTCTCCCTTGAAGGTCCACACCCAACAGACTCAATCTTAACTCCAAGGAACTCTTCGACAAAGCGAATATACTCCTTCGCCTCGACAGGCAACTGGTCGTAGGCCGTGTACTCGGAGGTTACCTTCTGCCAGCCCTTGAACGTCTTATAGACCGGTTCGACGACGTCGAGGTCCTCTGTGTTCGTGGGGAATATGTCAGAGACTTCGCCGTTACGGAGACGGTACGCAACGGCGACCTTGATCTCCTTGAGATCATCGAGGACGTCGAGTTTGGTGAAGTTTAGACTGTTTCCGAGTACGCCTATGAGTCAGCAGGGAAGTCTACAGAAGGACAGTGGTACAGAATACGCGAACCTGGTATAGTGGTTGACAAGAGTAGAGTGTTTGAGCATGACTAGATCCAGCCATCCGCAGCGTCGCTTTCTGCCCGTAGTCACTCCGACTTCCCGTCCTTTGGATTGGAGGTATTCACCGATTTCCTGTAGTCGTTAAGCCAGACTGCGCAAGGGAAGCAGGCAAAAGGGGAAAAGAAAATCGCTTAGTGTGTCTCGACTGGTCCAAGCCACATACATTCAACTGCTCCGTCGGCATAGGCCCATTGCCGACCCGCGAAAGATATGCTTTGGTCACACCGACGATCTTCTTGATCGAGAAAGGAGATATGGCTAGGCCCGTAAACGCGCCTCCAATGCAGGCGCTGGAGCTCGTGACATACGGATAAGTACCGTAGTCCACGTCGAGCATGAGGGCATTCGCACCCTCGACCAGAATCTCTTTCTTCTGCTTTGTTTGCGCATCCAGCCATGCCACAGCGTCTACCACGAGGGGCTGGACGCGGGGAGCCAGTTCCTAAGACAGACAACATCGATAAGCAATAACTAAAAAGAATGCGATTAAGGGTTGACGACGACGTACCTTCAGCTTCTTCAATTCACCCTCCTCATCGTATGAATCTAGCAACGATCCATACTGTTGCCTGTAGTGCGCGACAAGTTGCCTAAAGTTCTTCTCAAAGTTGCCCCAAGTCTCCGGCTTCAGCTGATCGATCCGCAAACCAGTTCTGGCGGCCTTGGTAGAGTACGAAGGTCCGATTCCTTTCCCCGTGGTTCCGACCTTGGCTTTTCCTAACGCGACCTCACTCAGCTTGTCGACGAACTGGTGCAGATCCAAGACGATATGCGCGCGACTCGATAAGAAGAGGCGACCGTCCGTGTTAAGTCCTTTTACGTGTAGGGCTTCAAGTTCTGCGAAAAGGGAAGGAACGTGCACGACGACGCCGGTTCCGATCAGGTTGAGTGTTCTGGGGTTGACGAGGCCTTTTTTTTTCCAATTGTCTTGTTAATCGGGTTCAATTGGTTCCATAGTCGGGTGAAACGGGGGGCAGTCGTGCCCATAGATTCATAATGGGCAATATCTTTGCGACAGAGTACTGACCACTGGGCAAAAGGTGAAAGTCATATGTGATGCCATCTGCAACTATGGTGTGCCCCGCATTGTTACCTCCGGCGCTGCGAGCGCAGACGTCGGCGGACTCGGTAAGGATATCAACGAGTTTTCCCTTTCCCTCGTCACCGAACTGGGTTCCTAGAACGATTGTCACGTTCTGGCACGACATGATGACGGTAATGGACAGCAGAAGCAATCGGGAAAGAAGGAGAGGCGGATAAGAAGAAGGAGTGGGGTTCCGGTGTTCGCAGCAATCTAAGTTTTCCTGATCGTAGATTGAACTACCAGGGCCGCGTTTTTATGGCGCAGACCAGATTTGCAGTTGACTCATGCTAGGGTTCAACCCTCATTTGATCTACCTACGTCTCTAGGGTGTCTAATTGCTTATAGCCGATTTCAAATTGCTATGGTGCCTCAAGGGACCCTTCCTACGTACAAAAAAAAGGGAAAGTCTGAGACATAGCCGCGATCCCGAAGTCTCACTGTAGTGCCCGATGACGGACCAACCACACCGTCGCTTGTCGGAGACAAACCGTAGCACTGAGCTGTTTTCACGCAGTAGCGCCAGTTGGGATGTCATAGAAAGCCAGTGCGACAAGAGGGCGACATGCCGCTGCCGCTAGAGCCGACCTTAAAGAAAGCTTGCAGCCTTCCAGCTGAACTTGCCGTCAGCCATCTAGGTCGATGGTTGGGTGTAGCAGGAACTGATGCTAGTGTCACTGTTCTGCGCATATCACGTCAAATAAACCGTCCGTGTCCCTGCTAAAACAGAATTCCACCCCAGCCCATTCTGACTCATGGTACCGCCAGTAACCTCTGAAATGAAGAGCAATTGGCGGGGCTATGAGCCTGGCGACTGATTTTCGGACGAACTCCAATGGATGCCCGCAGTGAGAGTGGGTATCCGTATGGAGACTTCTCTTTCCAACAAAGAACCTCCAGGCAAGAGCAAAGGGCTTCAACTAACTCTAGAAGAACGCCCCGCATCGCGAGTCTTCATGCATTTTGTAGCACTCAAGACCGCATGTTCGAAGATGACAATTCTTACATCGGATCTTACCCCAGTACCCACACATACAACAGAAATTTCTATCCGACTTCGTCGATATTGGCGGACCGGCTCGGGCCGCGTGGTAAGTTAACGGGGGCTCGGAGAGGAGCGCCTGCATGATGCGCTCTGATGGTGCCGATGGGATGTATGAGCGGAGGAGAGGATCGTTATCGTATTCGGACTTAATTAGCCGCGACTCCTGAACCTCACTCGTTTCCGGTGGTGCAGTGCTAGCTCTCTCTGCAGGAGTCAAGGAGGGCCTTGCGCCAGCTGTAGCGTGCGTTTTTTTCCTTTCTTTAGAAGGCTCCGGTTTCGGAGTTGCCGGCGTGGTGCTCCTCCTGGCATGCTTCATCACCTTGGACGTGCTGGTGCGCTGGACGGCGGTTTGCGCAGCGTGCGCCAAAGCAGCCTCCTCGTCATCGAGATAGTTTCGGAATGTCTTCTGGGACTGAAGGATCCGTCTGACGTTAGAAGTGACCTTGCTCCTGGAGCCTGTAATCCGTCAAAGTATGAGCTTCTCATTTTCGTTCCTTGTGGGGTGAAAGGACTCGGGGCCAACCTCTGAGAGCCGCCTCCTTGGGCTGTTGCTTTACGGGAATTGGAATCTGCACGTCCTTATGATTCTCTCGATCCAGCTCTGCCAAATGACGTATAATTGCATTATTTTGCCGCGATGATAAATCTGTTCCTCGACCAGGTTCACGGATGCCTCGCTTTCTTCCAAGCGCGGGCGCGATGGCAGCTTTAGCCGGGTCGAAACGGCGATCGGGGACATAAGCCCACCCCGGCGTGACGTGCGAGGCACTGCCGGAAAGGACCTCGACTCGATACATGACGGATAATATCCGCTTAGAAATCAGATGATAAGGACAGCGCCCGTTGCGGAGCGGGGCATCCTGATGATGTTTAGAAGATAATTATCGCCTTCAAAGAAAGAAGCGCAGGCCAGTTGGGAAACAGAGCCAGATCGTGTTTGTCTTGTTTGCACTGGCTGGGCCGACTCGGGTTCAAAAGAACTGCGGAACAGGTTGAGATGCGATTTTGATGGGAAGAATTAATAGTACATCGTGGAAAGATTCCTAGGTACATTAAGAGAATGGCTGCTACAGACAAAAAGAAGCTCAAAATGCGAGAATCCGAACAGCTTGAAGACAACATTACTCATCCTTCTTCTGCAATTGGTCAGCCTTTGCCTCCAACTCCTCAGCGTATACCTGAAGCTTTTCCGTTGATCTTTGGAGGGCCTAAATAGCACGTCAGAGGAAACGTTATTTCTGCGTCAGCCTTTCTAGCCATTGTCTCTATGAAAGGCAAAGGAGAAGCTGAGCCAGCCGACTGAGCTGCAGGAGAGAGCAAAGGGAGGCATTACATAGATATCCTCCGATAGCATGTCGTTAGCCATCCGGTATTCCCCCAGAATGAGGTACCAGATGGCTGCGCCGGAGGCGACTGTACCGGCGAGAAAGCCAAATATCCTATATAGTCGAGTCAGTGTCCGAACCAGGGTAGGCGCCATTTCCCTTAAGAAATCGCTTACCCTCCCCGAAATGCACCGACAGGCTTCTTAGTAGGTAAAGAAGAAGACCCGGCGTTCCTGAACGGAGCCGAGGTCGAGAAGGGCCGGGCGGAGCGCATTAGGCGGGCAAGCACAGCGGTATTGGTACCACGAGGAAGCATTTTGGTATAACGAGCAAGGTTCTCTAAATCGATGAAGATATGGGCGTTTGGTTTTCTTAAAAGGGAGCTCCCTCTAAGGGCGTTGAAGGCACTTGTGTTGGTCACGAGAAAGACCCCGGGGTGACGTCGTGTGCTCTCTGGCTTGGCTCCACATTTTAAAGCCTGCCAAGCATAAATTACCTGCCGTCTATTTTCATACAGATGGTAGGGGATATCATATGCATGAATATAAACTATCGTTTAGCACCTTGGAGTGAGCACGCGAGCCCAAAATAAAAACTCACAATGACACACATAAGACGACCTCCGCGAAAGGACACGATTTAGAAAACAGCACTGCAGGGATATAACTCTGATATAGTACAAGTACATTATTGTGCCAGGCTCTATTTACAATAGTGACTAGGGGCTAACAACTAAGTGCCCCGCCATGTCAAAAGAAAGTCCGTCTAGTTGGCCATCGTGCCTTCATTGAACAGATCTGCCAGCAAATCATCCAGGCAAGCTTCAGAATCGGGACTGCCCATGCTGTACGTGCTTTCGAAGGCATGGATGCTAAGGCGATCGAAGAATGGTCGAAGCACTTGGTCCACGATCTCATCCTTTGCTGTTTCGCGGATCCAGTCCGATGTTAGCCAGGGCCGTCTCGCTCCAGTACCAGACTCAATGCTCTCTCCTGGAATTGCAGGAGACAAAACACCTCTTGCTTCCATACTGTGGGAGACTTCATCGGCAAGAGCCGCAGACTCCCAGCGATCCGGAGGATAAACGGCGTCAATTGTATCAGTAACGAAGAGCCATTCTAGAAGTTGGAAATCATCCGGCGCAAGGACAAGGAGCGTATCAAGTAGCTTGCAGGCCTGTAGGAGCGAGTATGAATTGTACAGGTCCGACTGTCCGCCTTGCGGGACGGAAGAGACGGCTTCCTGCAATTCTGAATTGATCAATGGCCAGAATGGAGCGAGGACGGTAGTCGAAGTCCTGAGCGCAAGAGCCCGAAGAACCATAAAGATCTCCGCTCTCGTAACAGATGATGGAGATGATGAACTTGTGGCCACAAGGAGATCTTCTAACTTCTGGAGGAGTCCTGAAAGTCCTCCCACGAAATAATCATCACTTGCCGACAATATAAGCAAAGCAATCCTCCGAAGATTCAGCTGGGCCTTCCGGTCTGCTTCCAGACGGGCAGCGGACGCCCCGACTCCAAACATTATTCCCGCGGTGCTGGGAGGTGGGAGACGGGCCAACAGCTCAGGTAGCCGTTCCTTATCAACAAGGACCCATTGGCGCAGAATGTCCATCCAGCCGTCTTTCACGAGCTTAACGTGGGTGGCAAAAAACCGTGGGTCGTTGAAAGCGTCCGCTACATCTTTCTTCCACAGTTTAGATGCCGCTGGGATCTTTGCCGTCTGCTGAAGCAAAGATATCACATTTCGATTCACATTATTCGGAAATAACCTCGAACGGAACAGTGGCCCCACCACATTGGTGGAAATGTTGGTGACAGCGGTGCTGACACGATCAGAGTCACCTAGAGTAGTAATGAATGCCGGCATTGAGCTCGCAAGGATGCTAAGCATGTCATCTGGTCCAGCGTGCGACGCAAAAGAGCTACCATTGTCGACTGAAGGCCTCCCTAGAAGTCCCGGTTCTTGGGACAACCCCAAAGGCTTGCTGGTGAATATAGCTGTGAGAAGACGCAGGAGCACATCCTAGGTTACAAGTCAGTACAAGCAAAGAGCATATTTCGGTCTGACACGTACTCCAAGCTCCTTCCTCATCCGTCGATCCTCGCCAAAATTAGTGTTCTCCATCTTTGTCCCGAGTATCGCTGCAAATTCGACCAGCCGCGGAAGAATATGTCGATGCGGGAAGGGATTACTGAGGACGTCCCGTAGAAATGTTGTACAGTCCGTCCAAATCTCATCTAGCACATCGTCATCCAGTGATCGCGCATAAGTCACCAGGAAGCCTGCCAGCTCGGATTCCGTGATATCGGAGGCCATAGCTGACTTACGGCTTGGATCAAGTGCAGTTGGATTTGTCCGAGTATAAATAGCATTGAAGATGGCTGGGATTGTTATTTTTGGCCGAGATCCATCCAGGGTGTGTAGCAAGTTGAAAATCAGAGCCGAGACCCTGGCATCCGATCTAGTCCACATTTCCACCAGGGTCTCAAGGCATTCAAGGGCCTCCGCTGTAAAAAGGTGTTCTAATATCCGGCGTGAGCGATTCCTCATCCGCAGCGAGGTATATTGAAAGGACGCAAGCGAATCGGCATCTTCAGATGGTCCACTTGGCTCGGCCGCACCCCAGGACCATATAGAGAAACAAATGCGAACAGCATCTTGGAAGCAAAGCAAAACGGTCAATCTGTTGTTTGCCACCGCTGCTTGGATCTGGTTTCCTTCAGTCGCGAACACTCCCGATACCATATTCCCGAAAAATCCGTGCGATTGATCAGGGCTCTTCGCGGATGGAATATTTCCTTCCTCTGACAGTAGACGTTCATGGGCGTTTGCGACGCATGTCTCCAACCCTGCAAGTAGCGCAATAGTCACATGTTCAGATCGATCCTCCGGCCAGTCCTCTGTCTGCTTGAACGCATGTTTAAGTCTTGTATAAGAAAGCTGTATCTCTTTACAAAAACATTCCACCAGCATTAGGAGGATCTGAAATATTCCTCCTTGATAAAGCGGAAGCACATCACAAAGCAGCAAAACCCATTTGTCCACAATTTCATGGGACTTCGAAGAGCTGATACCCTTGAGAAGACAGTCCAGGAGCTGTGATGGAGGTTGAGGTAAAGGGGGAGTCGGAGGTCTTTTTTCTCCTTTGTCACTAGTCAAGGATAGCAATGAGGCACTCGTTAGGCGATCTCGAGAGATTGCCCTCTTATGCTTCGACTTGGGAGCTGGCGGCGGAAGAAGAGTTCGAGCAAATCGAACTTTCAGAGCCGCAAGGAGCGTATCTATCGTGGCTCCTTGCACCACAGCGCTGCCTTCATCCAAAGCGAATGATAGGCGATCTATAAGTAGAGAGTCTAGCCCAGATTCAACAAGTCCATCAGCTCCAGGGCCTAAAAGTAGCTGACGTAAAACAAGTAGTGAGGTGCGCTGCAGTTTCTCCTCCTCAGCGCTCATATGCTCCGAAGTCGAAGTTCTGCTCATGATGATTGCAAGCGAAGCTTCAAAGACAATTGACTGAAGACTTTTTACATCAGGAGCATCTGCGAAATAGTAAATTAGATATTAAAGTTCAACTTACACTGGAGTCAAGCTTACCTTTCGACATCGAACCATCATGATACCTCTCAACAGAAGAGTAAGGATGGGTAATGAGCATAACCCAACCATTGTGAGAGAGCGACGACAGAATATTGGACGTTGTCTGCAGCAAGTAATTGCATTCTTTGAAATCGTCACGAGACACAGGCGTACTGTCCTTGCTCGCCTCACTGTGATCTACTCGCGAAAAAAGTTGATCAAGCCTATTAACTACCATACGAAGTAACCTTCATTCATGTCAGTTACGAATCGGGTTTCTTTTAGTCACAGATGGGGTTCCTCACTTGGGAATCGATGAGAGATCCTGCAGCCACTTCTGAACATGATCAGAAGCTTCGTTGGGTACTTGTGAAAGCAGGTCTAGCACGAGGAAAAGTGGTCGCTCAAGCATGGAGGTATAATAAGAAAACTGACTAGTCAAGTCACTTGAAGGTTTCCGGGGAGGTTCGTAAACACCGTTATGGCTATGGTTCCATAGAACAAAGAATCTTTCGGCCTGGTTACGGGAGCAGGAATGGAATGAACAGTCGTCCGACGACTGCACCATCAAAGATGTTATAGAAGCCTCAACGAGATGATCAAAATGTGTGACGGAATGCAAGAGCCATAAACTTCGAACTGCTTCGACATGAAATTTCGGACTTAATGGGGAAAGGAATTCCCAAAAGTAGCCAACCAGAGCGGGGGTCAGCTCAGATATATCTTCATAACTGACATAGTATCCAGGTCGCAGAATAAAATAGAGGCTTGTCACTGCGGACGTTATTGAAGCAATGGCCGAGAAGAAAGCCGAAGACGGCTTGGTCTGGCGGATCTGCAAGCGGGCACGAACGGCCGCGTAAAAGCGCCCGTCTCGGAATATATGGGACTTAGGCAGCTTTTTGAGCAGTGCAATCAAAAGGGAGATCTGCTCCTGAAATAAGACGGTGTCGTCGGGACTTTCAACGGCCCATATAACAAGCTCATAAGATTCTCGGAGGATCAATTCACCGACGAGCTTGGGAACGAAAGGAATTGGGGGAAGATCAAGACTGTTCTTGCTTTGGTCATAGAAATGATGTATCTGCTTCAGGATGTCGATTTTCCTTATTTCATTAGGCGAGGTGCTGTTCCCATCGGCCTTCTCGGAGTTTACTTTCCTCGTAAAGGCCCTTTCGGCGACCAATTCAAGCAGCGAATTTATGAGCTTCACCAGTGCATTAGAAGCGATTTCCCGGTTCAGACGCCCGCTGGATGAGCCATCTCGCATTGAAAGTAGTTCACTCATCTTCACAAGGGCCGACAGGAGCAACAGAGGGACATGGATAAGAAGCATTTCCTCTTCTCGAACATTGAAATTCTCCAGAATGAAGTGAGCCAGTTCCAAATCGCGCGCTATTCCGTCAATGTCAGTTTCAATCTTATCAACTTTCCAGTCCACCAGATTAAGCAGCTCTGAAAATATGACACCGCTTTCAACGCCATCAAAAAAGGCGCTGGCGCTGCGGAAAACTTCATCGAATTGACTCCTAGACGAAGCTGTGTTCTCAAATTGCTGGACGTTTCGTATAATGGGTAAAAAGACCGCAGGAACTATGAAACCGCCCACCTCCCACCGATCCATCAATGAGAGGGATATTCGGAAAGGCCGCGCCCTCTCAGGGGGCAGTTTGGAATCCATCTCAATCATCTTGAGGATGCTATTCACCAGGGGTTTCAACCCGAATCGGCCAAAATACTGGGATTGCGAAAGATCCCTTGTATCGAAGGCAGCATGGTCATGATCCCTGGACGCCGAATTTGAAGACTCAAAAGAATTCCCATCAGCCGGTTCACTAGCGGGTTCCGGACCTAAAAGCCACGCCCATAACCTCCTGTTCAGGCTCATGTCTCTGCGGATGACTACCCCAGCAGCAGCAGCGACGAGCCTCTCGAGGTCATCCTCCGTTATTCGGGATTGTAAAATTGGAGAGTTGAGAGGCAAATGGGTCACGAGCAAATCAAGGAAGTTCCTCTGGACAAGTAGGTTCTCGTCCGCAAGTCCAGATGCAAAACAGCGAACGAGTAATCCAGGCTCTGGCGAGATCACGGAGTTGGCTGCGGCTAGCATATCCTGCGGGAGATCTTGTGAACCGTTCACATCAGCGGCACTCCCTCTTCGATCTGTGACACCTAGCTTTGGGAGATAGCGGTTCAAATATGCCAGGACGCCGAGTCTTCTGCTAGGAGCTGTGATAGATGCAAGAAACAAAGACTGCCAAAAGTATTGTCCATTCAGGCCAGCTTCACTGGTCTTTCTTGTATTCAATTGGCCTGCCACATCGCGAAATTTATTGATGAGTCGAAGCGTTGGCTCGAAGTCGTCACTCGTTTCTTCCTCGAGTCCAGGCAGCAGGGCCAAGATTATAGCCTTCAATGCCGGTCGAATAACCCCGGGCTCCAAGCACGATATATGCGTTTCTACCAGAGAGAGGAATAGCGGACGGACGGACAACGAACCAAACGTCAGAACAGGAGCTATACCTGGTAGGTACAACGGCAGGTCCTGCGACAATCCTTCTGACTGATTAGGATCAGATACGATTAGCAAACGCAGTTCGTGAATCATCTCCATGGACAACCACTAGCTACCTTAATCAGCCCGAATATATACGAGTAGACCTCGAGGGCCTTCTGATGAACGCCAGAGGGCAAAGAGGGGTTCAAACACTGGGCCAATCTCTTGGACACGGTGACTTTGCGAGGAACTATGCGTAGATCAGGCGGATGGGATTGGAGCGCCTACATTAAAGAGAGAGAGAAAAAAAAAAGGAACATTAGCAGCGGACTCTTATAATCTTAGAGGGTTAGTCACCTTTAGGAGACGACTAAGAAAAGAGATATAATCGGCCCATTCCTGCAACTCGCTGTCGAACAGGGAGAGCGCTCGTTCGACTGTGGATGCATAACGACGGTAGTTCTTGTTTTTCTTGAAAGGCTCTGCTTGACAGCGGACAAGATTTATTAGACTCCAATGAATGTAGGTATGGGATCAATGGGACGACCTCGGTCACTGACCTTCCTTCCCCCGTACTAGACGCGATCGCGTAGAGCCATCGGAATTTGCGGGCGAGCTCGACCGCGGAAGTACGTTCGGGTCAGAGCTCATAATGCCAACTGCCGGAAATGAATCGGGTGAGGATGAAAATTGGTCCTCGTCATATTTTGCAGCTCGAATTGGCCGTGTTCGGTGACGCGTAGTGGTCTGTCTTACCTGCGACGGTGGAAGCCATGCAAGGGCCACGCAGCGTTTCGGGCCTGTCCGCCTTTGTTATCTGATCCCGCGCCAACGACGTCAAGGCAACAGATCCCCTACAAGCTCGCACCCCACACCTTGTTAACTTGCGTCTTCAAGACAGAGAGATACGCCTCCATATTTTTGTGGTCGCTCACCTTGCACCCAGCAATAAAGATGGTCTACATTCCTGGGATTGAAGTACCTGAGACGTGTCGCTCTGGGTATGTAAAACAAACATATTGAATTCCAGGATGGATTTACACGCAAATAACGCCCACAAAGATCAGCAGAACCTGGCAGGAGAAATCATAGAAGAGTCAGGTCCACTCCCTCCACCAACACTCATATATAGGGACCGCAGCGCTAGCCCTCAACCGCGACCGACGAACGCACGAGGCGACGAAGCAACGGCATCAGCTCGAACTAACCCTCCGGCAATTCAGAGCAATCTACAAGCGGAGCCGACAACGGCAGTTTCTCTCACAGCCATCGGCTCCCAGCCACGGGAGGGAAGCATTAAGGATGAAAACGGACCAAGTGTTCTCAGAACCCTTCCCGGGAACTTGAGAGCCAAGACGAGTCTCAGCCAACTGGTCACCCCGAGGGGAAGTGAGGCCGGTGACACTGCTAGCCTCAGGAGCTCTATTCAAAATACAGATACGGGTGAAGCAGAGAACCTCTTTGGTGATTTCGCTATTTCTGAGCGGGGGAGCAATGCCCATGATGCCACAGGATTTCTTCAGTTTCCTGAGTTTCAAGGAGACGAGCTGGACGATAATTTCGCCAGTGAATTTGACCCAGTTGGCGAAGTGGACGGAGATGGAAAGAACGAGGGTTCGTAATATTCTACAATTAAACAGGCTCCCTTCCGGGGCAGAATTCTGACCGTTTCACAGAGCTGCTCCTGGAAAAATGGAAAGCGAAACGAAAGCATTATCTCATTATCTCTGCTGCCGGAAAACCCATTTGGACCAGGCACGGCGATAGCAGTCTTGTCTCGACCTACGTTGGCGTTATCCAGACTATCATTTCCTTTTACGAGAGTTCTGGGGACCGTCTAAGCAGCTTCTCTGCTGGGGATACCAAATTCGTGATCGTGACTCGAGGGCCGCTGTATCTTGTTGCTATAAGTCGAATGTTAGAGAGCGACGACCAACTTAAGCTTCAACTTGAAGCTCTATACATGCAAATATTGTCTACGTTAACGCTCCCATCCCTGACGCATATGTTCTCCGTTCGACCGTCCACCGATTTGAAGCGACCATTGCAAGGGTCAGAAACTCTCTTGTCTACTTTAGCCGACAGCTTCACCAAAGGCTCACCGTCAACCCTCCTTTCTGCGATGGAGTGCCTGAAGATCCGCAAAGCTCATCGCCATACAATCAACAACGCCCTTCTTAGAACAAGGGTCAGCAGTCTTCTTTATGGACTTGTTGTTGCAGGCGGTCGACTTGTCAGTGTTGTGCGACCTAGGAAGCATTCATTACATCCAGGAGACTTACAGCTCTTGTTCAACATGATTTTTGAAGCCGAAGGAGTTAAAGCTGGGGGTGGCGAAAGCTGGATTCCGGTCTGCCTTCCAGGTTTCAACAGCAGCGGATATCTCTTTATGTATGTTAGTTTTCTTGATCTCCGAGGAGATTTCAGCGAGATAGCCGGCGATACTGCGACAAAAGAAGAATCCGTTGCGATTATCTTAATAAGTACCGACAGAGAGAGCTTTTTCGACTTGCAAGGGATGCGGATTGCTCTTGTCGAGGTTAGTTGAGGCGCCCTTGTCTTTCCAATATGTTCTAGAGCTTTACTAAGAGAATATTTTGCTCCAGCAAATGGAGAAAAATGGGAGCATCAACATCATTAAGGCCGCCATCGAGAAGGGCCGTCCAGCTACGACCGATATCGTGCCAGGGACAGTCGTGCGCCATTTCCTGTACAAGTCGCGCGCGAACGTTCAGTTCGCCATGTCTTCATATGATCCCGACTTTTCCTCGGTTTCTAGACATCGAAGGTTAGCCCTGTGGAAACCCTGTTGCATCTTCGCTGTCATACCTTTTGTGCTGATGAGTCTGATTCTGATTCTGGATAGGTTGATGTCGATATACGAGAGTATTCACGCCACTGTTCATGCTAAGCATACGCATGTAAAGATGCACCATAGTATTTCCAAATCTGCGAGCTCGTTCGCGTGGATTGGCCCTGTATTCGAGTTCTATTGTGTCGCAGGGCCGAATGCCAATCGCAACGCCCTCGCGCAAAGCGCGAGCAGGATAGTTCGGTGGGTGCAACAGGAACAAGAACGTCTCTTTATAATCGGTGGCGCAGTAAGTTATGATCCTGCATACCTGTGCCAAAGTAGTGGGTGTATTGTGAGGACTAACGGAGCCATCATTCTAGGTCTTCTGATAGATCCGCCAACCCACATATATGCCTTATTTTACAATATTTACAATATCATGAAAAGAGTCTAATTGACTACTGCCGTAGTTCGTCACACCAGGCAATTTCGTGCGCCAATGCTGGTGTAAGAAGTATACTTTGATCTGTAACCGTGCATGATTTATTTGTCAGAGCCCAGATGCAGTCACTTAACCCATCAATCGATCGAATCCTCCTTCAGGGCAAAAAGCTGCCTCATTACCTCGTCCGTCTTGGCTCTCACTGCGTTATGGTACATTGTGTTTGTAATGAACTGTTTAATGCCCTTAATCTTGGCCGCCGTAGCCGTGGCCAGGTCGAAATGGACGTACATATCGTCAATGTAAGTTGCAGCATAGACAGGGACTTGGTTCTGCGACAGCTGCTTCTCGTCGTAAAGGGCAGGCCAGTCCTTACTACAAGCCAGGAGATCAGCTACCTCTTTGAGCTGGCCGAGTTCACTGTAGGAAGTGAACATGTCTTTGTAAATCTGTGGAATTGATGAGTTAGAGAGATTCTGATACAATATCCTGTTTTTATTCCTCTACTTTACTAGTTCTTCAAGACTTACCATTTCACCCGTGAAAAAGATTGCACTGCCCTCGTCGATATTGAATCGAGGGTGGGTTGAACGGAGCCTGTCGGCAGACCAATTCGACGATTCTCTATATGATACGTCAGCGAGAGTTCCTGAAAATTGGGGTTTGCGCCTTTAGAGGGCAGTAGATGCAAACGAGCCTGAAACTTGTTGCTGGGGGTGGCTAAAGGGCCATATTCTTACCCCTGGCAGTAGATTGCCTCATGCAGAATCGCATACAGAATGCGGTTATCCATATCACCAAAGCTGTCAATTGTGTTGAGGGAAGGACGTGTGAGGAAGCCGAAAATTTCTAGGTCATTCCAGGCTCGAAGGACGATACCTGAATATTGCTTGTTATTAAAGGACTTCACCCTTTCTATTCGGTGTTCTCTAAAGGGGAAGCAATTCGCATTTACCATGAACAATATCGAGGCCACCTGTTACACATTAGAATGGTATGATTCAAGCATCTTGTTGTCGAGCATGTATATTATCCTCACCATGGACGCCGAATAGAATGCCTAGTTGTTGGAATCGTTCTGGAGTGAGCAATCCAGAGGGCAATGTTACCTGATTTTGCTTCAGGTATCCGATGATGTATTTAACTCTTTCAACGTCTTCAGGATATTTGGCATAATATGCTTCGTTTCGCTGTTCGACCTTCTCTGTCTCCCATTTAGTTGCGTGTCGTAGCTGAGGCCGGGGCCGTACGTACCGTAAGTCCGGGCATAAACAGGGTCTGGTCCGTTAACAAGGGGAGCAAGTCCACCACAGATGAAAGCCTCCTTCAATCCTTCGGGGCTACGACGCAGAAAGGCGTTAGGTCAGAATACAGGAATAATTAAAGACGGAAAGGGCCGCGCACAATTTAGAGAGATAAGTAACAGCACAGAATCCACCAAAACTTTGACCGAGGGCACTCCACTTCCGTTTGTCCTCAGGGTACTCTGCAGTTAAACACTTGCGCACAGCTTCACAGTCGCGAACGATATTATCTGCGCGAAAGTTCTTCAAGTACTCGGCTTGCTTGATGGCATTTCCCTGTCGCGCCAGGGTTTCCGCCGTAATGGTTGAGCTTAGACCAGTACCCCGTTGGTCCAAAAGCAGGACCTGAATAGATAATCAGTAAGCGATATCCAACGTTGATTCATTCATAGGCTGTAGACGACTTACCTGATATCCTTTCTCCAGCATAAATGGAACCCAGGGGATATCTTGAGCGGGGCATCCGCAGCCTGGTCCGCCCTCAAGGTAGACCAACCATGGAAGCTGCTCTTTGGCAGACTCAACCGCAGGCGTCCAACGACGGACGCTGCGCGCAAAGAGCCGCACATTCTTACCGTTGTCGGGTCTTGCATAATCCAACGGAACGGAGAAGAAGAGCTCACCGACACGGAGTCTTCCTGGGACCTAATTATTAGTAAAGCGGGAAGATAGACATAGTACGCGGCAGGAACTTTGGAAGGTACCTGGGAGATTGTGGAAGCGCTGGTCAACTAGTTTTGCAACTGCCATCCTGACGACTCTGAGTGCTTCTACCGAAGGCAGTGGATAAAAAACTTGAGGATACTGGATCAGAAGATGATACCAGATGGCCCAAGAGCCGAAGCTGTAGGCAAGCTAGCCAGGCAAATGATCAATAACACAAAAGTCGACACAGAACCAGCTGAGACTGACCGAGTGTTCCGCTCGCAGTTTGAGCGGACGCACGCTGGCCAGGGGGGCTCAACAGATACTGCGACAGGAATACCGACTGCAGCGGCACGCCGAATGCAACCCCACTCCCAACCGACGAACTATCAGTTAGTGCTAGTGGACTTGGCACGAGTATCTGAGATCCCAGCCAAATTCTCAGTTTACAAATCTGTCCAATGGACCTACAGCAGTGGGTAGATGAGCTTATCCTTGCCAACCAAGTAGAGCATGTTGACTAAACTTCTGCCAGTGCTGGTTACGGCGGGGCCGAATGGCCGAAACTCAATCACTGAAACAGCAACTATTCTGCTGTAATATACTACTCAAGAAAAGTCTCCGATAGGACAAGTTCACTAAATAAAAGTTATTGACTCACCATCTTGCTGTCAAGGACCACCCTGTAGGATTCGAGGTCCCGGGCGCTCTAGAGTGATACCAATCTCCTCGGTTCCATGTAAACACACCGAAGGAGGATTTGAAAAGCCAGGATGGAACCAGACATTAGAGCCATCATTCACGAGCAGCCCCGTGTTCAACAAAACTTGTGGAAAGCCGCTCTTAGTTCCGAGTGGGGTCCCAACGTTCTCCCCAGCCCCGAGGCTTTAATCCAAGCAAGAAATTCTCTCCCGGAATCTCTTCCGGAAAATGGCGTCGGATTCAAAGCCATTCAGACACACATTCTCGAAGACATCGTCCCTGCTTCGAACGCAGGAAGTATCAGTCCCAACTACTACGGCTTTGTCACAGGCGGGGTGACTCCCGCAGCTCTATTTGCAGATAATGTCGTCTCGGCCTACGATCAGAATGTCCAGGTGCATCTACCAGCACATTCCGTCGTGACAGAGCTCGAGCACAACACGCTGGGCCTCATCACCGATCTCCTGCACCTGGATCGGAAGGATTGGCAGCATGGGACGTTTACCACTGGGGCAACGGCCAGCAATATTCTTGGCTTGGCGTGCGGGAGGGAATTCACAGTCCAAATCGCTTGTGAAGCCAGTGGATGTCCGATTCGAAGTGTTGGAGAGTCTGGGCTGTTCGAAGCTCTTCAGGCAGCCGGGTTATCTGGGGTCCAGGTGTTGTCGACGTTGCCTCATTCGTCTCTAGGAAAGGCTGCCGGAGTCTTGGGAATCGGGAGAGCGAACGTCAAGAATGTTGCCTGTGATTCAAAGAGAAATCCCCTTAGATTCGACATGAACAAGCTGGAGGCGGAACTTTCAAGAAAGGAAAGAGCGACCATTGTCGCTGTGTCGTGCGGCGAAGTCAATACGGGACAGTTCGCAACGACAGGCATCGACGAACTACGAAGCTTACGGAGCCTATGCGACAAGTACGGAGCCTGGCTTCACGTTGATGGAGCGTTTGGGGTTTTTGGCCGAGTCTTCCTAAGACATGATGACGGTTCGGAATTTACGTCTATTAAAAAAGGATGTGAAGGCATAGAGCTCGCCGATTCCATTGCCGGTGATGCTCACAAACTACTCAATGTCCCCTACGACTGCGGATTCTTCCTCTGCCGTCACCCGGGTGTAGCAGAGAATGTGTTCCAGAATGCAAACGCAGCTTATCTGACCTCAAGTGCTGATATCGACGGTCCTTCTAACCCGTCCCCATTAAATATTGGGCTTGAGAATTCACGGCGATTCAGAGCGTTGCCCGTCTATGCCTCTCTATTATCCTATGGGAGGAAAGGATACAGGGAGATGCTGCAGCGGCAGATTCGGCTGGCGAGGATGATCGCGGGATGGTTGTATGACCATCCTTTGTACACCGTATTACCAGAAAGCGAGAACAAGGAGGCATTGGTGGATAATACATACATTATTGTCCTGTTCAGGGCGAAACATGACGAACGGAATACTGCCCTTACGGCTAACATCAATGCCACATCCCGGATGTTTGTGTCGGGTACGTCGTGGCAAGGACAGCCAGCATGTAGGATTGCCATTTCGAATTGGAGAGTGGATGAGACGAGAGACTTCGCCCTTGTCACTACAGTCTTGGAAAGCGTCGTTGCTAAGTGAGCATTAAACCATAATAAGCGAGATGAAGATGCATAACTGTCGTGTTCCTATGTATTCGACATCGATGGATGTGGAATAAGCCGTCCAGGTATATGGCTCTGGATCCTCGCTGTACGCCGTATATGCAGATGATGAATATAATCAATCCAAAGTATGCAATAATGTCATGACATCACCGCCGGCGACCAGCACCACCGGCAACATTACCACTGGCTCCTCTACCAGCGATACTGACCACCTCTCCAATCCCAGCAGCTTCTTGTTCATCTTCAAGTGCCATGATTTCTTCCCTGCTATCCCACCACTTCTCTTCAGCTAGGTTGAACGCTTCCTTCCGAAGTTCCTTGACTGTCTGCTCAACCTTTGCGTCCTTCTCTTTCATCTTGTCAACCAAAAATTTCTGCCATTCTTCAGATGTTCGGTTGAAGAAATCACGCAAGGTCTCGAAGGGACGTGGTAGGGGCCTGGTATCCTCCACAGGCAGTTCAGACTCCGGTTCTTCTATTTCCAGTTGCTCCACGTCGCGCGTCACCGACGGTATTGTCAGCTCAGTTGGAGCAGTAGAAGCTGTATCGAGCGACATCATATCCTCTTCCTCATCTTCTGCTTCTTCTTCTTCTTCTTCTTCTTCTTCGTAATCCTCTTCCTCATCCATTTCCTGGTCACTGTCAGCCTCGTTCAACAGGCCCCAATTCTGGGGCTCATTGTAGAATAACTCCTTCACCCCATCGAGCTTGTCTAGATCAATGGAGTACATGTCATTGAAAGTAAATTCGCGATCTCCTTTCTCAAAAGTGCCTCCAACAATGAAAAGAGTATCATCTTGTACGGCCAATTGAGCATTAAATCGGGGATGTGGCATCTCGAAACGGACGACTGCAGCTTCCTTAGGATTGACAGATTCATCTGCCTTCGGTGCCGCCGTCTGCATAGTTTCGTCATTCTCCTCGTCGGCATTGCGTATCCCGCTCTTCCTCTCCAACGCTGCCAGATTCCGAAGAAGTTCTTCCTCATCGGCTTTGCTCCTCTCCTTACCCTTCGCTTGGTTTGCTAATCGCTTTTTACCTGGCGCCCTTGGACGGCGTAAATTGAGTCGGAAGAAGCGGTTCCTGTCTGTGTTCCAGGTATATAATTCATTAAAAAACTCGCTATCCATTCCCTCTTCAGTGAGTTCAACATCATGAACCCCACCAAATATAATGCCTCGGCCTTTGTGATAAGCCATAGTAGCACCTGCACGAGCTGGGCTAGGTTGATTGGCTGGCTTCTTTCTGCGCTCCCAGCGTATCGTGGGACCAGCGGAAGCTGGAGCATCTGGCCCAGGCGGAGTAATCCGGAGGAACCATGTATCCTGATGAACCATGGGCTTGAGAGTTATGCGCTGTGGACCACCCTTTGCCTGCTTCGCCCCTGCACCTGTGGACGCCTTCACGCGAGAATATCCGCCATAGAGGACGGCGCCAATCTCATGAGGCAAGAATGAGAAGGAAGAGCGGGAATCGGGCTTCTGAGAACCGGGAGGTAGGGTCGGATTAAACCAGACATATTTCTGACAATCATATATCCAGAGGTCTTGAAGGTATTTGGTTTGTTGAGAGGTGTCTTGAAAACCACCAAACAGAACTATATAATTCTACAAAATATTTAGCACACCGGGGTTTAGGAGAGAGCCTGTAGTAGTGAAAACCAACCTTAAAATAGGTCATTCTATGCCCACTCCTCGCGGGCGGCCCTTTTCCTTTTGTCTCCAAGCGAGTCCATTCTCTTGTTGCTGGATCAAGATACCAGAAGTCGTTGTAGTGATAAAAGGTTCCCTGCTTGGGAGAGGAGAATTCCCCTGTACATGTCGGGCAATAGTCAGCCTATACATCCGAGGTTTACCTTCATAGAACTTGGGTATGCGCTTGCCTCCAAATAGATATACTCCCCCGGTATTTCCTCCGCGGCACCAGGAATGTCCACTCCGAGGCAGAGGGCTATTGGGGCTGGTAACCTGTCTCCATTCGCCTCGATCAATCAGATACACGAAGAGGTCGTTGAAAAAGGTAGCTATTGCGCCGTCGTAGTATTCACCGCCGAAAACCAACAATTCATTTCGATTAGATGGGGACCCGAGAACTGTAGGGGACGATCGTGGAGAAGGAGAGTTTGAGGTAATTTCGGTGACTTTGAGGAACTTTGCCTGTTCCTCAGCGTAAGATGCAAGAATAGCATCCAGGTCAACGTCTTCTGCGTCGCTGTCAACATCGCGGCCTTTCGACTTGGTTTTCTTTTCCTTCTGCGCGGCCTTCTTGGATTGCTTCGCGGCGACTCGTTCCTTGTGCTCGGCGGTCTTTTTGTTCTTCTTGCCCATTGTCTAACAATTTAGTTTGCCTAGCTCTGAACAGGCGACAACAGAAACAGCTGACCAAGTCAATACTTCCTGGCTAATTAACTTGTCGAGATATCGTATATACGCAGGGTCGCTAGAAGGCGGCTTTAAAAAAAATCTCCCCGCATGAACAACAATTGCCCATCGATGCTATGGTATTGGTATTACCGTAACTTTCCTCGCTGGAGCCAAGAAGGACCGAGAATTCTTCTCTCGAGGGAGGCTCGTATCACGTGATTGCGCGTATGTACGCGTTCTTTATTGTGGTGCCGTTCCGTCTATCGACCCTTTCACGGCCAATGCCGGACTTGACGACGCTCGCTTTGTCTCCGCTGGACATGTTCCGATCTTGAAAGCAACTGTCCTTGAACCATGATACTTTATATATGGCTCTATGACGAACAGTAACCTCGAAATTCACCTTAAATGGCTCTTGGGTAGAGGCCCTTCTCTGTACCCCTCCTTGAATCCGTCGACGCGTAACAGCGCTGTATTCAGTCTGTCTGTCCCTGCAAATAGGCTCGCGGTCACATCTCCCGGTCCGCAGATACAGCAACCAGCTGTGGAGGCCGAAATTGAAGGTGAAGGGAGTAATGGCTCGCAAGTGAACCCCGTATTCGAGTCTAACCGAGATATGGGCCGCCTGTCGTTCGCACCACACTCTGACAGTAAACCTCGAATGCTCATTTACCAAAAAGAAAATGCATCGTTACGGACCGTTAAGACTCCTAAGCGTCGCGCCGAGGAGAGCACGCCTGTGAAGCTGCGAGGGTCGGAAAGCAGGACAGCAATCAAAGGTAGATTCCTGTCGGTGCGAGCCGTATGTCGGAAGACAGCTAACAAAGTCCAATCTGACAAGGAAACCGGTCCGAGTTGTCTCGCTCTCTTACTTCAAGTCAACGACGGAAATCCGCAGGACTAGAATTGGACACAGCCGCTCTGCGCGATATCGACGCTATTGATCTGACTGGTGATGTCGAAGAAACTACAACCTCTTCCGGAACGATAGAAGAGTTCGGCGAACCGAGGAGGCTGTGGACGGAGGAGTTCGCTGCGCGCAAGACGCCCGTCGAGAAACGAGGAAAGAAGAGAAAAAGCGATGAGACTCCATCGGGGCTGCTGTGTTCACCCAAGGGTCATACCTTCAAGAAGACTTCCCCGTTCGGGCGTTCAAAACCTGCAAATCCAAGTCCTTACTTCTTACCCGAATCTCAGAGTCTCCTACGGGTTCCTAGCACTGCGGGCGATTCTAATGTTACTTCACGTAATAGACTTGAGGGTCGGGCTCGTCCTGGTCCTTCGAAGCCCGTTATTGCCGATTCTGACGATGACGACTTGGATGGATTCGAAGACTGGGCCTTTGATGATAACAAAGATGAAAGGAGTCCAATGATGAAAAATGGTGAACGGTTGTACCCCGTCCTACCGGAACAGACTCCTACGCCGAAACAGACCCCTGATGCTTCTGCAACGATTTCGGACCAGAAGAACAATGAGCTGCCTAGCCCTCTGTCCGCTTCCGATTCTCCGGTAAACTATGCGACCGTGACATCGCTGAAGGAATCCCACCATCCAACATCTTCAAGGTCGCCTAGTTCTCCAAGTACGAAGGACGAGAGTCTTGCGAAATTCCTGGCTTTACCGGGAAACTCACTCAACCAAATACTTGACAAGCTCCGGCACACTCAGCAACGGAACGCAGAAATTGCCTACGAGAAGGCCATGCAAGGCCTTTCGGCCCACGAACTAGTTGTTGAGAACAAATCTCTCAAACCACGAGTTGAAGCCCTTGAATCGTTGCAACAAGAGAAACTTGCATATGACACATGTGCATCGGAGATATCCGGTTTGAGGAACGTCATCACGCAGGCTCTAGCGCAAGGCCATGATCCGTCAACCAAATCAGAGGAGATCATGCAAAGTAAGGTGCTGGCCTCTAAGCTGCAGAACATTGAAAGGACAATATGTGAACTACTTCCCCAGGCCGGTCTTTTTGCCAAAACACCAGACCCTTCGAGTGTAGAAGCGCCGCAATCTGATCTGTTCGCGCCAGCTTCATTTGCCGACAAGAGACACATGCAAGGTACCATTGAGACGGAACATATAATTCCTGTCGGAGCTGTTCTACCTGCTCAAGATTTAATACGTAAATCTCCAGTGCCGGTCGCCTCGCTAAGCTCCAAGCTGAGGAATCTATCACCTCATCATCCGAGCCGTGCTCCCCGAACCATCCGCGAGAACACCGTAGTTAGCGACGTGTTCAACGATGGTCTAATAGCCAGTGGCGACGAAGAGCCGTTCACCCGGAACATGGGGTCCCCCATGCTTCCTGCTACCGAATTGGATGAATTCGACCTCGATGCTGATGAAGACATGATGCTCGAAGCCGCGGAAAATGTCGAAGGTGACCATCCTTCCTTCACCCCTCCTTATGAGACTCGTGGGCGAAAGGTGTTCACTGAAATATCTGGAAATGCCGCTCGCGTACCTTCTCCCAAGAAGTCTGCCGCAGACAGTGCACTGTGGCATCATCAATGGTCTAAGGATGTTAAGACTGTATTGAGAGATCGTTTTCACCTACGTGGATTTCGTCCTAATCAACTCGAAGCAATCAATGCGACCTTGGCTGGCAAAGATGTTTTCGTTTTAATGCCTACTGGAGGAGGAAAGTCTTTGTGCTACCAATTGCCTTCTGTTGTAACGAGTGGTTCCACGAGGGGTGTTACTATCGTAATATCGCCATTATTGAGTCTTATGGAGGACCAAGTCTTCCATCTTGGACGCCTTGGGATTAACGCTTCTGTGCTAAATGGGGAGACCAGCGCAGATGAGCGAAAGACGATGCTGGACACGCTCAGTGGTTGGGCGAGAGACGCCATAGACCTACTTTACATTACACCGGAAATGATCAGCAAGAACCAAAGACTCAACCGAAGTCTCGAACAACTTCACCAGAGACGGAAGCTAGCACGCATCGTTATTGATGAGGCTCATTGTGTCAGCCAATGGGGCCATGACTTTCGGCCGGACTACAAGGAGCTGGGAGACGTGAGATCTCGATTTCCAGACGTTCCGGTAATGGCTCTAACGGCGACGGCGACAGAAAACGTCAAAGTCGACGTTATTCATAATCTCAACATTGAAGGCTGTGAAATATTCTCGCAGAGTTTCAACCGACCCAATTTAACGTACGAGGTGATACAAAAGAAAGGGATCGATCTTATGAGCAACATATCCGATACTATCAACACGTCTTATCGAAACCAGTCTGGCATAATCTATTGCCTTTCCAGAAATTCCTGCGAGAAAGTTGCGAAGGATCTCAAAGAGTCGCACAGAATCAAAGCCGCGTACTACCATGCGGGTATGTCCCAAGCCGAAAGAGCCAAAGTTCAGCAGCAATGGCAGTCTGGGAAGTGCCATGTAATAGTGGCAACCATCGCTTTTGGCATGGGAATTGACAAACCGGATGTCCGTTTCGTGATCCATCACTCCCTTCCAAAAAGCCTAGAAGGATACTATCAAGAAACTGGCCGAGCTGGCCGAGATGGTAAACGCTCTGGATGCTATCTTTACTATGGCTACAAGGACACCATGATAATAAAGCGCATGATTGACAAGGGTGAAGGCAGTGAAGAGCAGAAAAGTCGACAGCGTCAAATGTTGCGAAATGTCGTCCAATTCTGCGAGAACAGGAGTGATTGCCGAAGGGTGCAGATCCTCGCATACTTCAACGAACACTTTCGTCGTGAGGATTGCAACTCTTCCTGTGACAACTGCAGGTCAGATTCCATCTTTGAACTGCGCGATTATTCAGAGCATGCGGCATCAGCTGTTGCTCTCGTCAGGCATATCCAATTTGTCCTGAAGGAAAGTTTGACTTTACTCTATTGCGTGGATGTGTTCCGCGGATCCACGTCGGGGAAGGTCAAGTCCCACCACAAAAAGCTAGCATGGTTTGGGAGGGGCTCGGAATTTGATAAGGGGGAGACTGAACGTCTCTTCTACCACTTGGTAACCGAAGAAGCCCTCTGGGAAGAAAATGTCGTTAATAAACGTGGCTTCGCATCTCAGTACATCAGGATAGGGCGTAGAGCAGCCGATTTCGAAAGCGGACGCCGCCATTTGAAGCTCCAAGTTCGAGTTTCACCGCACAGAAAGAGCACTAATAGGTCCAGAGTCGGTGCGGACGATTATCCATTGTCTACGAATGTCTCATCACCTATACAGTCGGCGAACCAACGCCGGCTGGCCCGTTTCCTGCATCTCGACGCACAGGAAGAGGGATCATCTGACGATGAAAGGGACAGCGATGGTTTCGAACCGATTCGTGAAGTGGACAAGCCACGCCGCGAGAGGAAGCGTGAATTGGGACCTCCTATAACGGACGATGAAAAGTTGAAAGGCCTCGACAGCTTGCACATGATGGTTGTGGAGGACTTTATGAGCTATGCGAAGAGGGAGTCTCAAGACGTCAGTGTTTTATTCCGGTTCCTGGACACTTGAGGCATGGATTTCTTACTCTGAAAATAGATAATGATGCGGAAGAGCCTTCGCAACCAGCCGTTCCCTGACGCCATTCTGCGAGACATGGCTATCCGGTTCCCGAAAAGTTAGTAGTAGTTCAGCTTGATGATCTTGTATATGGCGCTAACTTTGCATTCAGACAAGGACGAACTTCTTTCAATTCCGACCATTGATAGTGATAAAGTTGAACGCTATGGAACTCAGTTCCTGAAACTTGTCAGAGACGCGCGTCGGCGGTACGAAGAATTGCGTGGTGACCAAGACGATGGCGCTAGTGATATTGTCCCTGACCCAAATCGGACGAATGTGATAACTCTCAGCGATGATGAATACGCTGACGGCGATGATCTCTTTGTGGATGACGTGCCAACTCTCGATCATGACGAACATCCGATGCCGCTTCAGTTTCCTTCCCTCCAAAATCCGGCAGTCGACGACTCATTTGACGACTTCGAACCCATCCCCACACGCTCTGCTGATTCCAAGGCACGAAAGCGTTACGCCACGAAGGGGCCACGCCGCAAGTCCGCGGGTAGTTCTGCCTCGAAAGCTAGACCCACGAGAGCTCGAAAGAAGTCCGGGTATCGTGGCGCTGGTAGATCTTCCTCGCAGAAAGGTTCGCAGAAAGTCTCCCAGAGAGCAAAGGCATCTCGGCCAGCTATTGAAATGATGCCTGTATGATATGTGAGCTGAGCCGCTTGACTCTAACCCGCCTAATGCCGACATCGAGGCGAACATGTAGGAGATCAGTTTCATCAACGAGGTATACTGCATTGATAGGCGTCTTCAGGTGTAAGCATATTTGGCTCTAGCGAGATCTGCATTTCTATGATATATATATATACCCTTGATAATCATGCATTATGGTTTGAATAGTGGGACGTAGGATCACCGATAGAGTATCTATCATCGGCAGTTGCCTCCGTAGTAGACAATCGCCATGTAAAAGGTGCCCTTTAATATTGGTACCAAAAAGTACAGTTACCCTATATAGCAAAGAAAAAGTCAAGAGATGGATAAAGCGACACCACAACAATAAGTACTATGCACTGCAATTGCTTACGGTAGGGCACTCAATCTTCCAACGAACGCCCGAAGTCAATCAGCCTCAGTCGTCTCGCATCCCGAGGATGGTATTGGGCAACTCTGGCTTTCACCAGGAACCTTGAGGCGGCAGAATCACGAGTGAGATCTATGTAGCCAGACCCAGCTGCTAATAGAGCATCGAGAAGAACGTGCATCTCAGCTGCCGCTTGCTCCCTCTTATTTTTCGAGTGCGTTTGGTTTTGAGAGTCCCGGCGTCTTCGATAAACAAGCTCGTCGATACGCTGCTGGCCATTTTGGGATTCTCCGGTCCCAAGCTTTTGCTTCTTCGGCTTACCACGGTTCGTATACCCAGCCTCCAGTACCGGATCGGTAATATCCAGCGCATCACCTGCGGTAGGCCCTCCGATATCCTCCGCTGCGAGCATGGGCGCGAGTTTGGTGTCGACGAACTCATCAAGGAAAACTTTCATGTCCTCCACAGATTTCATGAGCTCTTCATTCTTCTCACTGTGCTGCTCTACAAACTCTGTGGCGAGCTGGGAAGGGCTCTTTTCTTCTTTCTTTGATTTCTCGCGTCGGATCCTACTGATCCGCTCTTCCAGTTTCTTCGTGATGAGTCGAGCATCGCGCAGATTTGTTTCTTCCACCTCTAGACGCTGACGGTCAACCGAGAGGTTATTTGCCGTTATTGATATCGACGCTTTGCTTTCTTTAATAAGCCGGCCAGTCTCCTCGAGTGCAATCAGTGATGGTAGAGGAGACGTCGGACTTGGAAGCGGACTATCTGATTTTATGAGAGAGTCATAGGCTTTCTTTGCCTGCCGGACTTGAGAGAGTTTAGACGGGGAATCTGAATTGGAATTTGGAAAATAAATTGATTTTGTTGCTCGGAGCTATATTCAAAATCAGTATAATAATTCAAACAACCCGTACATCACCACGCGGTTCGCCTAGATAGCTCTTCTTTTGCGTCAACGATAGCGCAGGCTCGTACCTTGTTCAGCTCGTCCTCCTGGTGGTTTACTCGGTCTTGGACTAGCCGCAATGTATCATCTAGTTTTCGATCGTAGGCGTGAAGGGCGGCAGGGCTAAGTGGTTCCTGTTCATACACTGCTTCTGCTTTTTGGCGTTTCTCGGAGAAACGCTGAATCCTGTCCACTGTTTCTCTAGACACGCTCATCGTTATGGCAACTTCGACGCTTATCTAATTCAATAACTGCGAATTAAACGCGTCTTGCATTCTCCAAAGAGCTGTTCTGCGCCTCTGATATGTAAATGCACGTGACGACAACCGACGTTTCCTCATTTGAATTAGCGTGATCCCGTGGCTGCCGTGACGGGCAAACCCAGCTCAACTTCACCTCGTCTTCTCTCGTCCACGGTGTCTTCGGTCCTTTCCTCCACCCCACTGCAAGGAAGCATCCCTTGTCCATCTTGCCTTCCTTGTCGCAATTCTAAATTCTCATTTTGTTGTGTTTTTGTCACCTGTCCTCCCCACGATTTTCATTTTCCTCTTTCCCCATTGCGACCGTCACGAATCCCTTGGGACTTCTGCGACGCGTTTGCATCACATCCTAACCTTGCGTATTGGGCATCCCCAGGGGAAAGAAAGGAAATAAAGTATTTGGACTGGATTTGGGATAAATCTAAGGCGTTGCTTTTGCTTTCGTCATTTCCTGTTCCCCAATATCCGGATCTTTCACACGCTTCAACCTGTCGCTCTGAAATCCCATCCGACCACCTCTACATCACATCATCCAGCACCAGATCCTTCCTGACCTCCGCTTCTCTCGTTACCCAACTCGAGCATTATTTTGAGCGCTACTTCACCGTTGGCGAAGTTTCTGCTTGAATAGGGCTGCTCTCTCTATTAACTACACTTCACCCATCGACTTCTCCTTTCCAACGTCCATCACATCTCCTCCACTTGTGCACGATCCATCAGACTCTCCAGTTCTTCCAAGCACCAGATTCCCTCGCCAGCACCAGCAATTCTTTTGGGGAACTTCTGGTGTACATAGTCGATAATCTAAAAGGAAAAGAAAGAAAAATCTGCTCCCAAACACTTTGACTTCCCCTACGTAGGTGAAGCAAGTTCAAACTGGTGCCAGGGTTTCAAAGTTTAAAAGCAAAAGAGTCACCCCGGAAAGAAAAGAGAAGAGAAGAGGATGTCCGCCTCTCCGTCCAATCTCCAGTCGACAAAACGTCCTTTAGAGGACCCTTCCTCTCCGTCTGGCCCAAATGACCAGCCAGAAGCCAAGCGTCCTGCCTTGGATAAAGTAGTTAAGGGCAGTGACGAAAAGACACCTGAAGTTGAAGCTTATGCCGACGTGAAGGCAGAAGCTCCCTCAGGAATCAATACGGCTCATGATGCTCCTAATGGCAAGGGAGTCGCTGTTGATACTCAGCCAATTCAGTCGACTGCTTCTCATGCTGAGAGGGCAAGCACTCAACCCGAACAGCAGCGCTCTCCTCAAGACGAAACAAGCTGGATCCATATTCGCGCTGTGATTTCCAGCCCAGAAGCCGCAACCGTCATCGGGAAGGGAGGCGAAAACGTCTCGCAAATCCGTCGTCTGTCGGGGGCCAAGTGCACTGTCAGCGACTATTCTCGTGGTGCAGTAGAACGTATCCTAACTGTCAGTGGCCCACAGGATGCTGTGGCGAAAGTAAGTTTGAGAGATGCTTTGCTTGGAGTTTCGTCCAAATTACTGACCCTTTTCCACTAGGCCTTTGGACTTATCATCCGAACTCTGAACGATGAACCTCTCGATACCCCTTCCACTGCCCAGTCCAAAACCTATCCCCTTCGGTTGCTCATCCCACATATTTTGATTGGTTCTATTATTGGCAAGGGCGGTAGCCGTATTCGAGAGATTCAGGAAGCGTCTGGCGCCCGCTTGAACGCTTCAGATGCATGCCTTCCGCTGTCGACCGAACGATCTCTTGTAATTTTGGGCGTCGCTGATGCCGTGCATATTGCCACTTACTATGTTGCAGTTACTCTTGTAGAGCAACTGACCGAGCGTTTTGGAGGACCAGCCGCATCTGCGTATGCTACACGCAGCGGTGGGCCTGCAGGGGCCGTTCCTGGGGGTATGCAGGTCGTCCCTTACGTTCCGCAGCCGGCTGGGGGTCAGTTTGGCCACCCCGATACCTACAGAAGGCATGCTCACCCCAGCCGGGCCCCGGCGGGAGGTTATGGTGTACCTTACCTCCATGGGCAACCGGTCCCTACCCCCGCTGCACAGCCAGCAGCTTTGCACTATGGTGCTACTCCTCACACGCCATACGCTGGTGCTGGGCCTCACCAACCCGCTCCTTATGGAGCCCCTCAAGCCGCTCAAGCTCGTGGCGCACCAACCACTCCTGTCAGCGGGGTCCTGCCCGGCCAACCGCTGACTCAACAGATTTATATTCCTAATGACATGGTTGGCGCCATTATTGGAAAGGGCGGTGCCAAGATCAACGAGATCCGACATCTGAGTGGTAGTGTCATCAAGATTAACGAACCTCAGGAGAACAGCAATGAGCGTCTTGTCACGATTACTGGGACGCAAGAGTGTAACCAGATGGCATTGTACATGCTGTATTCGAGACTTGGTTAGTGTTTGCTGCCTGCCTTATTTTAGATTCAGTATCCGAGCTAACTAAATGATACTTTTTAGAAAGCGAAAAGCACCGCATCTAGAAAGAGATTGTCGCCGGTTCACGAGGTGGCCTTTCTCACCTGCGAGAATGGTCATACGATGGTCCTCACGTCCTTTCAAATTCTGGGCCTTTCCTTTTGGGTATGTCACCTACATCCGCGTTGTATTTTAATGGAAGATGCTCCTCCTCTTTTGCCTTTCTTTTTTTGTTTTCCTACTTGTTTTTCTAATTTCTCGTCCCGCAAAAATTCAAAGCTATGGAGTTGTTTCGAGAAAATGTAAGACCGTACTAATAACAGTATGCTCCCGCCCTGAATTTCATCCTGAGTAAAACCGTATGTTCGTTCTTGATCAGCGCGCTAGTCAAGGTGCTATATCTATAGTTGCTATGAAGGAACCGTGCGATATGGATAGAGCCACCCAAAAACTGGCTCAGATCTTCTTAAAACTGACGTGCCTCATATCGGTGTCGTGAATGGAGGGTAACATCAACTTTCTTATGGGCCCGATAGCCTCCCCGAACACGTCAGTATTCTTGGCCTCCATATGCACCTCCTTACTCTCCCAACCAATAGCAAGGAAAACTACGGAAGCCTTCCCAGAAGATGAATGCTTATGCTCCCTCGACCCTGGACGCTCAACTTGTCCCGTGCTCCAAGTTTTCGGTCTGAGGTTCTTCGGCAGCTTCTCCAGCAGAGAGGTCCGGAAGTTGGCGAGGAAAGAGGCAAGTTCAGTATTTTGGGCCGGAGCAAGCGATGTGTCGAAGTTGAGACAGCATAGCTCTGTGACCGGATTTTTGCTGAATGTGTCAGTTGTTGAGGGGGGTGGAATCAGGGTTGTGAAGAGATGGATAATTGGACTGTTAGGGACGAGGAGGTGGGTAAGGAGGCTTGAGCGACTGCCGCCGTCCTCTGCATTGTCCCAGTCTATTAGATTTTGGCGATGTTTGTTAGCACGAATGAATTGTTTCCATGTCTCTAACATATATATATAACGATAAATATATGTAAGGGATTGATCGTATACGGGAGTAACAAACCAATAGCCCAAACGACGACGCTCTCATCTTCTAACGTCCGCCCCCATGCGGAACTTTCGTAGCCGCTCTGGTTTTTCGTCGCGTTCAGGATGCTCAGGAACTCTCTGCCTTCTTCACTGCTCGGGTCCTCCGGCTTGACGGTTGGTTTGAGCTTGAGGTAGACGAACTCGGTGACGGTCTGCGGCATCTTCGTTAATCGTTGTCGAAGCTCGTAGTTTAATAGAGATCGGACTTCGCTCGACTTATAATAAGATGTTTATTACTAGAAGAGAAAAATAGAGACGAGATAAAAAGAATTGAGTAGTAGGTAACGTGGTGCGGGACGGCTACGTGATGTCACTACCTAGGTAAGGTGATGTCAATCGTTATCGTTGATTTGCTTGCAGCTAGACGGTGTAGCTCAGAGCATTAGTCAAGAGGTGAAGAGACGGTATTCGAGAATATTGCATGATCCTTTCTAATCACATTATGGCTTCCTATGTACAATATACAATAGAGAACAGAAAAGAGCACAAGGATGACATCATATCTTTTCATTCACAACATATGCCACAGGCTAGACTTTTTCGATTGGGTAAACAGTAAAAGAGTACGAGGCAAGCTGAAAGGAGCTACTATATTGTTCAAACTCATAAGAGAAAGTAACACAGGACCTACAAGTCATCTATGCTTCTGACTTTTGGCTTCCTCTCATCCATGACTTGCTTCAGGTTCTCGATGAGATGTTTCCTGCGCTGAGCTCTTTCTTTCCATTTCCCGCTTTCTCGCTTCCCCATCAAATTCAGTGATCCCTCGATATTTCGAAGTCTGCTCGCCCTACCGGAGCCGTGAATACTGGATCGAACAGGCGGGCCTCGACCGGCGGAATCTGGAGTATGGTAAGTAGATATGGATTCATCCGCGGAACCGCGAGATCCGGGTGTGGCGGGAGGTCGGCCGACGGCCTTCTTCGGCGTCGTGAATTGTGAGCCTTCCCGGCTACCCGGTCCGGGCCCTGAGATATCGATCCCCAGTTTCTTCATTTGAGCCTCGAGCACGTCAATGTCGACGCTGTTGCTCTCTGCCATGCTCATCATGGTCGAAAGGGTGGATGAAAGAGATTCCATGGTTGGTCGCTTCGTTGCCGCTTTTGAAACACCGCTTGCTCTGTCGGGGCCAGCGTCGGCGATCCTGGCGCGGAGAAGCGCTACCCCTTGTTCTAAGTCTACTATCTTGGTCTGGATTTTCGTGACCGCGGACCGTAGATCTCGCTGAAGATTAACCTGTTCCGCAGAAAGGGGTGCTGAGAGAGTAGAAAGGGGGTCCGTATGGGCATTAAGCATTCTCTGGATGCCAGCACACTGGCCCCGTAGTGTCAAGATATCGTTGCTGAGAATTTGCGTACATTGATTCAGCTTCTCTTCCACATCTTTCACTCGCCTCCCATCGAGCGAGTGGGCAAGGCTAGTAACGAGGTCATCAAGCTTCTCAATATCAACGAAGAGTAGTTTCTCCTCGGAAATATCTGAGGGCTGATCCCCATGTAGGATCTTCGTCCATTTCTCAATATTCGAAGGGTTTGGTGATTGCTGGTATGCCAGAAATGATGATAATGACCGCGAATTTATACCCAAGGTATCCACCATCGAATTAATATCCCGATAGAGTCTTTCAATCTGCCCAGGAATTCCGGGTTTGCTAGTCCCGCCTGTATAGTCCTCGTGTGGAAGGAAGGGATCAAGTGTAGGAACCGGTTCAAGAGGTCGCGCCAAGTCAGAACGAAGCCTTTCATCTTCATCGTCATCGGAAAGCGGCAGTGTCTCCTCCGCCTGGCGCTGCGCCTGAGCTACAAGCTGTTCTTCTCCAGCTTTGACACTAGGCGGGAGTCCTAAGCGATGATTACGCTGTGCTAATTCTGTAAGAGCGGCCTTTCGGACGGCGAGAGTACCTCCAGCTACTGTAGGAGCACTGGTCGATCTCTGGCCCTCTGGCCTCAGCAGCCGCCTTGGAACACCAGTTCTGACAGGACTAGGCGACCTCCGAAATTCTTGGTCTTTCCTCAAAGGAGGAGCAATGAGAGGGTTAGGTATTTCCCCGAATAGGCTCCCCGACGGTCGCTGAGGTTCTGTATCGGGTTTGGAGATCCTTGAAAACAGGTCATCTTTCGAGGTTTTATCCAATGGCCCTCCAAAAGAGCCCTCGGGTGAAGTCTTCAGACTCCGAACTTTAAGCTCTGGCTCCTCCTCAGTAAGGCTAACTTCACGCGTAATTTCCTCGCCACTATCCGCGAAGTCAGACTCTTCTGCTTCTTCAGACTCATTTTCCTCCGCTTCGGACCCTCCCTCTTCCGCCTCCGAGTCGTTTTCCATTGGCTCAGATTCGTCCTCCACAGGAACAGGTGGAGGAGTAGTGTCTTTGGCTTTGGGGCCTGGACCTAGAGGTAGCGGCAATTCACTCACGTACATCTCTGGCTTCTCGGCCTTCTTAGGCTGTGTCACGAAATCGGGAGGCAGGGGAGGTTCAGCCGTCGGCTTAGCAGCGGGTTTTGATTGCGTAATAAAATCTGGAGGGAGAGGTGCATCTTCGGCAGAGCTCTTGGACACATTCGAGGACGCAGACGTGTCACCTGGGCCAAAAGGCGCCCTGCTCGTTGAATCAGGGGGGAGTGGTAGTTCTGCCATGGACTGTTCCTGTTTTGGCATGAGACTCGAGAAAGGCGGTTTTTCTGTAATCGGAGGCTTGTTCAGGTGTGCCACGCGCTCCGCTTGCTCGCTTCTCGATTGTGTGTCGAAAGAGAACGGTGCCTGTCCGCGTCCAAGTGACGTTGGCGTCGGCTCCTTGGACAGAGATACAGGTTGCTGCTGTGTAGTAGATTCCTCTTCCATATCATCCATAACCTCTGTTGGAGGACTGGCCTTGGTCGGCGTTGAGACCATCTCATCCAAATCTCCCCCTAAGGTGAACATTCCGGAAGGCTTTTCGGGCTTTGGGCCATCGTCAACGGCACTACCATCACCCTTGAAAGTTGACCCCAGAACAAAGCCGCTGGGGGGTAAACCGAAGCCTGTGGACTCTTTTGGTTTCTGCGGAGTGAAAGCTGTGTCCGTGTCCGTGCCCAGGCCGAAAGACGAAGGACCAGAGAGCTTTGAGAAGGGACTTTGAGTGGCTGCATTTCCAAACGTATTGCCTAGGGGAGTCTGCGAGGCTAAAGACGCAAATCCCCCACCTTTCGCATACGAGCCAAACCCGCCTCCAGACACAGACAGGGAGCCAAGGGCAGGGGAAGCTGACTGGCCTAAGGAGGGCGTCTGTCCCATGGCTCCGAATCCAGACTGGCCAAATTGCGGCGTAGCACGTATGCCCAAGGGGCTAGGCGTACCGAAAGAAGGCTTTGGTACAGAAGAACCAAAGGGGGAACCGCCACCGAGAGCTGAAGGAGTTCCAAAAGTGCCTTGAGGGGGACCGCCCAGAGCAGAAGGAGTGCCGAAGGCTGGATTCTTCCCAAACCCAGGCTGTTTGGCGCCCAATGGTGAAGGAGCACCAAAGGCAGACTGCTGCGGCTGTTGGAGTCCGGTGCTCAAAGTGGACAGACCATGATAAGAGGTTTTCTGGTGGATTGATTCCGAATATACAAACCACCACGACGACAGGATCCCGTCGTTGTTAAGGAGTAAGAGATTAGGAAGGGGGGTTGAACTCTCTGCAATATCCTCTCCGGGGATTGGCGATACGACATTCTCCGTGCTCGATAGGTCCATTCCGAGACCGATGACGGAAGTCTCCTCACCAGCCTCCGTCAACGGAATCTCCGCCCGCCTGGTATCGTCACTTATTTCTGTTGTCGCGAAAAGGCCTGTCGTCTGTTTTGCACTATCATCGTCAGCCAGCGGCTGCGCAGACCTCGTGACGAGTCCCACATCTGTTGACGCGGTCGAAAAGACGATTAAAAGATCATTCAGGTGCGGCCCGAAACCCCTCATGCGCGCAATGAATTGATAAGCCGGGGTGCGCTTCATGCCAAACGGCAAACACAGCTCAGGCAGCTTTTGGAACAGGAAAGGAGCCTGCTTCCTTTTGGTAACGATGTAATATGACGACGAAGGGTTGGAGCCCATATCATCCTCTGGCGAGCTCGGGGTATAGACGATCAAAAAGAGATCGTTTTCAAGCCATGATATGGAAGAGACTAGATACAGTCAGCAATGCTTCTAACCATCAAGTAATAAGTCGGACCTACCATGACAGTTGGGGTCGAGGTCAGGGGGCCGTGGTATTTCATCCCTCCTAGCACCATCGGGAGTCATTTGATATAAAGTGCCATCCCCAAGTCCCGCCACGAGCTGCTTTCCCTTGTTGCTCCACGAAACACAACTAACTCCATTCCTCAAAACAGGACCGTTGGGCCCGGATGTGAGGCTCCGCGCTTGCAGATTTGCTATGAGCAGATCACCATTGACAGTTACCAAGGCAACGAGAGCAGAATGGCTGTCCTCTGGCGGCGCGGGATTTGGGACGACGGCACGTAAGGTGACACCGTTCGTGGGTATAGAAAAAGCCGGCTGTGTATTTGGTTGCAACAGGCTCTCTGTTTCGTAAATGGATACTTGCGCTCCGTTTTCCAAGGCCAGAAGGAATGCGCTGTCGCCTGAGCAGAATGCCACGTGGGTAGGTCGCGCAGGAAGAGGGATCTTCGACTGAGGTTCAAAGGGCTTGGTTTTGATCTTTTCTTCTCCTGATGGCGCTGAGATAGCCCTCCTAACAGCATCGGTCTTGGAAACTGCGAGGCAGTCCGGGCCAGCGCCGACAACCACTCCTTTAGTCGATGCGACGCTCAAGAGGGAGGAAGTTGGGGAGGGAAGGGCATCGGCAGGCCAGGGAGTAGGAAGCAATCGGACGTTACTATCACCAGAGACGCCCTTAAAGCCGACCTCCTGTGTGCTCTCATTAGTTCGTGTTACTTATAGAGAAAGAAACGTAGCAAATACATTGCCGTGAAGCTTTCAAAGAAAGGTTAGGATATTCACATACGTTTGTGACCACGTCCGATAGTTCGGGTCCCATCTCTGTTGGATGGGAGCCAAAAGCTCCAGCGGGATTAGGCGCGAAGGCCATTTTGGACCTCTAGAAGTCGGTGGACGTTAAACAAGACAGGTTGTCTGAGCACGAACTTCTGTTTAGGACATCGAGATTGAACTTGCGAGCCCAAGGTAGAGTGGAGGAGTGACGACACGATACGCAGCGAGTCTGATTAAGAAGCCGCGAGGGACGCTCAAACTGTCAGTGGGTATATCTCGTTGCCCTTGACAAGGGCCAACGCAAACGGATAGTAGGTTGCAATAATGCCAACAGAGGTTAGATTTGACGCGCTCGCCTTCGAAGTTTGGCGTACCGAAGTCGATGGCGATGGCTACCGGCTGTCGCTTCCTTGAAATTCAGGCACCAACGTCCAGGCCGCAGAAGCTCCGTCACTCCAAGCTTCCCGTCATCCTCACAGCTCCAGCTTCCCCTTCAACACCCTCCTATCCCGGTCCCCATCTGCAACGCTGTATCCTATTTCCGGGAGTGTTTCTGCGTTGTGGCCTTAGTCTCATCATTCCAGTCTTTGGATAACTTCCTGCGTTATCACCATGCCCGGCTTCGACTTCTCTAACTACAATCGCAACGCAGCCCTCCATGCCAGAGGTGCACCGTTACCGAAAGCTACCAGTACTGGTACAACGATCGTGGGATGTATTTACGATAATGGTGTTGTCGTATGTTTGTCCGTCTGGACACGAAGCGGTCTTGCTAGCCCTCTAGCTGTCTGAGCCTGGAATCTTGAAGCTGACCATCGACCTCATCATCACAGATCGCAGCGGACACTAGGGCCACCAGCGGTCCTATAGTGGCAGACAAGGTAAGAAGATAGTAGACACCTTTTAATTAGATTGGTGCCTTTTTCTGTCTCCACTTGCTCTTCTTTCCTCGTCCATTTAGCGCGAGAGCTACTTGGAAACGAGTTGTTGACCACTACGCCTCTCGTGCCTTAGAACTGTGAGAAACTACACTATATCGCGCCGCAAATTTGGTGTGCCGGAGCCGGAACAGCAGCAGACACTGAATTTACCACCGCCCTCATCAGCTCGAATATCGAACTACACTCCCTCTCGACGGGCCGGCCACCGCGAGTCATCACCTGCATGACGATGCTGAAGCAGCACCTCTTTCGATACCAGGGGTACATCGGCGCATATCTGGTCGTTGCTGGCGTCGATCCCACTGGCGTGGGACTTTACACAGTGCATGCACATGGATCCACCGATAAGCTTCCTTACGTGACTATGGGCTCCGGTTCGCTGGCCGCTATGTCAGTTTTCGAATCGACATGGAAGCCTAATCTTGACCGAGAGGGCGCCATTAGCCTCTGCTCCGAGGCAATCAAAGCTGGTATCTTCAACGATTTGGGTTCTGGTAGCAATGTCGATGTGTGTGTCATTGAGAAGGACAAGCCCTCTCAGCTTCTGCGCAACTACCTTAAGCCTAACGAGCGTGGAAAGAAGGAGCGGAATTACAAATTCCCCAGAGGTACTACGGCTTATTTAAACCAAAAGATCATATCCAAGGAGGATATGAAGAAATATGTCACTGTGGAAGAACTCTCGGGTGATGCAGATATTGCAGCCGTGGAGAAGATGGAGGTAGATACTTAGCCCGAAGAGTAAAGTTCGTGAATTGTTTCCTCGAGAAAGAATACGAAAGGTCTCACTCGAGAGTCGACAGTTGTTAAACTAATGCGACTATACTTGTTTCTTGCAGAACCCTAGACAGAACAAGGGAACTGTAGGCGTAGTTCCGCTCCCGGGCGGATTTGGTCGAGCTCAAGATGCCCGAGACTGCCTTATTAAGTTCCATTCCTGACTAGGAAAGTGAGGGTCCGCAGCAAGCCAATAACATATGTGGGTATTATTTGCGAACATATCATCAAATCTATCCTGGGTTATCCGAGCCACAAACATTGTACACAGGCCCGTACTCTAGCATTAACGCACAATGGTATAGGGGTGAACCAGCAAACGCAAAGTAAACAGGTAGAGATATGCAGCCACAGAAGGACGCCAGCCTTCGTAAAGGGCGTCATGAGAAGACTGGAAGTATCTCACTAATTTGACGCCTTCTCCATCCACACTCCTTTCCCGCCTATATCAGTCATATTCGGACTATCTCGGGCCTCGAGCTCCAGACGGTGCCCTGTACGGATTAAATAAAGAATCAACCACCTCTGGAGTCTCATGCTTCTTCACGAGATCGAGCACGTAATTGTATCTTGACGGAGTAACTTTTTCGCCAGACCTCTGGTACCTCGTAACAGCGGCGTGGTACAGAGCTCGCACAAAGACTGGACGAACGGGAGCATTATGTTGCATAAGATAAATGAAAAGCCAATGCACGAGATCGAATGCACGAGCATTACTAACTCTTTTGGAGCACGAGAAGGCGATTGCGAGAAAATTAATCAATTCGAGAGCGGCATGTGGGTCCGGACACTCTGGCGTTCTTGGAGAAGGATAATAACGCACCAGAGCCATCTTCGAAGGACAAGGAATTGGATGCCAGGACCTAGAAATCGCAACTTTAAGGGATGGGTGACAACGGAGGGCTCTGATGATGGTCCATATGGATTCCGAATCGCCGGCCTCCGCGACACGGAGGCAGTGGGTAGCAAAGGAATGACTTGTAAAGTCTATCTGACGGATCATCTGCTGATAGGTTCCATACATAAACCTTCTCGTGGCATTGAAAGTATGGATGTTTTCAAACATCGCCCTGAGAGAGATATTGCGGGACTCGAGCTGTCGTAGCGACTCCTGAGCGGACTCATTCATATACTTGCGCAATACTAAGCTGACAGCAGCCGTTAGCACGCCACTAGATGGCAAGTCGAGATCACGTATTCGTTCTATTAGACCAGTCATGAAGTCATTGCCGTCGGGGGTTTTAACGATAGAGCCGTAGATACCAAAAAGATTGAAAGAAAGATAATCAACCTCTCCCAAGTTCCGTTCTCGGCCCAGGCGCTTGTGTATGGCCGGGGTGAAAGTGCGTAAGATCCAAAGACGAACTATAACTCGATAAGGCGTTGATAACTCTGTTGCACTGAAATTGGTCCCATCATTACGTTGCGAAGCGCTTCGTTCCCATCCATCCAACCAAACTCGGGACCCGAGAATAGAGGGAATAATTGGAAGCTGAACCAGGCAATTGCGCCAATACTCAAGCAATACCTTCCTTCGCAAGTTTTCGCGCTCTGTGGCGGCTGGAGAGCTGACCAAAGATTCAGTAACCCGAATCAGACATGTCGACGAAGTGTCCGATTTAAGAGAGTCCAAGAGCCCGTAGACGTAGCCTGCATCGGCCTTCAAGTTCGAGTTCATCGCGAGCTTCAACCAATTGGTAACTAGTGGCGTAGCCCACTTGCTCGCATTCGAGTCTGGATTATGAGTTGCAATAATAATGTCTCGCGCCAGGAGTAAAGCCTCCATCTGAGGACCCAAGGCTATGAGTTCGCGGATCCACGAATCGGCCAAATCGTCATCCAGGTCTTTGTGCGAAAAGACGGTGCAACGCCCAATTGAATTCCACATCCCCGTATAGCATCGCGCCAGTCCGTCAGGATCTCGTTCCACAAAGGATTGTCCCACGATCTTTATTTTCGGCAATGTTCTAACGATAAAGTTTATTTCCTCATTTGGAATTAATCCGAGTTCAAGAGCTTGGTTGACAGCACCAAGGATCACTCGACGTGTTGTTGATGCCGTCCTCTTTTGCGCTAAATACTCCACCGCCGTGAGATAGTTCATCGCCCCACAAGTATTCAGAAAAGGATCGCCCAGATATATCAAAACCTCCTCGAGGGCTGCTTTCGTGCGGCTAATGCGTGAAAGCAGACTACAGAATATCAGTCGACTATATTCTGGCTCTTGTCGAAGGTCAATCTTCAGTTGATGCAGAACGTCCTTGATATCCGACACTTTCCAATGTTCTTTCAGGTAGCCCTCCAGAATATGCGTGTAGTCTGGACGAACTTCATCATAACCATGCAGACTTTCATGCAAGGCGTCGAAGGGTTCAAGGTCAAATTCCGTAGTATTCGCCTCGACGCCAGGCGGAATATCGAAGCCGTTCAGGGGATAACCTTCCAATCCTATTGCAAGGTCATTAGGAAGAGTGACAAGGAAATGGCAAAAGAGCAAACCAATACGGGTGCAAATTCAATCAGACTTAATTCTAGTCGGGTTTTTATTCTTACCTAGCGAAGATAGATCAGAGCCCGGTTGTTTCAACGGCCGACGCCTTCTTCCATCTCTTCCAAACAAAACCGCCAAATCATCCATTGACCCAATAGCCCCCACGTTAGCTAGGTCTGTGTTCCGGCGCTTCGCAAGCCGCCTTCTGGCCTCCAATGGGCCAGGAACTTGGCTCCCATGACGGCGCTGGGAGTGTGCGAATGACCGAAATACGGAAGCGACGAGGTCATGGCTGATCCAGACATAGTCGGTAAATGGAGTTCTCGCAGCGGTGTGGGATGGCTGCAGAGCATGCCGGCAGGCACGTCTACAGACTGACATATGGAGGAACAAGCATGTGTTTTGTAATTGAACCGAGCAATAATAAAGGTGAAGGTCGGCAGTAACAATAATGCTGATAGGAGTTGGCGACGGACTCGGTGACTAATATGATTTTTGGCAAACCTAGTGGTTTACAAAGAGCCACGTGACATTGGGGAGACCGGAAGTTGCGACTCGTCTAGTTAGTTCCAAGAAAGCGTATTGTCAGCACTTCATTGAGCACCTATGCTGGATTCGAAAGGCAAAAACATTAGAAATTCGATATCAGCATTAACCTGCGTGGGCATAGATGTCCCACGTGTTAAATTTCCCCGGACACTACCTAGGTATTATCTATGCTCTGAATCCGGCTTCCAGCTCACCCAACACAGGAGTGTTCCAGGTCCTCTTGTCGCCAAGAGAGAGGGAAAAGGGAGAACGAACGGGCCAGTCAAGGTATCATGCAGTCATTGCCATTATGAGTAGAACAAAATCACACCGAACCCCATTCGCTTTCCCCATGCATTTTATCCTGCCAAACCAATGACCTACAGGGTACGCGACCCTGTAAAATGAGGCGCACAACATGAGAAACAGAAAACGCTCATATAAAAGAAGAGACCACAGATGATAATCTCCAATGCTATTTACCACAGAATGGCTTGAAGAAGCACGGAGAGAACGGAGAGAAGCCGTCCAGGGGATTAGGACTGTGATTGCTCGCCAGGAAAAGGCTTTCTCCCTGTCACCACGTAATAGTCCATATAAGCATGCACATCGCGGTTTTGTATACTTCTCCTCACACTAACCAGAAATACCTCTATCTCCGGCTTGGACCATCCCAAAGCGAGAAACGGTTTATATGACCATCCGCCAATGGCTTCTAATAGGTTTGTTTGGCTCCAGCATCCGATCTGTCTCATTCGCTCATCAGTGGGCCATGGATTCACAGGCACCTTAATGATGCGTTCTTCGACATCAACGAAGCCGACATCTTTCATCCACCCAGCTATCCGGTGAGCGGTTCGAAACTGTTTCGGGGGATCTGATACTTGGCCCGAGCGGACGCAAAGGTCAACCCAGTCGTGTATGGCATATTCACTGAAACCTTCTGGATTCTCTGGAGGCATCGTTCCGTCATCGCATTTCGGCTTCGGGTCTATTTCATGACATTCAAAATAGGCTCCAGGTTTGAGGTGGCTGTAGGCCTTGCGCATTAGATCTTTAAATGAGGAGAGGGAGCCTATCATATGCCTGACGTGGATGAAATCGAAATAGTCCTCATCCCACAGCCAATCATCCGTAGCGTCATCGACTAGGAAATGGACGTTTTCAGGAACCTCAGTCGGCTGGACGGGAGAGAGGTCTGTACCGATGAGTTCCGCATGCGGGAAGATGCTAGCTAGAAAAAAAAAAGAATAAATTCAAAGGGGACAGCGGTCAGTCGACGTTAAGTGACTTCTAATTTAATGGGAAAGGATACGTACCCATTTCTATGGGCCATATGCCGGAGCCAGTGCCGATGTCGAGGATTTTCCTGGGATTTTGAAGAGGTGAAAAGTAAAGGCGGCCATTATTGACCAGGAGAAACAAATGATGTTGTAGATCTAACCGGTCCAGCTCCTGTTCATCATTTGGATATGGATACGCTAGTAAACAAGTTAAAAGATTTATGGTAAAAGCCATTAGAGGAAAGAAGGACTAGAATAAACGAAAAACAACCCAGCATACCGCCTTCGTGGTAACTATGGTACCGCCGCCCATGCTCGATGGGATAGTTTGTTACACTGTCAGTCAAGGATTGGGTGTCGCTGCCGTTGCACAGTTAGCAGCGACTTCGTAGGGCAAATCGGGAAGGCAAGAAAGAAAAGAGGTCGGAAAGCAGAGACCCTAGGCGACGGGGGGGTGCCCACCCGTTATCACTTGATTCCTTAAGACCAAATATCAGCTTCGAGTGAACAATATGGCTATCCATTGCAGAAAAGACCATGATGAACTAGAAGACTTCGGCATGGGCAGCAGAATTGACGGGGGAAAAAGCTTGCTTACATCGGGCTGTGCACTGGTCATTTTGTATTTTCTTTGAGACTCTCTTTGAGACTCTCCTCCCCTTTTCTGTCCCTTCACCTACACACAAACTGGCAAGAAGGGGGCATGCGCCAGTAGTTAAGATGTGCCGGAGAATCTCACCACGTAGAAACTGAGGGTTGTGGCGGAAGCGAGCGATCTGAAATCATGAAGGTTCAGGGGGTTCGAACAGCAGCGGTAGACAAACTTGGGAAGTGCATTTCGACCTGAACAATGGACCAAATTGAATACTTAATACTCTGTACGGCCCCCTCTGCGAGTCTAGGATGCACCCTTTACCCTCAGTCTTCCCAGACTCGGCACAGTCCAGATAGGGATGGCGCGGATGCGAGGGAGAATAATGGGAAGTTTACCATCATCCGACAGGCTGGATTAAGCTTCTTCTTTGGCAGGAGGGAAAGATGACGATGATACTAAAGCACGGCCTAGCGCACAGTAACAAAAGCCGGGTCACTAACGGAGCGAGTAATAACCCCCGTTGGACAGACGGGTACATCCTTGGTGGGCGTGGAGAAGGTGAGACTTGGGGTGTGTGTTGTCCAGAGCCCGCGCGCCGGACTTAATGAGATGAGGGTCACATCGGACAGCGCCCGTCCAATCATGCATGTATTAGTGCATCAGAGTAGACATCCGTATAACCGTGCAATCATAATCGCGCAGTGCCAGGATCAGATGGTCAGTTCCCCTTGCGCGGTTTAACATGTATTATTCACACTATTAAGTCACCATTTTCAGAGACGTCGGAATCAATTCCTTATTAGAGATGCCATGTCCGCTAGCTAGAGGATCCGCAATTCTGTTTCTACTTTCTACTGTGGATACCATTTGAGTAGGTCATTACTGTGCGCTTGGGGGCTTATTATTCAGATAGTTTCTTCTGTCACCAAGGAGAACGGATGCTAGGCGTCCCGCGACTGCATGCGTAAAACCGCACAGGGGCTCCAGATGGTCGGGATCCAAGCACCGCGCTTCCCAATACGGAGGGCTGCAACCGTGCATCATAGGCCAGGATGGAACCCACAGGTATCGATGTTGGGCGCTCCAATAACTGGCTGCGCCGTTCCGGTGGGAATCCGCTCCCCCCTGTTGCCGCAACCCAAGCACTCATTGGAACCACGGCTCTTCCACCACGCTAGGGGAAACAGTAAAAATAAAGTAGCCTCGGTGTCCAGGGCTGGTTCAGGCAGTCTGGCCGCCTCCAGGAAACCGACGGGATGGATACTATCCAGCGGACATCTAGTCCGACGGCTATCAATCCGCGATCAATATATGGTAACATATGCAGTACCCTACTGCACGAAGTCGCGCTGAATGCGGATATTGCATCGTACATTCTGGAGATGGCGTATTAATAATAACTCGGTCCTTTTGGAAGCATGAGTAACAGAAACCGTACTACCCTCACAGGCTCCACTGCGATAACACAGTGGTGTACACCAGATGAGGAAATTTCTTTGTCCATGCATAAGCATATGAGTATTACGTGTTCGCTACCTAGCGAGTTTGATCTGCAGAACCGCAACTCCAACTTCCATTTTCAGGACTAGCTCAAAGAGTGGGCAACCTACTATAAGCCTTTAAAGGTATATGCTAGGGGTGGTTGCACGGGGTGGCTGTGCCCGCGGAGATAAGGTGGGATTGCAAGAAAACGAAGAAAAGTTGCATCGGACAGACTGCATAAAGTTCGGCTGGTCGCCGACGCCGTACTTTTGCAAAGGTGTGGCGGCGGAGAACACGAAAGAAAAAGAAAATATGGAAAAAGAAAAAAGCTCTGGTTCCCTGTTCCACCCGCTCGGGATCCTTGATCCCTTCTCCCGGGTACGTAACCAAATTGTCGGGTCTAGACAATCACCCGGGTAAAGGGTGACTTGGATACCGGCCTGGCCCATTGGGAAATGCCTTGTAACGAGCCTTGTAACCAGCGGTGAACTATACTATTATTGATAAATGCACCAGTAAAATCACATGTGATTAGTTGTGCTCTCCATAAGGCATATTTACTTTTTGCTCTAAAACACCTCATTTCCTCAATCGGGTCTGCCCAACGCTAAAGAGATGAGTACTTTTTGTTTTACTTAGGCTGCCATAAAATCGTTTTACATCTAGGTCCGCCACGGTCATACGTAGCTAAGGCACAGTGTCCCTCCAGAGCCGTAATACCCGGCCAGATACTAGGTTCGGGAGACACTAACTTGGCTTTGCTCCAACGTATTTGCCCGTTTCGTGGCGGCCCGGCGAACACAACCTTAACGTCAGAGCGTCCCGGCCAAGCGGGGGCAATAACATCCTCATCCGTCATGAAGGTGACAGCCATAGACCCATCTGCGAAAGACGCAATCTGCGGTGAACCCGCATTTCGCCCCGGGCTAGGGGTGTACACAATATGACGGCTGTGCCAGCTAGCACCGTCATCGTACGAGATGACTGCTTCGAGATTGAACGGTCCAAATCGAGTTGTCTCAAAAACCAAGACAAGGGCTTCCCGACCATTATCCTGCGTCTGCGCGATCCCTGTCATCCCATCACGTAGTCTTTCCTCAGCTCCTGCAATGCAGACAGGAGGCGTCCAGGTACGCCCCTGGTCGAATGACTTGGTCATCATTGTCCGTTGATCGTCGGCCGCAAACTCTTGCGAGAAGGTCAGCTGCACCTCTCCCTGACGTCCGGTTCTCATGAATGGTTCCCAAATGCCAAGCGGGAATCCCGGCTCTCGCCCCTTCTCTGCCACCTGAGTCAAGTATGACCAAGTCCTTCCTCCATCCCTGGACTGGCAGACCGTAATCCGGAACCAGGTTGGCCCCGATGGACCTATATCATGATTCCGGAATGCAGCTAAGACAGTCCCAGGAGGTTTCACCTCATGCAGAAACAAATTGTCGACATCACCATTGCCTCGAGTGACTTCTCCCCAGTCCGTGAAACTCTGACCACCATCTGTACTTCTCCCAACCCTGAGCACGCGGGTGGGACCCTCAAAGTGTGTGTACGAGGACAGGATTGAGCCGTCAGAAAGCTTGGTAAGACGAGGGTAGGTGCCGTTATCTCCATGTGTGGAGAGAAAGCGTTCGTCATCGCATATGCATGCTTTACCAGGGAGGTGGGGTTCGATCGCAAAGGCGTTACCTAGGGCGCCGAGGAGTTTCTGCCCGAACCGTCCTGGCATTTTTGGATTTTGGTTTCTTTCCTTCCTTTCAGACCAATGGACCACTTTTAAGACAGCTTCGGAAAGAAATAGGGAACTGATGTCTCGGGAGGGAAACCTCTGAGTGTCGACTCTTTAGCCCATAGTGACGCGTCATAAGGAGACGGCTATGACCTCACTGGAGTTCTTGGTACCTGTTGGAGGAGCGCCCTTCGGGGTATGCTCGTTTCCCTTTCTGGCTTAGGATAGTTAGAGCTTTCATTTTCCCATCTCTGTTACCATTTGACCTCCATCGTTCTTGATCCTTGTTCAGTTGATTTTGCTGTGTTCCTTTATTGGTCGCTGAGACATGGCGCCGCCTTTTGTACCAACTTCAGTAGTTATCGCGGCATTCTTCTGAATGCGGAACACAATGATATATATAAAATAATGAGGGAAAAGAAATAAGACTATTGTCTAAAACAGTAAACTTGCTGGTGCTGATTTTCATGACAGAAGGTTGATGTCATATCTTTTCACCTCGGGAGCCAGCCGTGGAATGGGCTTCCAAAAATTAAAAGCAACATACACGACCCAATGCCTTTTGACTATCCAATCAACATATCTGCGATAATATTAAACTATTATCGTTCCACAAGCTTGATTTGGCAGGTCTTCCATGTTCTTGCCACGAAAATCGTAAGGGCCGTGTGGCTGACTATATATAATAGCCGTGGGGCACTCTACAGCCACCGCGAAGTCCGGATTAAGATAAAGGGCAAGTCTCCCATACCTAAATAGAACTCCAGGTGTAGAATTGCTTGAATACATCCTAGACTTAGAAAATGCACGTCTTCCGCATTTGATCAGATAGGAAGCGTAACTTTGTGTGGCCGAGTGGAGAACAAGGATACCAAGATAATTAGTCGAAGGTGGCATAGCATTTGATGGAATTCCACATAAAGATAGAAGACAGAAGCATAGTCAGTTTCTCGCCGTGGTCCTATCCTAACTGTATCTTCGAAGGTTTAGCTCCCTGCGAGGATTCTTTCCACCGAGGCGACATTGCCTTCCATGGCCTGGGGCTTGTCGGTCCTGGAGGATCAAGAAGAAGACGGCATTAGAATGCATGAAATCCAAACGTATTTTGACCCCAACGCTACGGATATCAATGATCGCTGGTATCATGAAGTCATCTAACATACCTCGTTGTTAGGCGGACATCGGTCTGGATCCTTGATACCCCAGATTCATGAACCAAAGCGTGGGCTAAGCCAATGATCTGGCAAATCAGATCCCATGATCCATCTGCATTTCACTAGTGAGATTGAAAACTTTCAACAAGTTCTGGAGTATTTGACGCACCAACTGTGGTCCCTGTAGCGTGCATCTGGTATTTCAGGCCGGACTGCTGAACCAAGCGCTGAATGTCGGCAATTTGCTGTGAAAATGAGGTAGTTCCCGATCCGATCTAGGAAGAAAGGTACAAGTATTAGCCTAGCGTTATCCGATACTGTACTCTTCAGATTTTTTTAAAGAGCTACTTCTATCTATAAATAGCGGCAAAACTACTGGACTCTCCAAGTATATACTCACCGGGACAAGAGAGAAGTCTGCAGTGCATGATGGAGGAGTGGCTAGCGCCGGAGAGGCAGACGTCGCGACGTTCGTCATGTTTGATTTTCGTTCTTAAATGTGGCCTTGAGTTGCCTGAGTTCTTCAGGTCCCTTTTCAATGCATTTGAGAAGACTGACTTCCTGTATATTAGGACCGTCCATGAGGTCTGTGCGAACCATTGAAGTCATTGTGACGTTCAAAGGAACCAGGATATTGCAAGCAATTACATCAGGGTGCGCGGAGAGGTATCTCAATGATACCTGTCTGTAGGAATGCCTATCCGCATTAAGGCAGATGCGTCTCTTCCTTGAACTAGCGGGCAGGAGCCCGGATCTGTTTGACAAGACATCAGATAACCGTCTTTGTTGGCGCGTCAGAAAGCAAGCCTTAGGGAGGGAGAGACTGAGCAGCCGCAGCTGGTCACGTAATCTGGTATCTTATGTACCAAGATAGAGAGAGATTTCTGGCCCTTCATTATAGTGGCACCTGCTCCGTCTACTAGCGGCTATCCTTTCGGATCCAACCGCCCCTTACATCCTTGTCTATCTAGGTATCACCTTTAGCTTCATCCGTGCCAACAGTCTCGTATGTAATCAGCCTATCATGAGCATTGTCTTGGGCAATTCTCACTGGCCTACGTATGCTTGAAACTCCACCCAAATATGGAGTGTCAAAACAAACTAACTGGGCGTTATGTTTAAAACTGAGCTGCCTTGCAGTGGCAGTGGCAGTAGGGGCAACTTGGTACCACAGCATGCATCTAGCAAACTTCATACACCAAGCCACGGTTACCAGAATTGTCAGCTCACTACCACTGGTATCAGATGGATGTGCAGTCTCCCATCTTTCTCAGAGGCAATTTGGAACCAAGTGTTCGTGGGAAATATGCCCAGTTGTCTCTCTCGAAGCACGTGTCATTGGTGTCTTGCATCATGGTATCGCGCAGCTAATTCGCCAAATGCAATGAGAAAATGATGTAAAGCATAAAGTCTCCAACAAATTTTCAAGGAGCGAGACAGCAATGAAGTAGGCTGTGGAAGCTTTCTTTGTTCCGGAACATCAGCTACTCCCCATCCGAGATGTTGTACCCAATACGGAAAGTAAGCCCGCGCCGGGCCAAACTTGTAATTAGTAACCGTGAAGGGATGACATGAAGTGCGGTCGACGCCTGCTAGTACCTAGAATTCAGAATCACAGCCTCTGGCTCAAAGTATTCTTAATAAATCTCTATTAAAGAAGTTCCTCGTCTTCTCGCAGATAAGACTATCTGTAAAACAAGGGATTTGCGATGGAATTCGTTCGCGAACTGCTTGCAGAAACGAGTCGGACCACGCACATAATGCGGATAAGTTAATACGACTAGGGACTCCCTTCGTGATAATTTTCAGATCTTAGGATGGCGCATCGTACATTTCGTGGACGCTCGCCTGCAACAAGTGGTCCGCTTCGCGGTCCTCATTCCAGACGCCAGAGCCAACAGGATGATCAAGATCTCCCAGAGGTCTACCGGGAGATGCTGGTGGAAGCCGAAGCCCGGGAAACAAGTCAACTCGAAAGTGATCGTCCGATCAAGCGACGGAAATTCGAGAAGTCAAATGCCGTTCCAGTAGATGCTGAGGCTAGGCCACATTCCGCCATGCCTCTCTCAACACTCACCGAAAACGAGCATAGACAGCAGCTGCAAACGGCTTATGATTCCACCGCTACTGATGAGTCAGATATGGAATGGGAAGATGTTGACATTCAACAAGCTTCTTCTGAGGTGGCAGCTACCAAGTTTAATGGCGAAGAAGAGTCGCTCCAAATCACTCTTGGTCAGCAGAGTGCTGGAAAGAAAAGAGCAATTACAAAACGAAGACTGATTACAGCGACTGAAAGGAAGTTACGACTAAACGTTCATAAAGTTCACCTTCTCTGTCTTCTCAGCCATGTCCAGCTGCGCAATATCTACTGCAACGATGAGGATTTGCAGGTATTCCTTAAGCGAATCCTACCAAGACACATTATTGCCTTGCTGAACCCGCCAGAGGACAAGCCGCAGTTCACCAGGTCCACAACATTCGTCGATGGGCTGAATCAAGCTAGCGACGCCTTTATTAGAAAGTTCAAGGTGACGAAGCCGGGACTGAGGCGCCCTCATTGGGCGAATGACCCAATATCCCTGAATCAGAGAGCGGAATCAATAATTTCTAACGCAGAAGTAATACTCTCGAAAGATGACTTCTGCCGTCAGGCGAGGACAATGCAAGGCTCTCGCGACTTTGGCGCTCAACTGTTCTGTGCACTGTTGAGATCTGCGGGCGTGGAGGCGAGGCTGGTTTGTTCATTGCAACCGCTTCCATTCTCCGGAGCAGCAAGGGATTCCTTTTCTGTAAAACTGGAGCCAAGGCCTATAGTCATCTCGTCAGACGATCATGATAGCTCTGCAGATGATCGACCACCAGCCGGCACTTCGTCTACTCCTCCCAGGGTCCGAAGATTTGGTCGGCCGCAGTTCACAACCCCTCGTCTTACCCGGACCGTATCACGTCCAGGTTAGTTACTTAATATTTCCTTCACTTTGGGAAGGTGTTGACATCTATAGGAGCGCGGCCTTTTTTCCAAGAGTCTTCGTACCCGGTATTCTGGGTGGAAGCTTTCAACGAGGCGGTTCAAAAGTGGATTTCCGTCGATCCTTTGGCGACAAAATCTCTCGCGAAACCGTACAAACTTGAGCCACCTGCTAGTGATCCTTATAATATAATGAGCTACGTAGCTGCGTTTGAAGAAGATACTTCGGCAAGAGATGTTACTCGGCGATACGTTAAAGCATTTAACGCGAAAACACGCAAGTTGCGTGTAGAAAGCACTAGAGATGGCGAAATGTGGTGGGCAAGGACGCTGAAATTCTACGAAAAGCCATTCTTTGAGGATCGAGACGAGATAGAGATTAGTGAACTCACTTCTAAGTCGGCTGCCGAGCCAATGCCGCGGAACGTACAGGATTTCAAGGACCACCCAGTCTATGCCCTCGAAAGGCACCTTCGCCGGAACGAGGTTATATTTCCCAAGCGCGCAATCGGCCAAGTCGGCACCAGTAAGTCAGGGTCAAAGAACCGGGCCCTGCAACCTGTTTACCGTCGTGCAGACGTGCATACCCTTCGCAGTGCAAATGGGTGGTACCGCCTGGGACGAGACATCAGAACGGGAGAGCAGCCCCTTAAACACGTCCGGCCTAACCGAACCAAGGCCCCGGATGCCAACGAAGATGAAGATGCTGATGATGAGGCTTTGGAGACGCCTCTCTATGCATATTTTCAAACGGACTCCTACAAGGCACCCCCTGTTGTCAATGGCCAAGTGCCAAAGAACGTGTATGGGAATCTAGACGTCCATGTGCCGAGCATGGTCCCACCCGGAGGCGTTCACGTCAAACACCGTGACGCTGTGCAGGCGGCCAGGATCCTTGGTATCGACTACGCGGAGGCCGTAACGGGGTTCCAGTTCAAGGGGCGTCATGGCACTGCTGTGTTCGAAGGCGTGGTTATAGCTGACGAATTCCGAGACGCCCTAGAAGAAGTCATCCATTGTCTTGAAGATGAGAGGTTGCAAGCAGAACTCGAATACAAGACTGCAGAATCTCTTCGGTTATGGAAACACTTTTTGCTGAAACTTCGGATTGCGGAGAAGGTCAAGGGATATGCTGTCGAAGGCGAAGAACCTGGCCATGAAGTCACACCCCGTGAAGGTGGGGATGAAGACGGGCAATCAGAGGAAAATGCTGGTGGCTTTTTCCCCATGTCTGGGCAAGGAGCAAGTAATTCTAGCTTGGAAATAAAGGGTCAAAGTCGCACAGAACAGAGCCGAGCAGGTGGTGAGGTCTCCGTTCTGTACGAGACCGCCGGTGGAGGCTTTCTTCCGAAGGAATCAACGAAAAGACCAGCAGAATCCCACTCTTCGCCGTCTGATAAAGCAAGCATTTCCAGGACTACGGCCCGCTTATCCAAAGGGGCCTCACTGCATCAGCCTCGGTACACCTTGATTGTCACTCCACGTAATAAGTGGCAGATCCAAACTAGTGCTGACTCAAGTCTGAATATCGGCGCAGTATCCCATGGTGATGTTAGATTGCGGCAAAATACCGAAGCAGCAGAAACGGAAGCAGAGCTGGCAGAGGAGACTATAACGATGAGACCCACCGCTCTATCTGAGACTCCCATCCTGATAGAGTCATCAACTGGGGAAGATTCCAAACAGGGTAGTGTCGAGATACTCTCACAGGCACCGTCTCTGAAAACTGATAGCGGAAAACCAGACAGCGATATTGACGCTGTCTCATTGTTATCGGAGGATCCTGAAGACGAGGATGCTGTGCCGGAGTGGTTGATGTCGGATTAGACCGCAATCTATAGAGTACAGTGTACCCAGCTGTATGGACTAGAAATAATCCTTTTGTTTGCCCTTTAACCTACAATAGTAACCTGCTATAGATGGCTCCTACGCACGCAATTCATCATGCTCTCATCGTAGATCAGGTCTGAATTGAACACCTTTGGCCGGGTCCGGGACCGAGATTGAGGGCTCCCTAGCAGACTCGCCGGCCATGCAGGGTTCTGATGTAATCGATAGATAAGATGAAGCCAGCGGGATTAGAGAGAGCAAGCAGGTGGCCGTGGAGGTGCTCTTGAAACCTTGGAGAGTACGCTCTGGCTGGCGCCACCTCAAACGGTCGGTTGTACCAAAGAATACTTAGAGCCACACAATTTCCAAGACTTGTGTAAAGTGTTGATTTTTATCAGGTACAAATAGTAGCAAAAAAATAAAATAAAAAAATAAATAAAATAAAAAATTAAATAAAAAATTAAGAAAAAAGAGAGGTCCATCCCGGATTCGAACCGGGGGCTTCAGAAGGTTGGTCTCAAAATCTGACGTCCTAAACCCCTAGACCAATGGACCAGATTATGGCAAGGTTGGCCAGCCTTAGTCCTTATGGTACTACATCAATTCCCTGCAGAATAGGAACCATATTCCTGATCTTCAACTTGCTTGTGGCGCTCGAATACTTGATCAATCAGATACCTCGAGGTAAACCTTGGAAAGATCGATATTTTTTCTGAGAGTCGATAAGATAAGCGAATGAGGAAAAGTGACCATAGAAGATCTTGAGGCTCAATGTCAAGCATCCACGTTAAGGATGCTGACAGTCAATTGGTACGTGGTAGCTCAAACAACAGAGAGAGTCGCAAAGCGGTGGCAGGTTAGTACACACACAGAGGAGGTGAATAATATACTGGTAAACAGTAGTGTGACACTCATAAGGAGGACAACAAGGCGGTATTAATGGTGTCAGTAGTTGGAAATGAGATTGCTCAGTCCGCAGTTCTATTCTCAAAGCCTGAACAAAAATTCTCCACTCAGCTGACGTGATTGGTTAGAAAAAGACAAGACATGTGAGTCTAATCATGTGATCTGTGGACTTTAAGTGTTAGGGCATCATGGTGAGATTGCACAAGGAAAGTTGTTGTATTCGAAGAAAGACTAGATCGTAACTATATATATAGGTATTCGAGGGTGCCGATAGTCGGTATTGAGCAACCGGTGATGGGGCTTTACCCCAGGTGGTAACCAAAAGAGCAGGCCGGGGCTATAATATACGCAGTATGCACGGGCCACCATCTCATTTAGGTCGAGTACCTAGGTAGAGGAGACCGACGCGTCGACGCGATTTGCCTCATCCACGAAATTGATATCTCGACAGTTAACCCAAGCTGTTCAGAAAGTCTCTATGATGTCTTTCCGGGTCAAATACCTGTATCTGCAATGAGCCGACGCGAAAGAAATTCGAATGCCACATGCAGAAACAACGAGGCCGATCATTCAGGCGAAGACAGGGCAACGACACCCGTTCACTTGACAACGACAGCGCCGAAACACTCGAAGAGAACTTCACTCTCATCATCGTCATCGTCGGCATCAAGAAAGAAAGCTATCAGTCCGCTCTCAACGACTTCTACTTCTAGATTTTCGAAGTCGACATCACATCCGGGTCCTAACGACCAGACAACGCTTACACAAATAGCTTTTGTCACAAATCCCCGAGAACGCCAGTCTGACGATGGCGAGTTTGATTATATTGGAGGAGAAGATGAGCAAGGTCCTGGGAGTCGTCTCAAGCACAACGCAAGCGAAGTGATTGTTATAGATTCTGATTCTCAGAACGGTAGCGATGCGGACAAGGCCACTACCAGTTGCTGTCTTCCCCGAACACAACGAGTCCGAACAGTCAGATTCGACGAAAGGGGCCGTACCGAAGACAGAGAAAATCTAGAGCAAAGTGCTACTCGCACTCACCCGCAAACGAAGACCACCCGGAAAAATGGGGACTTCAAAAAGCGGACCGGCCGACCTGCGAAAATTAATAAGAAGTCGGCCAAGGATAATACCCTTACTCAAATGAAATTTGTGCAACCTATTGTGTATATCAAATCCGATGGTGACAACGACGATGACATACGTTTCGACTACATTTGCGACAAATTTGGAAGAACCAGTGCCAAGAACCAACAAGAATCGCCAAGTGATGATAAGGTAGAGGGGGATTTGAGTCAGGACACAGCTTCTCAGCAGGAATTGATCAGGTCTAAGAGAAGGAAGCTCAGTGGCAATCCAGAATTCTTACCGGTTGGGCCAACAGCGGACGATAAATCGGGTGACATTAAAGGATCCTCTCGAACCCCGGTCACTCCGCAAAAACTACGCAAGACCGAAGTGCCTTCTTCACAGTCACCAGATAGTCCTGGAGCTGCAGTCATGGCTTCTCCTCAAGCTTTCAGAGCTGCTCGGACCCCGTTGAAGGATGCTAGCCCAAACGCTTTTAGGTGTCGCTTGCGAGAAGACGGCTCCCCGGGTTCTCATTTGCAGAAGGGTGCCTCTCGGAATCCAACACTTTCCTTAACAGTCGGAGAGAGTACGGTCTCGGCATCCTCGGTAACACAGAATTCTACAGTATCTGCAGGGTTCAAGTCTTATGAGAACGTGGCTCAAGATCTGTCACCTAGTGACCCTAAGTTGGATACTGGTTTGCCGGCATCAATGCCCTCGGACGAGTCAGGCCGATATAGCCGCCCTGACGGCAAAATGAGCACCTTTGAGAGGACCGTTGTGTACGAGACGGACGCCGAGTCAGATTATGACGATCTTGAAAACGAACCGCCCGGTGTTGCTGTTCTGCCACGAGAGAATGAGCAGATCGCTGGCAAACCGCAAGCGTCTCCGGACATGATTCGGCACTCTCTGCGTGATGATCTCGAGAGCTCCCAACCGCTGCATATTTCCTCTAACATCAACTTTGGAACCATCCTTCAGGACTCCGAGATTCCTGTGTCGTCGAACGTGTCGCTTTGCTATCATAGACAGCAACTTTCTACTCAATTTCCGGAAGATCCTATACCGACATTGAGTACCCAGAAGATTGCTGAGTTGTTCCCTCAGGAGGAGGACAACACTGGAGTGTGTGGTGAAATAGGTCCCCCTCGAATACCATCGTCCTCCTCAACCCATTCGCGGCCGGAAGTTCCCAGATTCACATCGCAAACTCAAACACGGGCGCCTATTCAAGAATTGTGCCATCCTTTAGACAAACTGTTGACTGAGAGAGTGCCTGAATCTTCTCCCGTGGTGCAGCGGGATTCGCATGACTCCGTGGTCCAGGTAGAATCTTCTCAGCCGGTGGACAGACTTAATAAACAGAACAGAGCGAGGGGAGACTCAGGCTCGCAGGGTATACTAACCAGGAGCCAGCTATTGCCGTCAAGCGTCATGGAGAGTATACCCCTCCCGACCTTCTGGACGGGAAGTCAGGATAGCATTGGCGAGCCCTACAATCAGCCGGACGGCTAGCTGCTACTGTTTGGCAAAAGATGAATGATGCCTTGTGTGGCAAGAATGTTTGATTTAAACTACAGAATCTAGCTAGAGCCAAACCAGTTCCGGTATAGGAAACACCATGACGCATGACGTCCATGAACCTTGAGCAACGACGTAGTCATACCCGAATAGGAAGGTAAGCTAGGCGGGGGTGCTCGGGCCGCCGTAACGCCGGACAATGGGAAAGGTGCAACGTCCAGGCTTCCTCCTCTTTGTCAATACCACCGTCGGTCAGGACGGTTTTCTTGAACGATACTGGAATTGTTAGATATCCTATCCTATTGCTTGTTTCCCACAGCCTCTCACAACTATGGACGTTGCGTACGATCATATTCAGGAGGAGATCTTCGGTACCGACTCCAAGTCGGGTGACGCTCCCCAAGGCGACACCTCCAAAGCACAACCCCCGAATGACCTCAGTGCTGAATTCCAGGAGACATTCCGTGCCTTTTCTTCTAGCACCTGGGGTGTGCGCATTGGAGATTTTTTTGATAATGTCCGCAAACAAGGCGAAAGCTACTACGAGGGTGCCCGCCAAGAGTATGCCGCTGCGAGCGAGGAGGCTGCGAAAGGGATCTCTGGTTTAAAGGACAACATCGTTGGACGGACGCGTGGTCTTTCACTGAGCACCGCGTTTGCGGCAAAGGATGAGGAGAAAGACAATAAAGATGAGGCTCAGACGCCTACATCACCGAAGGCAAAAGGTGATCAGCCGGAACATAAACAGGGGGACGAAGAGAAAGGGGAGTCCGAAAGTGGATCTGGGGAGGGCTTCTTTTCTCGCTTCAAGGCCGAGGCATCCCGACGACTCAAGGAGATGGAGAAGGCAGAGGAAGCCGCTGATGAAGCGATCTTGCGATTTGGGATGAGTATCGGCCAGAAACTTCGAGATGCTGTCAGCATCGTTCCCCCGGACACAGAGGAGCAAGCGAAAAGCGGGCAACTTCTGTTTGAGAGCAAAGATGCTGAAGGAAAGAGAGTTATTCACGCGACGCGCTTTGATGCTCAACTGCACGTCATTCATTCCAGTCTGGAGAACTTCGCCAAGGATCCTGTCAGCAAAGAGTGGCCTACGTTCGAGCGGCAGTTCAGTGTCGAGAGCAAAACTGATGCAATCGCCTCCGACTTGGAAACTTATCCCGAGCTCCGGTCAGCTATGGAGAAGCTTGTACCTGAAAAGGTGGAGTACGCTGATTTCTGGCGCCGGTACTACTTCCTCCGTCTGGTCGTAGAAACGGAAGAGAAAAGGCGCAAGGAACTTCTGAAAGGTATGTCTATTGCTATCATGCGTATGGATCTACAATATCGCCTGATTCTTGCTTTTCCTCTATATCTAACCCGTCTCTTACAGGTGCTGCGGATGACGAGGAAGAAGTGGCCTGGGACGACGACTCCGATTCTGAACCTGGCTCTCCCTCCACCCCTCAAGTCAAAGCAAACAAAACGAACACCTCTGCTACTTCCTCTAACTTAGAGAAGGACGCCTCCCTCAAGCCTAGTGAACCCCGCCGATCAAACGATCAACAATCTCAGGCTGATAGCGAGTCGAGCTATGATCTCGTCAGCGGCACTACAAGTCGGGCCCCTGAAAGCCCAAAAGAGAAGACCCTTCTTTCAAGCACGGCTGAAGACAGTGATGAGGAAGACTGGGAATGATTTCCTACTTCTTGAACTCCGCGTCTATCGCGCACATACGGATGAACTATATAGTCTGTGCAGGTCGACTTGGGATATATTCCGAATTCTCCCTGGTAGTATCCCAATCATATATCGTATGATAGTGATTGCTTGCCTTTATAAGTGGCCGGTCTGCGGCAAAAAGCTAGCGACAGAGCGGCAAGGCGAGGCTGGGTCCTAGTGAAAGGGCTGACGGGCTGTGAAGTGCTGGTGTCACGGTTGGGCTGTATTTCCTTGAATTCACGGAGCTATTGTTTTACTCCTCTTGTTTCACTTGTTCGGGTCTCTTTCGGGTGTTTCTGGGTTCGCTTGCTTTCTGCTTTGTTTGGTTTTTCTGGTTCCTAGTCTTACGTGGCTTAATATTCGGCATCCACTTCTCCTAACTATTATTTATACTGCAGGTCTGGTATGGAATGGCTAATATATGGTTTCACATTCCTTATCTGTAATAGGGGGCCATGTCCCTTTGACCTTCTGCGGATTGGAGATCCTTGACATAGACGGTGGCGACAAGCTGTATCGGAGCAAACTGTGACCACAGCAGAGAACAATCTAGTAGCAATGCAAATGTTGCATTTCTGCTTTGTCTCATCTGTATCTGTAACAATCTGCCAGTGCATACATACGTGCCAGCGTGTTGCGCTTAGTTCTAATGACCGGAATTACATGAAGACAGCAAGGTTGTTTATCTTTCCTCGTCTTAGAAGGTCGTGCTCTGTGTCTTAAAAACAAGGTCTTCTTCAGAATACTGAATATTGTTCCTCTGCTTGATATAAATTTTATCGTCTCAATTCACTCGCTACTGACACATGCCATCTTTCACTACCCAAGTTCCCAATCGGCTCTTCTAATCTTTACTGTTGCAGGGGAAAAAAATAAAATAAAAATCAGAATTGAAGCTGCGACCTGACTGCTAGCCAGTATGACCTGGGGTAGATCGTCGGGAAGTGCCGGTGGCCCTGGGTTTTCTCGACGACTTCTCGGCAGATACAGAGATATTCCGGAGTGAGTGCGGAGGTCTCTCATCCGGAGGCACAGAGGGCGAAGGTCGAGGAAGCGGAGTTTCAGGGGTATTCTCTCGAGAACGGATATGGAAACTTCTAGCTCTACTGCTAGGTGAAGAAAGGGATTCGTCTCTCGGATGTCGGTAACCAGCAGGGCTGTTCCCGGCAATGTAGCCGTGTTGATAGTCCTCACCCCTTCGCTTGACGGGACTTTCGTCATACGGGTCCCATCCAACTTTGCGCCTTGCTTCGGTACGCAGACGCTGGCGGTGCTGTTCATCACCACCCGCACCCGTAGATGACGCCTCCTCCAAGAAGAAGTTCAAAAGTTCGTCGCTAATGGAGAGATGGGATTGTTGTTGGAACTGCTGTAAAGATGTAAGACGGAGGAGCATCTCCAGAAGAGACAGAGAGGTGCTGATCTTGCTAAAAAGAGGGTTCGAAAAGGTGGCGGCTCCGAACTCTGAGGATGAGATAGGCTGCGCGATTCTTTGTCGAGGAGAAGACGGATGGGATGTCCCTTCTTCGTGACCGGGTGACAGATTTTCTATCAACTTCGGATCAACCTTTTCAATTGCCGAAGATGATTCAGAGCGTCCCCCTTCTGATCCAGCATCAGAGACATCATCTTCACTGTAAACCTCAAACGCTATCCACTCAGGGTCCAAACCCTGAGGAAGTCGCCATTGGTCGGGAATCGACCTTTCATGAAGTGAGTGGAAGTTGGGCTCTGATCGAGTATTGGCCTCATTCAATTGAGCCCGTAACTGCGCTTCGACTTCATCTTCCTCGTCTTCGCTAGGTGTCTCCTGCTCCTGAAGAAAGATGTCTAAGTCATTGCGCTCAACCATACGGCGTGGAGGTATCGCGTTTATGTCTCGCTTTAGTAGTAGTACTGGATTATTTGTTTCTTCTTCAACATTGATGTTGAGGAGTCTCCCAGTGTCGGCATAAAATAACTTGGAGATTTGATGCACGGGAAGAATTTCACGTATTCCTGCAGCGTCCACGTCTTCATAGCTCTGTGGGCGCATTTCATCGGTCTCAAAGTCGTGGACTCTACCGTCGTCCAAATCCTCAATAATTAGGATTTGATAGCCATATTCATCCGCCTTGGCTACGGGTGGAAACTGTTGTCGTCGTGCCTGGCTTTCCTGATCGAGCACCAAGTCCAGGGGCACTCTCCTGAGCTTTAAACGAGCCTTATGCATCACTTCCTTCCATGTTGCCTCGCGAACACCTTGACCGTGTGGACGCTGGTGACTGTTGAAGAGCATGTACATCGATAAGGTAAATGACGGGCCAATCTGCACTGGCCGGAATGGCGACATACAGTATTGCGTATCACCGGAAGTGAGGAAAGTGCTTGCTTGCAGCAGGCGAGATGGAGATACAGTGGACGGTAAATTTGCAGACAGCTTAGCTCCCGAAGTTGTGATAGCCAGGTTTAAGAGCGGAACCACTTCTTCGATCCGATCAAGTAAGTTCCTTGTGTCTTTGATGATCATATCAACCTCTCGCCGTCTCATAGACTGGTCTTTAGGTGCTTTCATCCCTTTTTGTACGGATTCAGCAAACGTTGAAGCTTTCTCGAGTCGCTGGCCTAGGAACTGGACGTCCAATCTGACCTCCTTTGTGAGTGAAGCAGCCGTTTCCAATGAAGTGTTACCGCGCGCAGCACTAAAGAGAAGTTAGAACTTCCACAAAATAAATCCCGTCTGACCATGACACGTGGAAGCCTCACATCAAGTCGATCATATCAATGGCAGGAGAAATTATCTACAATTTCGGTTAGGATATTGTGCAGCACATCAAACCTCTCTCACTCCGAAAGTTTCCTGGCATATGAGGCACTTACTTGCATTTTGTTTTTAAGAAGCCGATGTAATGACAGAAGCTCAGTAGCTTGTTCTGGATCAACGCTCTGGATGCGTATTAGGCTTTAGCTCTTCGAGAACGCTTTATAAATGGGAACATACTTTAGCAAGACGACGACCTTGATTCCACGTATACTTGGCTGAAATGATCATTCCAGAGCTGTTCAGATTGGAAGTAAGCACATCTGCACCCACTTCGATCGGCCATGTAGTCATCATACTTGATCGCGAGCGTCACCGTCCTATGGGTGATCTAAGATAACACCGTGAGCCCTCAGACCTTAATTGACAGTAGCGACATAAACGTACCAGGCTAAGCAGACCATCCATCGTTGTAGGGAGCGCCATTTCTGCCGCTGCCCCTTGGTACTCTCCTATGTTGCTATCGCCGTCTGTTGGACGCGCCGCAATGATGGCGAGGGGTAGTCTGTTATCGATAAGAAAACTAATTGTTGATCAGGCAACATGGTGAATATCACCGAAGTACCGGCATGTCTCGATGCGTGGAATACCGATACAAGTCGAGGAGAATTGAACAGAACAAGTCTAGCAGATAGGTGAAGTCGCAACTGCTGCCCGACAGCTTGTAACCGTCTTGATGCTTGACGACTCAGCCACTGATGCGCCGCAGTGCAAACAGTGCAAACAACGCGGCGGGCCTCCCGATGAGTCAGCCCGTGCAAATTCGACTGAACCGCCCCTCACTCGGGCAAGGTCGATCAAACCTCTCCAATACCACTCTTCCTTTTCGTTCATTTTGTTTCCCTTTCAAATACTGCGCGGCTGTTATTTCAAAGTCCCTTCCCTTGGCCTGCCTTTGGTTCCTGGCTTGCTTTGTTTCTGCCTGATCGTTCCTACAATGGCGGATCAAACGCCTGATTCCTGGGAGGATGAACTCTCCAAGCAGACTGAGGGTGTCAGCCTAAACGCCGACGCTCGACAACAATCCCAGACATTCCGTCCCGGTGTCGCGTCATTTTCTCCAGGCGCTGCTTCGTTTACACCTGGTGTGGCCAATTTTGTGCCCGGACAACCCTACCAACAGTACGGAGGCTTCTCGCAGTATGGACAATATAACCAGCAGGGCTACAGTAGCTACCCAGCTTATGACCAGCAGGGATATGGTGGTCAGTATGGTCAATACGGAGGGGCATATGCTCAAAACCCTCAGAACCCTGGCGGGTACAACCAGTCATATAATGCAAAGTACGGCGGTTATAGAAACGACAACAACAAGTCGCAGCAGGTTCCACAGCAGTCTCCTCAAACCACCACGACGCCCTCGCAGCCAGCCAAGACTACCGAGACGCCTACACGGCCAGCCGAGTCAACCCCGAAACCTACCCCACCTTCATCTGCCGCCGCTCCCCTCAAGGCTAAAGTGCTCTCCGTCGGTACACCAACCTCTTCCTCAGCGCCTCCCAAAACAAAGGTTCTTTCAATCGGAACTCCTACTCCCGCGTCGAATGCCACACCTCCTGTTCCGTCGGACACTCCCGGAGATACTAAAGGAGCTGATGCAGCTGAGGCAGGCGCTAAAGTGACTGCTACCAAAGCGATTGAGAAGACGGAGAAGAAGGCAGAGCAAAAGGATGCGACGAGCGGCAGAGCCTCTCCTTCTGCTGGGTCTGGTCGCTCTAGCCCAGGTCGATCTAGCCCTGCCCGCGGGGAGGCTGCCAGAGCCGCTCGCGATGCCGATATTGTTGCCAAGGAACAGCAAGCAGATGTGGACGAGGATACTTTGAAAGAAATCTATGGCGAGAGGAGAGAGCATGTTAACATCGTCTTCATTGGGCATGTCGATGCCGGAAAGTCTACTCTTGGCGGGTCGATTCTCTATGCCACTGGGATGGTCGATGAACGGACGTTGGAAAAATACAAAAGGGATGCCAAGGAAGCAGGCAGAGAGACCTGGTATCTGTCTTGGGCTCTAGATCTGACAAGTGAAGAACGATCCAAAGGAAAAACCGTTGAGGTTGGACGGGCCTTTTTCAAAATGGAAATCCCATCACCCGAAGGTCCGGTTGTGAGGGAGTTCTCGATCTTAGATGCTCCTGGCCATAAATCCTACGTGCCTAGCATGATTGGTGGAGCGTCTCAGGCAGATCTGGGAGTGCTGGTTATCTCTGCACGGAAGGGTGAATATGAGACTGGATTTGAGAGAGGGGGACAGACTCGAGAGCATGCCCTGCTCGCGAGGAATACTGGTGTGCAGAAGCTGGTTGTTGTGGTCAACAAGATGGACGATCCTACTGTGCAGTGGAGCAAGGCTCGGTTTGACGAATGCACTGTCAAAGTTGCAAAGTTCCTCGAGGCGCTCGGATATAAGAAAAACGACATCCTATTCATGCCCATTTCTGCCCAGCGGTCCCTTGGTATCAAGGACCGAGTCTCGAAGGATCTCTGCCCGTGGTACGATGGACCATCGCTGCTTGAACACTTCGCCAACATGAAGGTGCCTGAGCGTAAGATCAATGCTCCATTCATGATGGCAGTTAGCGCCAAGTACCGTGACATGGGAACTGTGGTGGAGGGCCGTGTCGAAGCAGGAGTAATCAAGAAGAACGGAAACTGCGTCCTGATGCCAAACCGCATCCAGGTTCAGGTAGCAGCGCTTTATGGCGAGACGGAAGACGAGCTTCAGACTGCTACCTGTGGTGATCAGGTTCGGATTCGTCTTCGGGGTGTCGAAGAAGAAGATATTCTTCCTGGATTCGTGTTATGTTCTCCGAGACGTCTAGTGCACACCGTTTCCTCTTTTGAGGCAAAAATAAGAATTCTGGAGCTCAAACACATTCTTTCGGCCGGTTATAACTGCGTCCTCCACGTACATTCGGCTGTCGAAGAAGTCACTATTGGAGCACTACTACACAAGCTTGAGCCGGGCACAGGTAGGAAGAGCAAGCGGCCACCGCCCTTCGCCAGCAAGGGTCAGACTATCATTGCCCGGATTGATGTGACTGGTTCCACCGGAGCTGTGTGTGTAGAACGATTCGAGGATTACAATCAGATGGGACGTTTCACACTGCGTGACCAGGTAAGCATACATAGCCTTGCTCCTGTTTATGTTTATATCTCGCCAGTTGCTGATAAGAGATGACAGGGACAAACGATTGCCATTGGAATGATTACCAAGCTCATCACCGAGAACGGCGAGTAAAACCTTTTGGAGAGGGAGCCTTGGTAAAGATCATGTGGTAAAGATCATGCCGCCCGCAGTGTCGTCCTGCGCCGCATCGTCTGCATTTAACACTTACTCGCCGTCGAAGGGTCTATAAATAAAGACGGGTGGGTGAGCAGAGAATAAGCATGGATGCGCTGATAGGAGCCTTTCTCGATTTGTCACAGCTTTAAGCCTTATGCTCTTTTTGGCTTTATATGATCCAAGATAGACTTCATGAAATTTTTGCTAGTTCATTCGGACAAAAGTTGGAATCTGGTTCTCATATCACGCAAGATCATAATCCATGATTCCTGTGTCTTCTCAGACCATCCGTCAATTCGTAAACTATTCCTCAGGGAAAGATTGCCTGTATGCAATCGTCATCTCTCCAAACAATCATCGTTTCCTTCTTCCAACCACCTTCGTAAATCCTTCTTCATCAACCTCTGGCTCTATTTTCTCTCTGGGGGCACTCGATACTGCTGCCACGACCAGATCCGGGGCGTCCCCCATCTCGACATCCTCCTCGTCTTCCTCACTACTGGTTTCTTGGTCTGCATCATTGGCCTCCACTCTCCTGAAAACAGCCTCCACATCCTCTTTACCCTTATTCTTCCTCTTATTTTCCCAGTCAACCCACATTTCCTTAATCTCCCCAAACTCCCCACGTCCCACCTGCTCTCTCACTCGAACAATCATCCCCGCAACCCCCGCGGCGCTCTCATCGTCGATGACAACATCAAACTCGTCGCTCATAACCTGTATTAGCACGTCCTCGAGATCCTCTGCGTCCGTCTCGGGTCGGTCGCGAAGCATATCAGAAAGAGCACCGCAGAGCCAATCACGCTTATCAGACGAGGTCGGACCACCCCAGTTCGAGGTGACGGCTAAAGAGAGTGCGGGCCAGCTATGTAGAGCCATGATTATGCCCAGGTCTAGGTGGTTTTGCTTTTCCTCCTCGTTCGACTCGTTTGGTTGTAGGTTCAGTTGTTGTGCTGGCGTGGGCGTTGTTGAAGCCATTCTTCTTTAATGGGAGACGTGTTCTCCAGTAGTCCGGCCAGCGGGAGATCGTATTGAATGAGGTAGTGGTAGTAGGGTTCGGTTTTGTTCTTGGAAAGAAGGAGGATTCCGGAAATTGCTCGCGATCGATCCAGTTGAATTAATCGGACCTGGGAAGAGTCGACTGGTTTCGTCTGTCGATATGCTGTATCAGGCATCCAATGCCTAGTAAATAAAAGGGAAGGAATTCGGACACGGAAACGTGTATAATTGGGAATAGAATATGTGGGAGTGGGATAGTCTGCTTGCAACCTCCAGATTTTTTTTTTGGCGCGTCCAGAGCTGAGATAAGATATGCCAGTTGGCAGCGGAATCTGGCGATCCCGATCAAGACAACAAACAGCACATTACATTTACATTACCATAATTAATGATCGTGAATGCTTTTCAATTGCCAAGGGAAAATTGACCAAATTGTCATTTCGAGGCGAAAGAAAATAAGCCAATTCTACTCCATACTTGTCCTGGTGCTATGCCCATCCCGGAAGGAAATGAAAAGGTGCACTATATACAACAGACGACAGAAAATACACAGAATATAAACATCGAAGTAAAGAGAATCGCTTGAACGCCGCATTGATCCCATGCAAAGTCTATACCTATAGAAACTCGACCGCTCACAAGACATAACTCAACACCTCCTGGCCTCTCACTGCGGTAGCAATGTGCCAAGGGAGCGTATTTCGCTGGACATGACAGGTGCCTCGAGTCCGGGCAAGACAGGCCAGGTCACGATACATTCGAAGAGTGTCCTTGAGTAGCAGTTCATACGACGACGGGGATGGCCATGCATGTATAAGGTTCACGGTCATAGCCAACATACCGTCATCGTCAGTAGGGCCTTTTCTGCGAAGAAGATACCCGCTAGCCAGCGCCGGTTTGTATTCTGTTAGATGTGGAGAGCTGTTTAAGCGGTGGGACAGTATTACAGACCAGGACTCATCGCAGATGTCCGTAAGCTGAGACTCAGAATCCGTCTCCAAGGGAATTTCGGTTGGGGTGGTAGGATTCACTAAAGCGTTGAGGCCACTTGTTGGTGTCGCCGCTGCTCCAGATTGCTCGGGAGAAGAAACTGAGCCGCTGGGATTCGGTGTGACAACGGCCGGGGATAATGCCTGTGGATTAACCATGTTGGCTGGCGCAGATTGGGGTGCAGGTTCAAGGTATAAATCGGGCGTAGTGTTGACATTTAAGATGACTAATTCCAAGTGAACCGAGTGGATCTTATTGTGTTGTTCAACCAAGCTCATCCATGCTAGAAAACTGTTAGCAAATTCTGGATAGGCATCTAGACATCTGCAGATAGCGCTAGCTTACCGTCAACCTCGTCCTGGTCCACGGACTCTGTGATTGCAAGCACGAGTCTCCACTGGGCCTGGATCTTCTCCATGATGCTTTCCGTCGTCCCCCATATCTCGTTTCGCGCATCAGAAACAGAACGGACGGCTTTCTGGTTCCGGAAACGCAGGCAGTAGGACATCGTCCTTTGAAAGGAGCCGGTACTGTCGCTCCAGGCCACAGTTACCCAGCGTTGATCCAAGCTCAGGGAATACGCCAGATGAAGGCTTCTGCCTTTCCGAAGAGGAGACGTTCGTTCAGAATCAAGAGCGAAGTTGATTGATGTCGGAACCTGTTCAACGAGAAGTATAGGAGGAGCAGAGTTTAAAACCGTCGACGTTGAATTCTGCCCGGCGCACCGGCTGTATACCTCCAAGACTAGGTTTAGGTACTCCGTCTGGGTTGGTACGACTAAGGAATCTGCCGAGGCGACGAATTCGAAGGGAACAACTTGCAGTACAATTTCGTTCATTCGCAGGGTACGCTGTCGATCCATGCTAGCGAGGTATCTCTGTAATAACTGCAAGAAGGATGAGCAGATGTCTGCTAGTGCGATGCCGTGATTGAAAGGGTTGATGATGTAGACAACGACGTTATCCTCGGTGGGCTGGTTCTGCGAAAAATAGGTCCCTGTAGAGTATTAGCCATATTCCGAGTCAGTTCGAGCATTAAGCATACCTAGATCTTCACATAGGCCTTTCAATGACTGCATAGCAGATGAATACCTATCCGTGCCAGACGGATCAATGTCCCACGATACCAGCCCACGTTCGGACACTTTCGATGTCTCTTCCCGCACATGCTTACCAAGGCCGCAGCTTGAGTAGTGCAGACCCAACCGCTCTAGGAATACATCTACTGCCTCTATCGCGAGACGAGGGTAGATGCAGTACGCCGAGATATCTTTGGTGCTATGAGTTGGTTCCAAGCCGAATGTCTCCCAGAACGAAATAGCCGGTGGCAGGACCTCTAAGTAATCCCTGCCACGACGAATGCGCATATGCGGAGGTGACAATTTCGATACGCAACCCTTTTTTGCCTCTCTCTCTTGAGAAGACTTAGTTTGCGCAACCCCAGTATGAGCGTGAAAAGAAGGTTCAGTATCTTGAATTGAGACATAGTCTTTAAGATCCAGCTTTTCAACCTCGCCTATGAAATTAGTGTCTTCGAGGAAGGTTCGAACAGAAAATGAATCCTTCTCAAGATCTGAGAATCCCATTCGGCCATCAACCTTATGATTAAGAGACGATAGTGTGATTTGATCAACTAGAAGTTGTGCAATTCGAACATAGTCATCCTTCCCAGGAAGCACAGTTCTGAAGTGAGCTTGCGGGAACGAGAAATAACCGGTTAACGACCAGTCTGAGAAAGTCGAAACGAAGTTTCCAAGAAACGACGAGTGTTCGGCATTGCCTGAAGTACCATATCGATCTGGAATAGCCGAGGGTTTCTCCGGTGAAGCCATTGAATTGCCAGGGTCAGAGAGAGAACGTTTCCTCTTGAGAACTTTGAGGTCGCCGGAAGACACGCCTGGCTCTGGGGTCATCTCATCACTTTCGTCACTCGAAACAGATGTTGAACGCAACTGTCGCAACCCGACACTCGATTTACCGTTGTTTCCCTTTGCATAAATCAAGGACATGCTAACTGGAGTTTTGACCTTCCTCCCTCGATGAGGAAGTCCAATGGTAGGAATGTCGCTCATAGAACCGCTGGGGTCCGGGGTGGTGGTCGTACTCGCAGTCGACAGACGGAATCGGCCATCTGATCCATATTTCCGACTCCATTCGTTAAGGTCTTGCATGAAGGGCACGGGATTGTAGTCGCCTTTCTTCTGGCCTCCTTTGACTGAAAAGTAGTCGCCTCGATCTGTTCCCGAGAATAATATCCTCTTGATTTCCAGAGGGCTAAGAGGAGGGCTTATAGTCTGGCTATTTCCACGAAAAGATGAAGGGGACGTCTCGATAGATCCAGTGCCATCTATATAAGCGTCCGCCGCCCTACTGAGCTGACTTAGTGGTGAAGGCTCACCGGTTTCGACCTTCACTGCAGGACTCCCAAATTCATCAATCGGAAGACTTCCAGGGATCTTCTCATCCACAGAGGATGATATCTGGGTCTCTTCGGGTAGGTCGATAAAGTCCTGACCTGACTCATTGGTTCCGGCGGCGTCCACTCCATCGGGTTTCGTACGGCCCTCCATCATCCCGAATTCGGGGTCATCAAAGAAACTGAAATCGGCATCAGTAATTCCTTTAGACCCGAAGTCTCTATCATTCATTTCACCAAAGAGATCATCATCATCATTTGTATCATATAGTCCGGAGCCTACGGCAAGCCCAGCCGATGGGCCAAAGTCCATTGTCAGATCATGTCCTGAATCTTCAGAAAGTTGTGCGGGGAAAGGCCTCTGCTCGCCCTGACCATCAGTCTGTAAAGCGCCACTATCTGAGCCTTCCACAAAAGCATCTAATGTGCTCTTGTAATTCAACCCCACAGCCAAAGCGCCATCGGGTGGGGTTGGATACACAAGGCTCGCAGTCTGAAGGTCGGGATATTGTGCGAGTCGGGAAAGGCTTTCAACATCCTCAAGAGTCTCTGGCCGCAGTGGCGACATTGCCTGCCCATTTGCTTGCTGTTGCTCCTTTTGAGAGCTTAGGAGGACGCCGGGCCCTGCCCCTTCATGCCTAGAATCTGCCGATGCATACCATTGCTCGGCGAATTCAAGGGGATTATCACAGGATTCAGTTGATAAAATCGGCGTTGACCTTGTAAAACAGTACCTAGCTGGCCAGAGAAAGCGCTTCAGTGGGAACCCTGGGGAGTCTTCTCTCTGCTGAGACATTTCTCCGGCAAAACGTGCATAGAAAGGTTCGCAAACCTCCACTTCCACCCACAGCTCGCCTTCTATAGGGCCGAAGGATAGACCAAAACTTCTTAACCATTCTATCACGTCTGACTTCCACTGCTTGCGATTCGCCGCGAACGAGCTGAGCGAGCTTTCACTTACAAAACCGTGACTGCTTGGTGAACTTGGGGATGAATATGGGGTATCCACGTTGGCGGACACGAATCGAGCAATAGATCCGTTCGGGCATAGCCATAAATCAATCCCAGGCTGTATATCCGAAACTTTGGAAATCGGGTCCCCAGGTTCCCAGAGCCGCGAGAGCCCTGTTTGCGCCGTCGTCTGCAAAGAAACAACCAATTTCCCAATAGAAGTTAATTGAACTTGGAGCGTACTAAGGGCGGGTATCGAGACTGGACTATCGTTGACGAACCTGGGGCCCGCGTAACCATCTCTCTCGACGGCAGTGAACAGAGTGCGAGATCCCAGCGGTGCCGCGCCATGACATCTGACAAATTCAAAGTTGATAGCACCGGTGATCGCCGAAATAAAAGAGGCATAGAGAGCCACGGAGCTACTGTAGTTGTTCACACTTCCAATTCCAGGTGCAGTTGACCCGCCCTGCGGTCTCTGAGATCCACCAGCATTCGACGTCTGAGGGTCAGAAAGATTTTTTACTAATTCCGAGGACAAAATACTATCAGATACCGTAACTAGAGCCCACAAAATCAGTATAGTAGAAGACATGGAGCAGGGATCAAATACTAACGCTTCAACGTAGCCGACCCAACAACAAGTCTGTTCGAATCACCGCTCCCTCCATGAGAGAGAGAGCTCAGGCATTCAAAGTTAGGGCTGGACGAGAAAAGCCAAAGGCCAGGTCTCCTGGGATATGACGATACCAGACAGCCCAGGTTCCGCAGCTGAAGCTCTAGGTCTTTCAGACGACTGAGACGTTTGAGAATTGTGCAACCATTGGGAGGAGCCTCAGGCGGGAGGTTGGCGGCGGCATGCTCATCCGTATAAATCCTCCAGTAGATAGTGGAGAATCCATCCTGGAAAGCAGGGTTAATATCTGTTAGGAGCCTTACAATCTCGGAGCAATTGGCACTTACAATGACACGCACGTTGGTGGTGGAACCTCCGGGAAAGTCCATTTTTTCTATTGCGACCCCGAGTGAGAGCTCCCACTGCTCTTAGAAATAGCAAAAAACTGCTTTGAAGCCAACTGCGACTTCATCTCCAAAGGTTTGAGATATATGAAACCTCACAACGCCGCGAAATAAGAAGCCACACCAACTCGATCGAGTCCGGTGCAGGTAAGCCGACCAGCATACTTGTCACCTGTCCGACTCCATAGCCGCGTGCAGCCGGGAATTTTGATGGAAACGCGGGATGATATTGATTCTTAAAACCGGTGAGTCTATTGAGCAAAATGAAGCCGAATTCGAGCAGAATCCGGAGAAACCGAGGGCGTTAACAGTTGGAGAGTCCAGAATCTGTCTCCGCTTCACAGCGACAGCCTATCGGGAACCATGGTCACGTGCTAGCGCTATCGATAAACTCCAATCTATTTTTTTTTCCTTTCTAGCGTCTCGTTTGGTGTGGTCGAGGCAAAACCATATACTCGTTCTAGGAAAACTGGGCGCAGTCAATAGAAAGCTCAAAATGAAGCTTTCTCATCAATCAGATGTCCCAGTGTATACCATCTCTGGGTCGAATACAGCTCGACCGCTTCCAGAGTGGCTTGCGCGACGTCGGAAGCGGAGTCTAAAAAATGACCCAGAGTACGCGAATCGAGTTGAACTCCTGCAGGATTTTGAGTTTGAGGAGGCAAGTCAGTGTATTCGAGTCAGCGAAGATGGTGAATGGGTGATGAGTACAGGTTTGTGGTCTCGGCTCTGGAAATGCACTCTGTTCTATACCTGACTCGGACCTGTCTCCTCCAGGAACCTACAAACCTCAAATACATACTCATTATCTCCCTCATCTATCTCTTTCGTGGGCTCGTCACACAGTAGCGCTCAATACGACGTTTCTTCTGCTCTCCTCAGATTACTCGAAATCTCTTCACCTGCAGTCCGATCGGTCTCTAGAGTTCCACGCACCGCAAGGATGCCACTACTCCACTAGACTCCCAAGATACGGTCGGGATTTGATATACGATAGACAGTCTACTGAGGCATTGGTTCCCGCTGTTGGGGTAAACCAAGATGGCATGGGCGAGGTCTTCCGGCTGAACCTAGAGCTAGGTCGGTATATGAGAAGTTTCGAGGTGGACGTCGGTGGCGATGACTTCACCTCTGCAGGAGGAGGATCATTGCAAGGAGGAATACACACCGGGGCAGTGAATACTGGTGTGATTGCGGAAGAAAGTCACAATCTTCTCGCTTTTGGAACAACAATCGGGACTGTGGAACTCTGGGACCAAAGAGCGAAAGGGAGGGCGGGAATATTACTTCCGCCAACACAGTCTTCTCCTGGGGATGCGCGGCCTGAAATAACAGCTTTGGAATTTCATCGGTCCGGATTGACTATGGGAACCGGATCTTCCAACGGTCTGATACATCTCTATGACCTTCGGTCACCTGTTCCACTTCTTAAAAAGGACCAAGGATACGGTTTCCCCATCCACACGCTGAAGTTCCTACAGCCATCATCTACCACTCGCGAACAGACGATGGACCCCAAGATTCTCTCCTCTGATAAAAAGATCATCAAGATATGGGACCCCCGAGACGGCAGCCCTTGGACATCTGTCGAACCTGCGGTGGATATCAATTCTGTAGCGTGGTGCAAGGATAGTGGAATGATCCTAACTGCAAATGAAGGCCGTCAACAGCATGCCTTTTTCATACCCCAGTTAGGACCCGCACCCAGGTGGTGTTCATTCCTAGACAACATGGTTGAGGAGATGGCCGAAGATCCAAATGACCCGCATGCGTTCAGCACTGGTCAGGCTGGCACTGTTTACGACAATTACAAGTTCTTGACGGTTCCCCAGTTGCGCACATTGAATCTGGATCACTTGATTGGCCGGACGAATCTTCTGCGGCCATACATGCATGGATATTTCGTTGTTCAACGCTTGTATGAAGAAGCGCGGCTGATTACCAACCCATACATCTGGGAGGAACAGCGCGCAAAGAGAGTCAAGGAGCAAATTGACAAGGAGCGTGAGAGCCGGATTCGTGGCAAGAAGAAGGCTGCGGTTAAGGTCAACAGAAAATTGGCCGAGAAGCTTATGGCCATGGAAGAGAAGAGTGAGCGCCGTAGGGCACAACGGGTTCTGGAACGTGGCGGTGACCAGGATATGGCAAATGGTCCTGCTGCAGCTACTACCGCTACACCAGAGGCACCTGCTCAGAAGGGTATTCTGGGTGACCAGCGTTTTGCCAGGCTGTTCGAGGACGAAGAGTTTGCTATTGACGAGACGTCTAGAGAATTCCAGTTGTTGAACCCCAGCACGGTTCCGGATACTGCTGAGAGAAAGGAGCGTGGTCTTACAGCCGTTGAACAAGAAGAGGTCGACGATATCCGTGGTTCTGACTCTGGCGAATCCGAGTCCGACAGCGAGCAGGAAGTACGGCCAATGAAGTCAGACCCTTCCAGCAACAGGATATCAACAGCTTCCTATAAACGTACGAATCGCCCCCAGCCGCAGATGCAGGTAACGTCTTCGGCGTCTGCGGGTTCAACCCGCGATCGCTCCTTCGGATCCCGTGCCCAGAAGATACAAGCCAAGAGCAAACCGTCTCGACGTGGTGGTGTAGTTGGAGAGAAAGAAGTGACGTTCGTTACCCATCAGAAGACGAAGAGATCTGGAGAGAGAAACTTTGGCAATGGTCCGGATCGGAGTGGGAAAGCTACCAATTTCCGCACAAAGGAGAGGAGAAGTGCCTCTGGAAATACCTTCCGGAGGCTGTAGTTCCTGTGCGCCTTGTCATGGAGACGAAACGACAGAGCACTGAGAGACGACGTCACTTCTCTAGACTTGTCACTTCGTATCATATACATAGCAGCTGTCCAGAAAGGATATGTCTGTTTTATCGCCAATGACAAGGCTGACTCAAGGATTTTTGATGAATGTACATCCACGACTTCAATGGCTCAGCAAATCACCTCCGTTATGACAGACAAGGTCATCTTATCTCCCAGATCAACTCGGTGATGGGAGTTCTTGCCAGACGTTTTGCGACAACTGAGCTCATATTCTCCTCATGCCAGTCTTACGGCTGACAGGGCGTTCATCATAGGAATCATGTTCTAGATGACAAACTTGTTTCCATTTTCTATTTTAAATGTTCATTGCATGTTAACGGCGTCTTCTGTCCCTGTATCAATAATACCCACCAAAAAAAGGGTTTTCTGTATAAATGGTGCAGATACTGCCAATTTATGTCTATGTCTACATGTTGACTCCTTTCACATATGGAAATGTAGCTTGACGGTGTATACCCATTGGGAGCCTATTAAACTCGGGGAATCCGAGAGTTTCAGCCTCCAGCTATGCCGCTCAGTTTTGAGCAGACGTGATTGTCGCAGTATAGTGTTGTAGTCTGGCATGGCCACCGATCATTCCAATGACTCCTGTCATGTTTTGTAGTACTCAAAATTAGAATAGCAATGGCATGTTGAATAAAGGTTCAAGTGTTGGGATGTTGGCCCAAGTGCTCGAGGATAAGATTGGATGTTTGCGAGATGCTTCTGTACCTAGAAGGTTCGCTGCGAGGGTCGGAAACAGTCCGACAACTAATAAGCGCCAAGAGTCAATCATGTAAATCGTGTGTAGCATTCTTTTAAAAGAGGACTATAAAAAAACAGACAAGAAAGAGAAGACAGAAAACGCCAGGTAAGATATATCCTATCCAAGTTGGGAAATCCGCGCACTCAACATAACCCAAAAAAAAAATCGACGGCCAACTCGCTTCAGATATGAGCAGAGCTCGGAAATAAACATGATATGAGCCAACACAGCTGCTTTGTTTGGTTCAGTCAAAAGTCAAGACAAGACGGAGTTAGAAAGAAACGAAAAAGAAAGCCGACCTCCCAGTTCAATCAATCGCAGGTAACTCCGGAGACAATAACCATATCATCTACTGTCGATTGGATTAGCTGCCAAAAAGAACACCTAAGCAAACACTAGACCCCCAGTTGCCATCCTCTATGTTCCAAGCAACTGGTCGCATCTTGTGTACCGGTCGGACATCCACTCTATAAAGACCACCTTCTCCACAGAAGGCGGCCCATGAGGGAAACACAACGCAGAAAAAGAAATGGGAATCTAAAAGGGGTGTAAAAAAAAAATACCCAGCACGCACTGTGAGCGGCATGCTGAAGTTAAACAATGATATTCTCCGAAATATCGGAAGAATTGAGTAGGTGATAACTTCGGTGGAAGATCCAAGGACGGAGAATAGAAAAGAAAAGAAAATATAAGTCATCCGACGCTCCCGCCGCGGCGGCATTTGTGTTCAACATTAGGTTTGAGGGGTAATAAGATGAATATCCTTCCTTCAGCCCAAGGTCCGGACAGCAACAAGAAGCTCCTCACAGATGAGTAGTCGTGTCCAAAGGGGCCAGTAAACCAAGAACCAGAGCCTCAAGACCATAAGTGATAGTTGGGGAGACCTGCGTTTCGTCTTCCGCTGCCGCGTCTTGATCCACCGGCGCTCGGATTTGACTCGCCATGTCCGCCATGTCCGCCCTCTTCTAAGCTTCTTCTGGATACACCAAAATCACTCATAGCGAATAGCAGTGGTTCTTCCTCCTCGCATGGCGTCGACTGGGGAGGTAAAGTACGACCAGAGGCAGACCGTTGACCAGAGCCTCGACGAGTCTCTGTAGTTGGATTTCCAATGTTACTACCGATCCCACTGCCATCGCGATCAGGATCGCGTTCCACCATGTGAGGAGGGATAACAACTCCACGGACCAGGCTGCTGGAAGCAGAGCTAAGAGATTGAGGACCTCCAGAGTATCCACGGCCTCGAGAATGGGCGAAGCGCGGCTGATATACATGGTGGTTTAACGACGAAGTCGCAGAGGGAACAGACGCTGTTGTACCCTTACAAATGCGGGCTTCACGATCCGGACCAGACACAGAGCTTGACGTCACAGCTAAGTCGTCGTTAGGGGACGAAGTTCGTGCTTCTCTCCGCTGATTGTCCGCGGCCGCGCCAGTTCCCTCATATTCTTGGCGCCGAAGAAGGGCACTAAGGCTCAGATGAGATCGTTCTTCGGCTCCAAGACTCACACTACGCATCCCGAAAGGGAAGATCTCGTCATCGTCCGCTACAGCAATACGCCGGTTTTGAGCAGCGGAGCTAGAGCGGCGATAGGGAATAGGCCGAGGTGAGTTTGGTATGTCAATGGCAATTGCGGCAGACGCAGTTCGCTCCATAGTTGTAGTATCAGTCGCATTTTCTTCCAGCGGTGGGTCATGCTCACCCTGGGATAGTCGTCGTTGATTCCGCTCCCTTTCTTCACTATAATCGACGATACTGTTGGAACTCAGCCGGGAAGGAATAGCCGGGGTATGAGGAGTGTGGGGAGTATGGGGGGAGATCGCTTTTCCAGGCGAAGAGGACGTTGAAAAGGACGTGCCTGCCACCATTGGGGGGACCCCAGAGAGATGCTTGCTCGACGAATTAGAGGATCGCTGTAACAACAAGGAGGATGACATAGAATCAGAGAGGGCAGCGTTTGAGTCTCTCATACGTTGGAATCGGGTCAAGGCGGCGCTCGTTCTGCGTGTAGATGCTTCCACATCTGTTGGATTAAGGAGGTCCTTCCTTTGATCTAGCAACTTGAGAAAATCGGAAATGTTCTCGTCATCAGCATGGATGGATTCAGCACTTGTTCCTGTTCCGTCTGCGAGCAAACCGGAACCAGGCTGGGCGCTGGATGCTGCGCTAGCCCTGCCGCTCGAGTTATCGTCCTCAGCCTTATTTGCGCTACCGGAGGATGGCCTACCACGTCGGTGGCTGAAAGAACTGCTATACTTCGAAATCGGGGCGGGCTTAGGCGATGCCGAGTTAGAGGACGGCATCTCATGTTCGAGGGGCCTGCGGGAAGAGGATGCAGCGGTAAGGGGTATGTTCTTGGAGTCGTAGGAAGTCGCCGGTGGCTGGCGACCCGGTACAGGGCGAGGCGGTGGAGTGAAGGGAGAATCGACTAGAGACGGGGATGCAGAAAGGGGGGGTGCTTTGAACGGTTTATAGGATGTAGATGGACGCCTCGCGACACCAGAACCACCGTCACCCACAAGCGCTGCAGGTCGCCCTGCAGGGCCAACCCTTGGGGCGGGTGGAAGTCTGCGAGAGGGAGACGAAGAAGGAGATGTAGATGTGGCGCTTGCATCTCTAGCGGCTCGAAGGGTTGAGATTGGGCTCGCAGCCATTGTCGGTCCCACTTGGTGAAAGGTCGACATGCTTCCATATGCACGAGTGCGATCTGGATAGTCAACCATCCGCTTCGCCGACGGCAGCGAACCAACGTCCGGGTTGGGAGATCCGGCAAGATCTCCGGAAGGAATCGAAGGGCGAAAGACCTCATCATCAGCACCCATGAACCGCGAACTCAATAGTGCTTCGGAATCGTCGACCCGGAAGTCGCAGTTTGTCCGATAAGTAACCTCAACAGAGAACGGTCCCGCAGGAGACTCAGTAACGCCAAACGTATATGTGTCCACCACATTGTCGTTGCCTTCATACAGAGGCACTGTCAGATTATCAGGCTCTGAGTCTCCCCGGCCGAGTGTGCTTCCGTCCACTATTCGGTATCTGATCTTTAAGGCTGGAGCTGCTCGTAGTTTCCCACGGCGCTTCGTAAACTTCCAAGCAGGTAAAAATTTAGAGTACGTGAACAGCGACCGGAAAAGAACGATGCTTTTTTTGTACACCGTTGGTAGCAAAGAGCCGAGATCTGTGGGCAGTCTATTGGACGGCTCCCCCAGTTCGATCTTCCATCTTTCGAGGATAATCTCCTCCGGGTTGACCCGGGCCCTATGAAGAGATTCTTCCACATCCCACCTTTTCCCATTCCCATCGAGGATCACAAGGCTTTGGTTATTCGTAAGAGCCGTCACATCCAAAGACGTTTCAATGATCAAAGGCGGTGGGCGGTTATCAATAGCATCGCAGGTTCTCCATGTTCGTAGTTGGTCGCGGAGTACGTCAGTGTCTTCCACCTCGACATTAAACTGTAGGGTGAGGGACCAGGTCAGCTACCAAACTGGGAGTAGAAATTCACGGGCCGATATATGTGCAATGTGGAAAGGAGTTCTAGAACAGGGAATACGCACCCAACGATTAATCCTCGGGGTTTCGGAGCCTTTGGCGAACGAAGGAGGTAGATCAACCCGCGAGTGGAGGATAAGCAAAGCAGCTTTGGTGTGGTAATTCTGGAACAAAAATGAAGTCAGCATGCGACCAGAGGGGGTAGAGGGAGTGTTCGAAAATCCCGTACCGATATGATCTGATTCAACTTGGCTACAGCTTCTTTTGCAGGCGCCGCGTTTCTCTGGGTATAGTCGACAGACTCAGTCCCCGTTTCAATCCCAGGACCCCTTGTGTTACTGGTCCTGACATCGGACGGTTGTGAATTGGACTCAAGGTTCGGTCCTTGATCATCTGCGCGAGCCGAGCTGGGTCTGGATGGGAAGGATGTGCGCGCCGGGGGTCGAGGATGCTGATGCATGTCGAAGCCTCGGCGGGGAGTCGAACGAGTTCAAACAGCCCAAGAACCGTCCTTGTTTGAATAGAGATGGCACCAAGGTCCCGGTTATTGGAGAGCCGTTCTTTCTTATCGAGACGAACACGAACAGGCGACGAACTGGTTACGGAGCCCCATGCTAACGAACAGCAGCGGTCTGGGGATTTAGAAAGACCCGTTAACTGGATCACTTCAAAGGGAAGGGCTAATTCGACAAGGCACGCTATGTAGCACTGATACGCTCCGTTGGCATCATTTGGCGTTCAGGCAACAGCAACTGGGAGTCCACTGGGAGTCAACTGGGAGCCTTGCGGTCTAGACAACGCTGGCCGAACTTCTCCACATTGGCGAATTGCGGATCCGAAAAAAAAGAAGGGAGTTTCCAGACGACAAGAGAGATAATTTAACGTGTCATGTTCGGGGAAGAGAGAAGATCCTACCAAAGCAAGCAGATGCGCCGGAAGTTAAAAGCTGACTAGTTAGTATAGGTGATGGAGAGGAAGACGAGAGTTGAGAGCGTGCAAGAGTCGCAGGAGAGAGGAGGGTCTGTGACGCACAGCGCCCGATGACTCGATAGACGGCGCAGGTGAGCTAGATAGATTGCAGATAGGGTCAGGTGCACGACAGCGCCGCGAGCCTTAGATTCGATGACGATGCGCAAAAATTGAGATGAGGGAAATGCAGTCCTATCTATAAATAATAATAATTGGAAGGAAAGGGGATGCTCCCCGACAAAGGACAAGCTCAACAAAGCGCAAAAAGCGATCCTCAGTGGCGGAGGTTGAAGAAGACGGTCAGTCGGCGGTAAGATACCGTCACTGACAGAACGATACCCCCGATAACGACGGACTGTGAGTGACTTGGGGGCAGGCGACCGCCATGTAATTTGCAGGGCGAGACTGTCCCTAAACCAGCTATCTGAGACTGGGGAGGAATGAGGCAATGGAACTGGGACGGCTAGTAATACAGGTCAGTACCGTACCGTACAGAACAGCCTCGACCAGGTCATCATCCGTGGATCCCTTTCGAGTTAGAGCGAGGATTTGCTGTCGCCGTCCAGCATGGCTGTCCTGTCTCCCGTCTACAGCTGTACAACTGCTCTCCATGGAGTTCCAAGGCTGATGAGCCAGCTCTCCACCAGATCACGGCATGGTACCTGGGTAGCTTGGTCGTTGGGACTGGCTGCCTTGCTTAGGTCCACAGTAGTTCAGCGCCTTGCCATTCTTGGTGAGCCTAACATCTCCCCGGCCAATCGCCGGCGCCTGCTGGTCCTGCCCGAGCTGCCGCGGTGCCCACAAAGGCATACATTATTTTAGCCATGCAACGGTCCTCTGGGCCTGCAGCTGGTCGACAATGAGTCTGCCCCGAGTGGCGCCGTTTCGGGTCCGCCTCGCCAATTGGAATGCCGAGTCTGACAGACTCACTGGTTTCGTACCCAACCATTGACATATGAACAGTCAAACAGCTTGCAGGACCTGCAGTACCACCTACTCTTGACCGTCTCCGCGTCCACTGTGGCTGCACGGATATCCGGAGATATCGTTTCAGCAGAGACTCGGACTTTTAAGGTCAAGTCTAGAACCGGGATTATCCTCGAGCTGTTGTTCCGTGTCAATCGCAGGTTCAATCGTGATTTGTGCACAAGTCTGCCAACGCTGCCCGCGCATCAAGGAACGATGACCGGCCTTCTGGTATCCAGACCGATCGAGGTTGGGTATTAGGTACTACCATTTGCTTGATAGGTTGCTCATAAGGTCCAACACATGCCAAATCTAACAGTTATGGACCGGGCAATCTGCTCCGCAATTCCACTTCGACAATAATGGAATAGTCAGGCGCGTTCATTTGAGTGAGGGACATGAGAGAACTTGACCATCTACAGATATACCTTAACAAGAGTTGCAGAGGTACAGCACTACTGCCACCCTCTCCACCTGCGTCTTTCTTCGTTATTCCGCACAGCCGTGTTTCTCTAAGTTGTGCTTCTTTCTTTCTTCCTACTCCCAACATTGAATATGTCTGATGGCCTTCAACAGCGGCCACGATGCTACTGCATGCAATTAGCATCGGGCGAAAATATGCAAGCGGTCAACAATCGCTGCCAGCGCATGTGTGCATTGCCCACCCATCATCGGTATGGCGATCCAATTTGGTCTTCAGTGAAATACAAGATATATTTTGTTCTGTTACTATTTATTGTTTCTCACCCAGGGCTCTTAACTCAAGCTTGCGCCGTCGGGCACCCACTCCAGGCAATTCAAGATCTCCTTGTCATAAGATAAGCAACGCAACTGTGAGCATCTTTGAAGCTGTTGCCAGGAGTCTACAATATTCACTTCAAAGCTTGGGGAGGAAGTGGGACTGAGGGTTCAGTTCATGGAAAGGTCCTGTTGAAGGTAAATCAAAAAGGAGTGTATTCCCGTGGACCACCTGACCCAGGATCCAACTTGGATATTTATTTTCACAGGGCAGATACCTTTGCTGGGGCCTCTCGAGCGTTATTCCAGGTCATGAATGAGGGTTCATTAGCGTCTGGTCTGGCTCCGTTATCTTCGCTGCTGGCATACTATTATGAAGGACCGTTGCATGATACTTCCAAAGATACATCGCTCTGGAGGACTGGGATGTCCCTATTAAAGAGCTGGTAATAGGAGCCTTGGAAGAAGTGGTCAAAGAACTGGAGACTGACCTGATTTATGACATGACCGACGTTAGATCCGCTTATAAACTACCTTGGCTTCCGACGGATCCGTGTCGGTTGGATATTAGGTAGTCTCTCGATTGTCTCGAGATTCGAATACTTCTATAATGAGATACGTCCCAATGGAAAGGAAGCAGGAGTTCTGTCGACGAAAACATCCGCGTAGTATTTTGGCCAAGTGTAAATAGGCCACTAGCCATTCCAAGGTCACCTGGCGTGCTTGAGTCTCTTGAATGGACATGATTCCAATCTCTGTCTATGACATCCACACCATACTGCTCCAAATAAAAGGTTGCCCAATTTATCATTAAAGGGTTGCAGCTTGTCCCACAATGCTGTGCAAGAGTCAATGCTCGCCTGGGGTGTACAGAGTGGATGCCGGACGCCATGATACCCACACGAAGCGCGGGCAATCGTGCGCTTACATGGCACCATTGATGCGTGCTTTGTTTTCGGCGACTCCGGCTACAATGACCAACCTCACTGTCTCCACGGAGGAGAACGGACAAGTTCGACCCAATCCAGTTTCATATTCGATGCATCCGCCCCTAGCGAAGATTCCGGTTGAGCGAACTGGTCATCGAAGAATCTGAGGGCATGGAGGGGTGTGCAGCTCCCGATTGGCTGCGCCGACCTTCCGATTAACCAGGCTTATCCACGGTCCATTTCCACGGTCGTCGAGCAAGTCCACGACTTTTACTTTTATTGCTTCTTCACCCACCTCTTCGTCTATATGACTGTCGCGTATCCCCTACTGAAGTGCTTAGAACCCTCTCGCTGACGTCTCCTCCCCGCGCCGTTAGCGATTCCGAGATAATTAGTACCATCGATTGATAGATAAACTGGCTGCCACCACTGCTGCTCGCTCGCCGGTCCTCCACACCACGAACCCCGCGCGCTTCTTCCGATTCTCACGTCTTTCCCCTAGATCCGCGTGGAACGCGTCCGATAAGAGAGCTCTTCCCCTGTTATTTGTCGCGTGTATACTCTTCGCCTGAATTCCTTGTCGCAGGATCCTCTCATCGCCGCCAGAGCCCGTCTCTCTTGTCACAGTCAATCCTTGTGGCTGCCACGACGCTCTGGTCTTGGACGTTGATAAGAGGTTCTGCAGAAGGATCACAATTTGCGGCACATGATTAGCAGACTTTGGGAATACTTCCTCCTAGATGATGTCGAGAGCTTTCAGCGGTTCTTGGCTAATGCCAGCAACGCGCCTGGTAGCCAGAAAACCTCTGCGCAGGGAACGGCAGGCGCCGGATATCCTCCTCTAAAGATCGGAAGCCCGGGAACCGCCACGGGGTCGTCGCCCAATACCTTTTCATCGAAGAGCCGGAAATCGAGTGCAAATTTCCTGGGATCGTCCCTTCCGGATAGAGGCGGTTTCCAACGCGCAAGCACGACGCTCTCACGGGCAGAGTTGAATACACGCGATCCGTACGGTAGAACTATTCTCCACCATGTGGCTTCTTCGCAGAAGCCTACCGCGATCGAATTTGCCCTTGCTCTGCTGGAGGAGCCGTTCCTGGATATCTACGCCCAGGATTGGGAGAGCGGATGGACGGCTCTGCATCGAGCCTTGTATGCTGGAAACGTCGCAATTGCGCGAGCACTTGTGGCTCGCGATATATACGACGTGACGAGTTTTAATAAGGCAGGGAACGCGGGCCACCCGAGCGGATCCTTAATTAAAATCAAGGATCGTGAGGGCTATAGCCCCTTTGACGTCTATGCCGCGACGATAAGTTCGCGCGATATCAAAAGGCCAGTGTCCCCGAGAAGTGCTCTGATCCCTAACATCACCAACCTTGCGGACGATGACGCTGCCTCCAGTGCACCGTCTGAAGACGGTGGCGAGGGTGGGCATAGAGGCTTAATTACCTCGCCATCAGGTTTGCATGGTGACGAGGTGTTCACATTTGGGAGCAACAAGAACCTCAACCTTGGTGTCGGTCACCAGGATGATCGCCAATTTCCTGAGCGGGTCATTTTGAGGCGCCCAGAACACCTTCTGCGGCGCTTCTACCGCGAATATCAGGAACGACTACTAGATCATCATACCCATCCGACCTCCAGTGTCTCGAGTGAACTCCCAGCGCTTATCAGGGACAAGCCTATGAATTTCGACACGGTTGCAATGTCCAAACTGCATACGGCCATCCTTACGAATGACCCAGAGTCGAACCTGTTCGTTTGTGGGTTCGGACCGGGCGGACGCTTGGGTACTGGCGACGAGTCGACACGATTCAGTTTCACTTGCGTGGAAACAGGCGGGCTTTCAGGAAAACGAGTCGTTTCCATCGCGTTAGGTCAAGACCACAGTCTTGCCATTACCGAGCAAGGAGAGATTTTCAGCTGGGGAAGCAACAAATATGGTCAACTCGGCTACAACCTGCCCAAGTCAAATACCAAGAATGACGTCCCAATTCAACTGACGCCGCGACAAATCTTCAACCCATTTAAAAAAGAACTCCTGCTTGGGGCGGCGGCGTCTTCTATTCACTCTGTAGTCTTCAGCAGCTCTAGTCTCTACACCTTTGGGAAAAATGGCGGCCAGCTTGGTCTAGTTGATTCGGATGCTCGTTCACTCGCGACTCAGACTACCCCTCGGCGCGTGGGCGCTTCACTTTTCGCCTGTCCGATACAAATGGTGTCCGCAATAGATCGTGCCACTGCCGTCCTTCTCCAAAACCACGATGTTTGGGTTTTCTCACAATATGGCTACTCGAGGCTCACGTTTCCGTTGGATGTCAGTTCAACTTTTATCAAGAACAGCTTCATGGCAACTCGATATGATACCGCAGTCAACCGTATAACGAAAATTACATCCGGCGGGAATACGATCTGCGCTCTATCCAGTTCTGGTGAGGTTTTCACCGTCCAAGTGAATAAACCAGATATTTCGTCAGCTTCCGCCTCTACGACGAATCCAGCTAAGATTCGCAACTCTCTGTCTCAGCCAGTTCGAGCCTGGTCTGTGAAGAGGTCACATATGGCCGCCACGGATGTTGATGTTGGACAGGACGGGTCAATAATCGTCTGCACGGGCTCGGGATCTGCATGGAGACAGGCGAGACGGGAGCGACGGACTGACTCCAAAGATGATGCATCTAAGGATTATAAGTTTTCCCGTATACCTGGTCTTTCTAGGGTCATAAGCGTTACCTCTAACGCATATGGTGCCTACGCCGTCGCGCAGCGCGATTGTGACGTTACAAAGGAGCAGATCCACGTGGACCAGAGTACTCTATGGGACGACTTGCTGCCTTTGCTGCCGTTCGGTATTCTGGGAATGGCTAATAACCCAGATTTGGAAGATTGTACTAATGATATCGATTTGGATATGCGTCCTGCGATGGCGATCAAAAGAGCGGTGCTCTCGTCCTCGGACATCGAATCTCAGTTTCAGTCAGTGGTGCAGACTCATGGATTGAATGAGAATTTGAGCGGAATCGTGTGGATCACGAGCACGCTTTCTGATGTTCGGATTCCAGTCCACGAATTCATTTTAGCTGGAAGGAGTTCTGTGTTGCGATCCTCGTTTCATTATTTTCGTCAGACGTACTACTTCTGCATACCAGACGTCCTTGCCATTGAGTATGGACAGGATGGCCAATGTCAGGTCCAGTTCCAAGGTGTCGACTTCCTGACCATTCTAAATCTTACGTTCTTTTTATATACGGATAGCATCTTGGATGTTTGGCATCAGGCGAAGCCGTCATCTGAAAATGCGTTCCGGTATCGCCAGGTCCGAACAGAAGTTATGCGCATCGCTACACATCTTGGTCTTTCGAGTCTGGAACGCGCGGCCAGATTGATGGTCGAGCCCAGCCGCGGTCTGAAAGTGGACATGAACCGTGCAATAAATGACCCTCACTTTTTTGAGAGTGCGGATGTGGTGATCCATTTAAACGGTAGAACTGCAAAGGTACACAGCCATGTCATCTGCCAGCGGTGCCCATTCTTCGACGCTCTCTTCCATGGACGTTCCGGAGGCAGATGGATATCTGAACGCCTCACGAAATCGACCGACCCTGTCTCCGTAGATCTCCAGCACATTGATCCTCCCGTTTTTGATTTCGTGCTCCGGTACATATACGCGGATACTGAAGATCGGTTATTCGACGAGGTTAGGTCAAAAGACCTGGATGCCTTCATTGATCTCATTATTGATGTCATATTCGTGGCGAACGAATTGATGATTGATAGGCTAGCGCAAGTTTGTCAGAAGATGCTTGGCCGATTTGGTGAGTTACATACCCATTTTAGTTGCCTGAGATAGCTCCTTCTTTTTAACTAGGATCCCATACTTTTCCTTTTCTAGTGACATTGCGCAATGTTTGCTATCTTCTTAATTCTATTGCGCCATGCTGTGTGAGGGAGTTTAAGGACACAGCTCTGGAGTATATCTGTCTCAACCTGGGAGACATGCTGGAGAACAGGTAAATTACTGCTATTGTGGGCAGAGTCCTCAAATATGCTGTGGTGATTAACTGTCCTGTAGATTCTTGGGAGATCTTGATGACGATTTACTTCGCGAGCTTGATGCCATCTGCCGTGACAACCAGTTGACATGTTACCCAATCTCTCGTGAACGAAACTCCGAGGATTACGTCTTCGAGAAATATCCGGAGATCGCCCCATTGGTCGAGAGAGATAGAAATCGAAGGATAGATTCGATGAAGTTGCGATCCCGTCTAAGCCAAGCGGAGGTTTATGATGAAGGAAGATCGCGACAAGTGAGCAATGAGAAGGTGTCATTATCGTCGACACCTCGTAAGGAGAGGATGCCTCCAGCAAAGGAGACACCGAGTATGGCTCGCAGCCCGACCCTTAAGTCGAAAGAGTCGACTGGTGACTTGATGTTCCAAATGGACGAGGAGACCTCACTGTCATCCGGTGTTCCCGTAAAAGGAAAGGGTGCGGTTAAAGGCATGGAGGGGAGATCATATGCAGGCTCTTTCTCGCCAGTCCTAAGTGACAGTATACCTGAAGGAGGAGATTCGCTAGATGACCAGGGTTACCTCGACGAGCAAATAGAGTCTGCCAAGGGTGATTCCCTGACGGAGCTCTCGCCGTCAGAGTCTCGGGCTTCAGCACTTCATCAAAAGAGGGTTTCTTCGTCACCGGCGAATGCATCATCCAGCGCTCCTTGGAGCTCACCAGTGATCCCAACCACAAAAAGGGACCTAAGAGATATCATGGCAGAGACCTCCCAGTCGCGGCTTTCCAACATCACATTAGGCATGTCGACTCGTCGCGATGGTAGCAGCAGCTTTGCTCAGAGGCTATCACAGAAAGAGCGAAAGAAATTGCAGCAGCAGCAAATGCAGGACATGCTCAGTACCCAACAGAAAGCAAAGGAGGTGCCACAGAACCCCTGGCAGATCCCAACAGCGAAGGGAGGTTCTATTTCAAAGTCCAGTCATGGGAATGGTCCGAGTGAAGAAACTAACCGAACTCACGAAACGACGAAGTCATTGCAGAAGCCTGCCATGACACTCCGCCAAACAGTGGCGGGAACAGCTCCCCCACACAAACTTCAACCGAGCACTACGCCTCCTGTACCGAGTCAAAGCCGGACCCAGTCGGGTACTTCCCAGACCTCTTTGTGGCCATCGACAACAGCAACAACGCCAACATCGACGTCGACAACGAAACCAGTATCATCAACACCTGGGCCCTTCGCGTCCGCCAATACGCCCATGAGTTCGCAGCCTGCGATTCAATCTATACGCCATATGCCACGCCCAGAGCCCCAGCAGCCTAGCTTCCACTCACTGTCGTCTGGCTCGACATCTCTAGCCACTATATTCCTCCAACAACAAACGGAGAAACAGGAACTTCGTGAAGCAGCAACAGCGAAGCACAACCTCCAAGACATTCAGGCCGAACAAGAATTCCAAGAATGGTGGGACAAAGAGAGCAAACGTGTAAGGGAACAGGCCGAGGCCGAAGCCATGGCCGCTTCATGTACCGGCCGAGGAGGACGCGGCAAAGGAAAGGGCCAAGGGCATGGCCAAGCACCCTCGCGTAAGGCCCGTCCCAAAGGAGGACCCGATAAGACGTCCGATCCTTCAGCCCCCACTGAGCTGAACCTTAGACCGGGCTCTGAAAACACACAGAAGAAAGGGGTCGACGGTCGTACAGAACATCGGCCCCGAACACCAGGCAAGAAGAAACAGGCAGATGAAGCCGTCCGTGGCAATACTCGGCGAGGATGGGGAGGGAACATAAGCGGCAAGGGCCGGGAACGAGACCTGAAGTCATGAGTGAAGGGATATAATCAGGCATATGTGGACCATAATTCCTAGAATGCATGAGTTCATGCTTTTCCTTTTCTGTTCGGTGCTCACCCTTGAGTAGATCTGAGCTTACCCTGAGCACGAGGTGAGTCGTTAATGAGGCGGGTACGATGTAGCCTCCACGAATGCTCCCAGCTCTAGAGGCTTTGACCACATAGTGCATTCTTTTGGCTCCACTCTTTCTCTGGACAAATACCAGCTGGCCATTGCCTGTGTGATCAATTGCGTCAGCTCTCCACAACCAGGCAAAATACGGAAGTTAGAAGGCAACTTCTAGCTCATCCTAATACAGGTGTTCAACCAAGGCATCTAAAACAGCCCCTGATCTCATCAATAGCAGCGCTGGCGGGAAATATTATGGAATTGTCTAAATTAACTGGCCTAACGACTACCGAAATTCAGTTATATGAAGCCCAAAAAAAAAGATGCCGCGAGGCATCAGCGTTCCTTAGCATGCTCTTCGGGTCAACACCATGCTCTTCCTGGCAGACACCCTCCAGGAGCAACCTGCCAGTAGGACCGGACCCGTCATGCATGGAGGCAGTGGCCCCTGAAACAAGTATTTTAATGGATGAAAAGAGCAAACTCAGGATGTGGAACTGGGAGGTTATCTATCGCGCAGACTTCATATGTAACCACAGTTCATCTTTGCACGTACGATACTAGGTACCGAGCTGAGCATTGTCACACTAATAGTATGTTACGCCATTATATATATCCGGTCATCTTGGAACATAGAGCTTATCTGGCCCTATCATAGTGATGTATTAAATCCATGTCGTTTCCAAGACCGCGATCCGCAATATCTACCTTTCGGCCACATTCTCTGAGCGTTCGTCACCTGGTGGATCTTGACTATACCTGGGACCGTCCGTAGTATCTCGCAACTAGGGTTGATACAGAAAAAGTAGATTCTCCTACTTGAGACAAGGCCCGAATGTTAGGCAAACGGGTTCATTTAAATAGAGCTAATCGAAATATCGATGATATCACATCAAGTAACGCGGCAGAAGCCCGAAACCAGTCTAGGTAGTCATCAGTCTCATTAAAGGTGCACTGTACTATAGAAGGTGATTAGAAAAAAAAGAAAAAGAAAAAAAAGACGTGACAGTCGTGTAACCTATGGAACATGTGCAAAGAATAGGGTTAGTGATTAAAGGTAAAGCCCAAGAGCGAAAATGAAAGTAAACAAACATATCTCGCTCGACCCCCGAATGGAGCGGTAGGGAAAAGAAAATGGCGGGGCGCAAAAGCAGAAGCAAGAATGCCACCCGGAACCGCATTGCGAACCCAAAAGTAATCTATGCAAATGTACCTAGGTATAATCCAGAACGCCGCCAAGTGAGAACCCCTCCTAGAAATGTGCTGGCCATGTAAAAAAAAAACAAAAAATGTGTTAGCATAATCGAAACGATAAGAAAGAAGGTCTACACCTCTGTACACTGTGGAAACAATTACAGAAGGTAGAGGTGGCCTCATCCAGAGGTGGCCACTTCTCTACTCTCCCATAAGCGACGGATCATTAGCTCGGATTCCGCAGGCAAAGAATGGTCTTCCAAATCTTCGCTTGGCTGGACATGGCCATTCGGTACTTCGTCAGAAGTGGAAAGAATACGCTGGGAAGGATGTTGAGACTTCGTACGCTGTAAGATGTCCGCTGAATCACCGCTGTTCGCGAGCTCATCGGGGTCTTGAACATATACCTGAGAGGTGGGGCCCCTTGCATTGCTCGTTCTACCAGAGTCAAACCCATTGACAACACGGCCTTGGAAGCTCTTCTGGGAAGTCAAGTGTACTAGAGCTGGTGCAGACTTCACCGGTTTCCTGAGTGCTGCACCTTGTCCAGAGACGGAGTCAGTACCTTTTAACCTCCTCAGCACCGGACTCAATCGATCGAAGCTTTCCCCAACAGGGGATTGAAACCGCTGCACGACAGCCAGCTCCAACGCAGTCTTCTCATATGTCTTGCGGACATGCTTCGCCTCACTGTCATGTGTTGACACGCCGACCCTGACACTTCCGTTGACTGCTCTTCTCACTGGATCGTAAGGCCCAGCCCCGGGTCGCCCATTTGCAACGGCCATGAACGCAGGATCCATCGCAGCCGGTGCTGCGCTCGCCGATCCACCGTGGGAATCAGGCGGGGATGTGTTGAGAGCAGCCGTGCGCTGAAGCCATAGTTTCTGCTGGGTTCGCGAAGGCGGCTCGGAACCTCGTGGGCGAGACGGAGGCGAAGCTTTGTGGGCCTTTGTTGAAGACACACTGACACTGGGAGACGGTGGTGTCTGAGGACGATAATGCGGTGGGAATGATGATGGTGTATTGGGGTCCGAGTCTGTACGTGATGACGGTTTACCATTGACAATGAAGCGCGATACACCTCCTTCCATCGACGATGATGTCCCGTGTACACTATTCTTAGGGATATGCTCTAACGTGGGGTTTGATGAGGATAAAGGGGTGCGTTTAGAGGCATCGTGAGCTGCAGCCATATTAGAAAGGGAGGCGTTTCGAGAGACGGCATCCACAGCGCTCGGCTTCACCATTGCCGAGATGGACGACATCGCGGGCGGTGCCTTTGCAGAATGCGACGGACTCAGGAGCTGCGCTGCGATATCGCCGTGATCCAGAGGTCGATCGAGTTGTGCACCAGGATGTTCCTCAGTCGGCGTAGCAGGCTGATCGTCGTCCTCTTCGGCTTGGGTAAGCTTCTCGTGGGCTAAAGCCACGCTACTTGGTTCGGGAAGGCTCGCGGCTCGCGGAATATGAGGGTTTGGGCGCTTGACGAAGGTGAGAGGATCGACTAGTACTGTGGTGTTTTCCGGAGCGGCTTTACCTGGTTGAACTGAGTCGCGCCTTGTACTTTCCGGTGACTGTGTAGTATCCTCCCATTCGCCTTCGTAGTCCGAATCGGCAAGCTCGAACCCTACCGACTTCTTCTTCCCACCGCTGCTTTGCGGGCGACCGGAAACTAGAGTCTTCTTCGCTGGTACGCCGGAACTCTGACGTCGAAGGGCAGGGCTCGAATAGGTTTTCTTGATCGATGAGCCGTCAGCCTTGTCGCCCGGACTGCCCCAGTGAACGTGGTGGCTTCCTCGTGGACTTCCGGCCGGGGTGACTGGAGCCGACTTCTTGCGCTGATGGTGAATGCGCGGCTGGGCCTCTGCTCCGATCGCTTGAGTGGAAGCGAGACGCTGTAGCTTGCTCAGACCCTTACCAAACGACGGGTTGCGACTATGCGTACGATGGGCGCCGCCGACGACATGCGGGCGCGGCCTGTGAACGGGCGCCTTCTGGGTGTGGGAGTTCGAGAGCTCTTGTGGAGTGGGGGAACGTGTTGTTACGACGGCATGCGAGGATATGGCACGGCGACCCAGAGCAGGACGCTTCACGGGAGATGAAGTGTTGTTCGAGGCGTTGGTAGGCATGGAGGAGGAGGAGGAAGGGAGACAGACCGACGGTGCCTGTGCGGGCACGAGATGGCTGTTGGCGGATGGTCAGAGCGACGAACGAGGCGCGGCGGGATCAGCAGCAAGCTCGGCGAGACATGGACGGTCAAGCTGTGCAGGGATGCGTTGACGTGGGCGATGAGCTATGACTGCTTTCCCTTGCGCAAGGACGAATCAAACCGAGCCGCAGTCGCTCAGGCGAACAGGCAGCAAGTCCGACACTGCACGATAAGATCGTGACACCGAATGAATGCCTGTTCTCCCCGGTGGTTGGCTGTCCCACGTGGGATAGATTAAACGGGCGGGAAACGGGCCAAAAACAAGGGGAAAAATTTTTTTGGAGTCGAAGAGACCGTGACAGTGGCAGCGACAGTCCCAAGAACGATAGGCAGGTGGAGGAGACACAGAGGAGCGGAGAGTGGAGAGGACAGCGGCGACGCCGACACTGCGACGGAGAGGACGAGCAAGAAGAAGCAGAGGAGCAGGAGGGAAAGCAGGAAACTGTTAAACGATCAACGGACCCATCGCCGGAAATTCGGCCGCGGTCCGCTTACGTCGAGACTCCGTCGCCACTCGCGCTGCCCGCGCTTCTCCTCGGCGTTCTCGATTTTCGTGCACAACATACTTTGCTGCTGCTTCTGAGAGAATATACGCAAAAGGATTCCAAGAAAAGAGTGTCTCAAAACATGCAAATTTGGTAAAATGCACAATGGCCAACTCGTCTGGTATCATGTCATGATGCTGCAACAATACTATAAGATTACAGGAAATGTCGGCTACTACCCCAACACCCAATTCGTTTGCTCACTAAAGCTCAATTAGACTTTCCTCGACTACCGGCTGCGACGGTTGTTGGTACTGTGCACCCGGATACACTCCAGCTGCTGACACATCGGCAGCTACACTATAGCTATTCGGTGCCGTTTGTGGATACCCTGATGCCGCTGGCACCTGTTGCGGTGGTTGTGGGAAATGATATGGCTGCGCCGTAGGTCCCGTCTGTTGCGGAATAGGAGCCCTGTCACCTAGTGACAGGGTCTGGGTTTCTGGATAGGGTCTGTATCCAGGAGATGGCAGAGGAGCTCCGGTCGGCTGCTGCTCTGGGATGCCAGGGACTGCAGCTGCTGGAGGTGCCACTGGCTGAAATTGTGATGAATCCCGCTGTGTGACGGGAGACACTGGATATGACATCCCCAGATCCCGCTGTTGCGGAGCCTGTGCTTGACCAGCGTCCGGTTCTACCGGTGCCGACGGGGAGTAGAAATTGGAAGGTGCCTGTCCAGGAACATTTGAGGGATCCGTCGTGAATGGCCCATTGGTGCTCGGCTGCTGGGAGTCCGTACGCGGATAAGCACTCCAAGGCTGAGAAACAGATTTATTCCGTACTGGTTGAGGAGGCTGCGAAGAGTCCCCAGAGTTCATAGCACTACCAGGGATACTCTCCTGCCCGTACTGTGAGTATGCCGTACCAGGTTGATTGCGACTGTCTGTAACGGAGTTTCCAAAGTAGAAATTCTCAACACCGTCTTTCCGTTCTGGTGCCGGAGCTCCCGCGGAAGGATATAAGTTGGGATACTGTGGCCCACCCGGTAACGGCCCGTACCCGAGCGAATGCTGGGAGTATGCGTTAGATAGGCGTTCCTCTAACATGCGATCGTAGTATCGAACGACCGTAGAAAGCTTCGCGTGCAGATCAAGAAGCGTATCTAGAATCTCGTAGTCAGCGATCGCCCTGTTCAACTGGGGAGAGAGTGTGTAAGATGGGTAAGATACCATGCTTGCTCATAGTCTCTCCATAGCTCCGCGCAAGCTTCGGTCGAAGAGCTCCGATACTCTCGTACAACTCTTGGATCTCGGGCTCTCGTAGAATAGTCCCCGGTGGCTGATGCTGTAGACGGTCGACAAGGGTGGCGAATAGGTGGATCTTCTCTGACTCAACCGGACTGAGTTCGTAAGGATTCTTCGGCAGTACTGTAGCTGTCGGGGTACTATGAGATGAAGAACTGGTGGTTGCTGTATCTTTCAAAGCAGCTGCATGCTTCTTCTTATGCTCTTCCATATCCCGCAAGGACGCTTCGATGGCAGCTTTCAAATCCGCATCCTCTGCTTCGTCCACGTTTGCCTGGTGAGAGACAGGCTTTGCTGGCGCTGGGGCAGGTTTGGTCTGCGGAACATAACCAGCAGAACCACCGCCTTGAGCTTCCTCCAAGCTAAGCTGCAGAGCCCGGCGCAAGTCTTCGTCGAAGCCCGCTTCTGCTCTTCCTCCGCGTGGTTCCATTATATTCGACTTTGTAACGGAATTGTTATTGAAGGATGGTCGATCTGATGGTGCAAAGGTTTTTGAAGTTAACCGCGCGTAACATCCATCATCCACCCGGACAGGCTGAAGTATCCCCAGATGGGGAAGTGGAAGTGTTTTGCCGGAGCATTGGGCGTCGAACACGTTCCCGCAATTTCGACAATGATGTTTGCGATTCATAAAACTGAATGGGGTTCGGCAGCGCATACAAACGTCAGAATCTATCCATTCCGGAGGCTGTGAGAAAACTCGACGTTAACAAAGCCATTCTTAACTGGACTTAACATCCACCAACCAGGGAGGATGGAAGAACCCACAGCGTTGCTCTCTAACATGGAACCGGATATTTCATTTCTAGGTGGGAACCGAAAACCCTCACTTTGTAACTTTCGATGAGTCTCCCCAATGTAAGCGAGGTCCATCCGTCCTTGAGCCGCTATAGCCCAGTCCTGGATCAACTCCAACATCTTCTCTCGAACATCAGTATTGAGTGGGACGCCCTCCGCCTTAAGTAGCGAGACCAGATTATCCATGAATTCACGCGAAGCGATTTCTGCGAGGAAATGAGTTCCGCCATTCTTAACGCACGTATCCGTCAACTGATGATATTTTAGTTTCACTTGTAAGCACTCGACACCGGTAGTATCTTTCAACCAAGGAAGAGCAGGCTAACCTTCAGCGTAGCCAGTTGGATGTTGGGATTCCGGCTTTCTAACCGGCGTTTTAGAGACCTCATAGCATCCTTTGGCTGAACGCTTTTCGATCGTATGAGATCCGATATTTCAAGGTTGAGCGCGATGTCCTCCCTGGAAATGTTATCAGAATCAATTCCATTATCGAAGAAGGCCACAAATTCCATCTAGTCCAGTAAACAAAAAAAAGATGACCTACAAGGAAGAAGACGTTGCTCGCTCAACCTGTTCATCTAAGGGGGATGCGGAAGAAAACCAACCAGCCATGTTGACGGTGATGGACTGGTACGCAATTCAAGCGCCCGCTCTGAGAATACGTGCCGTTTGGGCACAAGAAAAGGAGCAGCAGCTAATACACGCTGGTAAATGGAGGGAGAACAAGGCGACAAATAGCAATCCTCAGGGCGTCTGCGGATTTCAGAAGGGGGAGAATAGACCGAAACATGGGTATCAGAGCTTGAGAAGGCGCTGGGCGCGTCCGAGGCAACAGCGGGACAGATCGACCAACATCGAGGCGTCGGGAGTGGATTGTCAGTTGACCGGGGATGCATGACTAATCCACCTGCGTCATAGGGGCAAGGCGGTGAGAAGGGCCGGCGCATCAGTTTCTCCGGGCTCTACTCCTCGTTGTCCCAGGGTCACGTGAATCGTCCGAATCGCTTTTGCCTGCTGAGACAAGAGATCATCTCAGCTGCGACTCCAGCTGGACACTTTCCTTCAGGGTGTAAGGTGTTAAGTATCTCTCCTCTCGTTCCTGCTTTGCTCTTGACACCCGTTTTGGTCTCCAATCGTTTGTTGTTTACTGTCCCTGCCGGTTCGGTCTTCCCAGGGTCGACGAGCCCTCCACCACGTTACCGTCTCCGCAATCTTCAGATCATGAGTTAGCCTCCCTCATCTGTTGTTGTGGCCATGTCGTCGGATGCGGCAGCTCTGCCTTCTCCTCCAAGCCAGCCACCTTGGATGAATGGAAATCGACCATACTCCGTCGGTGGTTTGCGCTCGCCGGGCATGGGACTGGTCGCTAGACCTGCACCGTATCAAAATGGCAACCATGCACCTTCAGGTGGATCTCAAGGACCACGGTTTCCGAATATTAAAGATCTCCAGGATCAGGCGGCATCATTGGAACTGAGCGAAAGTACTCCTGTACGTTTGGCACTCCGGTAAAGGGCTTGCAGGTTCTTCTGTGTCAATTGCTGACACGCTCTGTAGCTGAGTACTCTGCTGAGAACTGCTAGAGAAGCTATCGAGCGGGCTAGGGACTTTGCAGATGCGGACCAACTGGATAAGGCCTACGTGGAATATCTTCGTGCCTCCGAGATCACAATCAACACTATCCCGCATCATGCTGACTATCGAGATACGGTCAACAGGCGGCCCGGATGGTACAAAGAATTTGCCGACTTGATGATGGTACGTATTGCGCTAATTGCTTTTTGTATTTTTAAGCACTGTTAGAAGTCCATTCATCCCGCAACTTTTATTGTGCAATTTATGCGGTGATCGTATATCTAATTGCAGTACAATAGGCGGTGCGGATGAAACAAGGGACTATGGACGACATCAAGCGAGAAATCCTCGAAGACAATATCGCCAACTCTGTGCAGGCAGATGCATTTCGTCGCGAGACCTCACCACCCCTGGCCACTGGCGCGTCTCGGAGCTCAAGCCCAGGAGGTCACCAGAACGAACTAGGTAGAGGCATACTGAGAATGCCAAGTCCCTCGGGGTTCATATTTGCAGAAGATAAGCTCGCCCAGAGGTTCGCAAAACTAAGGCCAACATCAATGCAACCGATGTCCGATCAGCGCCCAATGACCAACGGTCAAAACGGTACTGCTTCGTCTCCTTCGCCAGACGGACATACGGACGATTATGCGCATCGGCCACGGTCGCAGCTGTCTCAAACGAGATATAGTTCAATCCTTAGTTCTCCTCAACGGCGTCCGTTGGGACCCCGCAGTATGGGTTCGCCCCATAATGGCCCAGCCCTTCCACCAAAGCTTCCTCTAGATTCGTCTCTTCCTCGGGCACCGGACCCGGCCTATAGTCCAATATGGACAGTCTCCTCACAACATCCGTCTAACCCGCCAAGGACTTCAACAGAGAGCAATCGTTCAAGCAATCAAAGATACTCCCAGCTAATGAACTCTCCAAGTGGCAGCCCTAGTCGTACGGCTACTGCCGAAAACCCGTATAGAGCACGCACCCCAAATGGTATCCATACAGCTAAAGAGACTCGAAGCAGCTCTGCGAATCTTCCTCACAACCCCGCGATTAGGGTGCAGGAGTTGATGGATTATCTCCGACTATATAATATCTTACTGATTGATGTACGACCGAGGGAAGAATACGACGCTGGACATATCTACGCGAAGTCTATTATATGCATTGAGCCCGTGGCACTGAAGGAAAATGTCTCTGCTGAGGAGCTGGAAGAACGCTTGGTTGTGTCGCCCGAGCACGAGCAGTCGCTATTCGAGAGACGGAATGAGTTCGACATTGTTGTCTATTATGATCAAAATACCTCCTCGGTCAGCTATCTGGCAGGATCACCAGTCGGCACAACGGCGCCTCATCTACGGGCTCTATACGATACCCTTTATGAGTTCAACGCTTATAAGCCATTGAAAGATGGACGCCCTCCTGCACTCCTAGTGGGTGGACTGGATGCGTGGATGGATCTTTTTGGGCCACAATCGCTGGCCACATCATCCACTGCGGCTGTAATGGGATCCCTTCAAAGAAAGAGACCAGAGAGACAATCAGGACGACCGTTAGGGCGAGTTCCGACAGTGGTGAGCGCAAATTCCAGCTTGGAAGTGAGGAAGCGAAGGCTCCGCGAGTTCACGCCCCTGAATTCAGAGGAGCTGACGGCGTGGATGGAAAGGTCTAAGAAAGAAGAGATCGACGCTGCTTCTTATATCGAGGAAGAGGAGGAAGCGTTTACCGAAGAGCCAGAGGAGAACGAGCCTCATTCACCCTATTTTCATACGTACGAGGACTTCCTCCGCCGGTTTCCGGACCCGCAAGCCATTCAACAGTCGATGGTGGTGCCTGAAAGTTATCCAGCGCAACCATCCGTGCCATATTATCCCTCCCCTATCCCGCCTGCGCCGTCACGGCCGCCGCCTGCAGTTCCCCGACCAAGCTACAGTGGGGTTTCGGACGGCCGGCGCACTCAACCGCCCCTGGAACGCCAGAATTCTGCCACTAGGGCTGCTTTATACCCATCCAGCTCGGTCATAAGCCGCCTCAAGCTCCCTCGAACTGGTCTTGCGAATTTCGGAGTCACATGTTACATGAACTCGACAATCCAATGTCTGAGTGCCACTGTGATGCTGAGTAAATTCTTCGTAGATAACCGGTTTCATCACTACGTCCAAAAAAACTGGAAGGGATCTCAGGGTGTCATGCCAGGACTCTTTGCTAATCTTGTCCGGTCACTGTGGAGGAATGACGTGGAAGTGGTCATGCCGACTTCTTTCCGGAACTTCTGTGGTCGACTTAACCGCGAGTGGGCCATCGACCGGCAGCAGGATGCCAAGGAGTTCTTCGACTTCGTTGTGGATTGTCTGCATGAAGACCTGAACGTAAACTGGCAGAGAACGCCGTTGCGACCATTGACCTTTGAGGAAGAGATGCAGCGGGAAAGAATGGCGGTTTCCAAAGTTTCTAGGATTGAATGGGACAGGTATTGCCACCGGGAAGAATCGTTCATATCGTCGCTTTTTGCTGGTCAACATGCTAGTCGACTGCGGTGCACAACGTGCAAGCGGACTTCGACCACATACGAAGCCTTCTATAGCATCAGCGTTGAGATCCCGCCTTCTGGGACCGGTGACATCTACCAGTGTCTCCGGAGCTACTGCCAAGAGGAGATGCTCAGTGGCGACGAAGTTTGGAAATGCCCCCATTGCAAATGCGAGCGAATTGCGACTAAGCAGATTATCCTCACGAGGGCACCGCAGATCCTGGTGGTGCATTTTAAGCGATTCTCTGCCTCCAAAACGCACAGTGCTCGGAAAATCCACACGCCGATCGATTTCCCGTTGCATGGGCTCAATCTCGACGAGTTCCTGATCTATCCGAAATCGCACGCAGCGAACGAGGTGGCTTCAACGCCGTCTAAATACGCGACGTCAGCGACAACGCCCCCGTTCACCTACGATGCGTACGGGGTTCTCCGTCACCTCGGGTCCTCGATGAGCAGTGGGCACTATATTTCCCTGGTGCGGGATGCACAGCGGCAATGCTGGCGCAAGTTCGATGACGATCGGGTAACCGACTTCAATCCGCGAGAGCTGCGGCACAAGGACCGGTTACAGAATGAACAGGCGTATATTGTGTTCTATGAGCGCGCACCGGCCAAGTGAGCGTGTCCATGGCCATGTCACTCCACTTGATGTCCTTGATTCTTTTTGTTTGATTTTAGACCTGCATCTTTAGCGAATGACTTGTATGTGTGTTATGTCACGTCATGATTCCGGATAAGAGGAGCATCTGTACACAGCGGAGTTGACTTTCCATCTTTGGTTATTCGTTGATGATATCCCAGTTCTTGCGCTGAATATTGTTTTGTTCTGTTCCCTACATGGGAGTCACGATTCCGAAGAGGTCAAGTCTGTTGTTGTGTGTCTTGTACTGTACATAGCTGCAAAACATCCATATCATATCATGACTCGATGAAGAGCTCTTACGACCTTGGTATTTGGTATCGAAACCGTCTGGCAGAGGAAGGCCGGATGGAGGATATGGCTTTCGGTGCGGGCGCGGAATACACACCTGTCACCTTCTAGGTACTTGGAAGTCAGCGGCAAAATCGCCGATGATGCGTGGCATTTGCTCTCCAGCGCGTCTCCAATAATTAATGTCTCGTTCCGGTAAAACAATCCCGAATCGACAACGTTGGCGCAGGCGCGGATCTGATATCGAAAGTAGACAGACAGGGTACGAATCGTATCGGTCGACTGGCCCCCCGCAGCTGGGTCAGTAATCCGGCGTCTGTGGGTGGTGGGCAGGGCGAAACGGCATTCAGACCTGCTACCTAGGTAGGCATTACTCTCTTCCTAACTAGGTAGCTGGAGGTATCAGGCCACACCGTCCATGTATTCTCCGTTGCGGGAAAGATTACGCGGTCAGCGTCTACCGCGAACCCCTCCGGGCATACCAGCGCTTTCCCCACTGCGATCTCTCGGGCGAGCACCACTAAACGGCACCCAACCCGCATACTAGCCGTATCTGGCCTGCCTGACCGATACCAACTGGCGCATACCGACTTTAAAGGCCGTCGTGGTTCCATGGCCTTTCTGCGATCCCCGAGCCTTTCTCGCCGAAGTGCGCAACGACTCCTCACCTCGTTGTTCTTCTTACCACGGACAACAACCCATCTTCTTCTTCAATTTCATTCTTTCCTGGCTCTCTTCTCTCCTCTCTATCTCCTTATCCCTACCATCCATCTTTTTCGCCCTTATCAGGTTCTGGTATGTGCCACAAATCAGCTAAAGATGGCCCAACAAAATTACCCCAGTTCTCCAAGCTAATAAATAATCTCGCCCGTTCCAGACCCTACTACCCTCCTAGGCTTCTACATTTCTGCCATGGCCGACTCCAAGGAATTCACCCTGCAGGAGGTTGCGAAGCACAACACCAAGAAGGATGTCTACCTCGTCATCCATGATGAGGTCTACGATACCACTGCCTTTATCAGTGAGCATCCGTACGTGGCCTTGCCTTTCCCAACCTTCTTTTTTTCTCTTTCTCTCTCTTTTTTTTTGTGGGGGGGGGGTTGTCGGAACCGAGCAATCTTGCGACGTTGTCGTCTCCAATTAACGCAGCATTGCGTCGCTAACCTCCATCATCCTCCAGTGGCGGTGAAGAAGTCATCCTGGACCTAGCCGGTCAGGATGGAACCGAGTCGTTCGAGGACGTCGGACACAGTGACGAGGCGCGCGACATCCTGAAGGGCCTGAAAATCGGCAAGCTCAAGCGCTTGGTATGTACATGTGCACCTCGTCCCTTTCGGGCTCCCTCGTCAAGTCTATTTGCCGTACCTAGGGCAAAGGAACAGAAAAAGGCCCATTTGATCAAGTAACTAATCATGGAAAAAAAAAAAAATCATCAATACAGCCCGGTGACCCTGCCCCCAAACCCTTCACAGCCGACGGCAGCAGCAGCGGCTCGAGCCCCTCCACCTCCGGCTTAGGCCTCTACGCGATCCTTCTCATCGGTGGTCTCGTCGCCTACGGCGCATACCAGTACTTGCAGGCTACTGCCGTAGCGGAGAAGCAGTAGTAGAGATCACTACAGACAATCAAGTTCAGGGCGTCAGGGCTTTTTTTTTTTTTGAAGTTTCCTTATTTACATCTTTCGTTCTATCGAATTTCTATCATCGTTATCCTGTCCGAGTTTACTTGCCTAAACCATTGCCCCCCTTTCTGGTTCGTGTTCCGGTAAAACTTAGGGAGGAGAGGAAGCGTCACGCCATCCAGTAGTTACTATGAAGAGAGCTCTATATTGAGAACATCGTTCACAGCCGATTTGGTACTACTCACTTATATTTTTGTTTTTGATTTTATTTTATTTTATTTTTTTTTTTCATTTTTCTTTCCGAGCTTCCATTTTCCCCAGACTTTAAAATGGATTGCCCTCTTAGATCGTACTATGGTCCGTACCTAGGAGTAGACATATATTACAGCGCTGTAGACTGTCGTGCTGCCAAAATACTGTGAATTCAACCGAGGGGGTGGGGTTCGGCAGGAACTCCAGGTTTAGAAATCCTTCAGTACAGCCCTGGAGTTAGTAGCAGTAGGTTCTTGATCCTTATTTGCTATTTGATATGGCACAATGCTAATTGGCCAACTTGACTGGTCAGGAAGCCGGTCCGCAACCGAGGTGTCGATAGGTTCTCCGCCACTAACCGTGCTTCGAGTGTCTCGGGGCTACTGAAGGAAGGGCGAATCATGAGTCCATTACGTCGTGTCCAAAAATGGTCTGTTTTCTAAATAGGCTCTCTGTTTCTGATTAAACACAATCTATGCAAAATAACAATTTTTCTTTTCCCCCTTCGCTTCCAATTCAGAACCCAGCCCTTGTCCATAGCAGAATGTCTGGTAGAGGTGGCATCCGGGTGCCAAGGGTAACAAACAACATGCAAGTACCGCGAGAAGTAAGTGGAGATGAGAGAAAGAAAATATAAGGCAGAAGGCATCACAAATATATAGAACATAAGGCTTGGACAAGGTCCAACTGTGTATTCGCTCAAATGATCAGTGAAAACAACTGGAATAGAGTTGAGGATCTCCCCTCAAACCCCTTCAAAGGCGTTATCCTCCTCATCTTGAACTATTGCTCAACCCAGCACGGACAGCTTCAAGGATCAGGTCCTTGGCTTCTTCCACGCTTTCCCTAGTCCCCTTCACTTCGATTGCTTCGCCCCGTGCTTGGTCCTTCGGCACGTTGATTTTGCAACCGGTCTTTTTCCTGATCGCGGTGATCTGGCTGCCGCCCTGCCCAACAACAAAACGGTAAGTCTTTGGGTCAGGTAGGATCAAGTAGCCAGTCGAAGATTGCTGAGATGCGGCGGAAATGGCCTTCTCCAACGACGCCTTAGCCTTGCCGACATTCTCCGAAGAGCCAAGGAGAACCCACGGAATAGTAGATGGCGATGATAAATGAACGGCTTCAGGAATTGTGTCGACGACCTTCCACGAATGGGCCTCCGCAGCACTACCGGGCTCATCAGTAATCAAGGGAAGTGAGCCAGTCCCATTCACGGCATCGCGCGAGTTCACCAGCGTAGGCCTCGGTGGCACCTGGTGGCCGGCATGGTCAACGGTTACATTGAAATCATTGCGAAGTCGACGGAAAAAGGAGCCGTTCTCGGAAATTGTATGATGTAGGTGTCGGGGAACTTGAACAGTTTCGCCATGCTGCTCCTGAAGCAACGAGAGAATGTGGCTTTTGGCCTCGTCGACAGCGTCTTTGGCTCCCTTTATCTTGACATCTGACCTACCAGAGCCTTGCTTCGGAACATCCAAAGTAATGTTGAACTTCGACTCTAGGCCACGTCTGGTCTCACCATTACGACCGATGAGAAGGCGATGCTGGGCTGAAGGAACATCCAAGGAGACGGCGACCTGATTTTCTCTCTCGGTGACAAGTTCTTGAATGGCCGAGACGATCTTATCGACTACTTGGCCATGTCCTTCGAGCTTGATCGTGGTCTCATTGCTATCTGGACGGGGGAACTTCACCATCCGCGCAGCACTGCTATCCACAGGGCCGCCAGCGTCGGCAATAATCTTTCGGATGTTGGAACCTATAGACAATTAGAATTCGGAAGAAAACAGATTTGAAATGAAGGGGGTATTAAGTGACTCACCACCTGCACCAATCAAAGCCTTATGGTACTTCTTGTCCACGTCGATAGTCTTGGTAATCGTAGCGTCAAACTCCTTGGACCGCTGCTGCAAGATCTTCTTCGCCTCTTCAACTTGCTTCTTTGTGCCTTTGATCTTAATCTCTACACGCCCCGAGGAGTCTGCCGCATCATTAGCCCCAGGCACGTCAATCTGTGCGCCGGTGTCAGCACGAAGTTTATCCATCTCCCGACCGCGCTGACCGATCAGAGATGGAATCTGGCTTTGCGCAACGGATACGGTCGCGCTGTGCGAATGGTCTACCACCCACTGCAGCAAGCTCAGTATTTCATCCCGGGCGGCGTCTGCACCTTTACTTGGACCCTTAACGATAACCTCATCCGAAGCCTGCTGCGGCCGATTGACTCGGGTGCTACCGACATCGCTTGCCGTGTCGGCCACGGACTGATCGTCGCCAGCGGGAACGGAAAGCGCAGCTCTCGGAAACTGTACGCGAACGCTGTAGCGGTCCTGGAGCCTGTTAACTTGGCTGCCCCTCTGCCCAATAAGCTCACGGTGATACTGGGCGGGAATCTTCAGAACGTAAGTGGCTTCATCTTCCAGTTTTTTTCCCAAGTTAACAATTCTAGTCTTCGCGGCATCTGCTTTGGCCTTGGGTCCTCTTATCTCAACCTTGCCGTTGTCGACTTTGATGTCAACATCGAACTCTTCTCTGAGCTTGTTGATGTTCTCTCCTCTTCTGCCGATGAGAAAATGCGCAAATTTTTGCGGGAAGTCAAATGTGGTGGTGTATCCCCTTTCGAGGTCATCTTTTTCCTGTTGCACGATGAAGGCCTCGATCTTCGACACGAGCTCTTCCACTGAGAGTGACGGTCCACGCAGCGACACTGCACTCTGGTCCCCACGCACGTCACCAACAGTGAAGCGGACAGGGATGTGAACTTCGCCTTTTGCCTCCTCTTCACGAGCGACATATTTCCGCACCTTCTCTCGGTACTTCGCAGGGACGCTAACAGACTTTGCCACAATGTCTGTTTGGTTACCAAGAGAACCTATAAGATAATCATAGGCTTCTTGGAGCCCCTTCTCAAATGCAGCAACATCTGCGGCAGATGGCCGCTGTCTAGCAACTTCAAACGGAGAGCCGGACGTTGATGGGCCTTCGTAAACGAGGACAACATCCGAACTGTCAACTTCGTCAGGCACAAGAAGGAACACCCCGAAATCATCCTGCAGCTTAGGGACGGTGCGAGAACGGAGGAATGGATGGAAATAAGGGTCAACAGTGGCGTGGCGGAGCCGGGACGGGGGATGAGCTTGGATCAAATTCATAATGTCAGACCGCGCACGGATAGTATTTTTCCCGTCCCGAGAGTATACTTCCCAGGTAACCGGGGCATCGGTAGATGACGGTAGTGCAACCCGGGCGTCGTACATGGATTCCAGCTCCTTGATAATCTGCCGTTGCCGCAGATAGCGTGTGAGAGCACGCGCGTGTGCTTGAGGTCCATCTGGCGCATTCTGGTGCTGACGAGACAAATCAATGCTGGCCATTTGCATGCTTGTGGCGAGGTCCATGGCATGGTTGATGCCAGCCTCAATCTTGTCAGGTGGTCCCGTAATTGTGAGGAACTCGCTATCAGCAGACGGAGGAGGTAGGACAATAGAGCATCCAGTATCGGCAAGGAAGCTATGCAACGCATCTTCATCGTCACCGAGAATAAACTGGTGTTGACCACGATTAATCGCGAGCTCCCGGAGTGTCAATTGCCGTTGCAGTTCACTGGCAAGTCTCTCAATTTCCGCACGCGCTTCTTGGGCAGCGGACCGCTCTCCAGAAATGTGGATGTGCTTATCCGGGACAGGAACAAACTGTACTTGGCCAGGGCTGGCCTCCTGGGGTGGGGGTTGCGCTTGCCAGGTGTCGTAGCGAGGAATGTGGATTTGAGCCTTGGTGCGATCCTCGACTTCCCTTAGGTTCGCATTGTGAGGACCAGCGATGAAAGGGAAGAATTCGGGAGGAATTGACTTCAATCGCAAGTTAATGTTAGAAGCTCGCTCCTTGACAATGGCCTCAATTTCCCGACGAGCCATTTCAGCGGCAACTGCATCACCTTCAATCAAGACATCAATGGTGTCACTGTCATCATTGTCCTCCGTGGTGACAACCCCATCAGCACGAGGAACTTGTACACGTGCGCCCGTGCGCTGTTGAATGTCTTGAACTACCGCACCCTGTTTGCCGATAATGTGTGGCCTAGCAGACGCTGGGATAGGAACATGGACAGATTGCTAACAATACGCTGTGAGATATAAAAACCATTTAAACAATATACGAAAGGAGGCATACCTTAGAGCCGACCTGCTGCGCCACATCCTTGAGAGCCTGTCTAACCGCATCCACAGATCCTCTGCCCTCGAAAATAATCGAACCCCCAGGCCCACCCCGCATCTCTACATTGGCTTTTGAACGTCGGGAGATATCTCGGAGAATATCCCGCAAAGGCTTCTTAAGTTGGTCACGCGCCAACATCTGGGACGGCGCGAGTCGGAGCTGTTCAATGTGTTTCCCGGGAAGAGTCATGACTCTCGGAGTATCGGAAGACCCAAACCCTGTTTCCAAGTTGTCAGAGAAGAAGTACCAGTAAGCCAACAAGGACCATCTCTTGGAACTTGGATCGCACCTTGTTTTTTGGAGCCATTGGGAATGCCATTAGCAAGGGCAGCCGCTGCTGACTGCTTACTGGCACCCCAGGTAGCAGGCGCCGGAGTCGCTGCTTTCGGTTTCGGCCCGGCTCCCAAAGCGGGGAATGACTCTTCTGACTGCACATCTAATGTCGGGGCTTTCGTAGGAACTACCTTGGGGGCTTGCGTTGGAGCAGGTGCCGCAGCTTCGTTCGCAGTGGACTGGGGAGGAACGTCCGGTTTCCGATCATGCACCACTAAGGAAGATGGAGGGGGATGCTCGATGTCGTCCTCATCTTCCACATCTTCGACGGTGGGTTTATGCGCGTCGTCGCGTGCATGCTGTTGCTCCAGCATGGCCGCCAGGGAGGTGGAATTCGTGGATCCACCGTTGACAGAGGTACTCGGCACTTCCGAAGCCATTATGAACAGAGATGGACAGAATCGAGCCGACTGAACCGTTTAGGCAGTAATGTTCAAAAAGAGGGCGTTTAGGGATGCAAAGGTATAAATATTTGAAATCGAAATTAATACAAAAAGTCAATCCTGCGAGGCCATTCAGTAAAAATGATAGATAGTCATTGAAGCGACAAGTCAGGACTTACCAGGGGTAATAAATTGACTGCGACAGAAACTCAATGAAGAAAAACTCTAAGCTGAACACGCAAAAGAGAAGTAATGATGGCGAGAATTGTCTCTGGTAGGGCAATTCAAGTCGAGATGCAGGGTGGAAGCCAACAGATATCCGCTGACTCTAGCGACAATGCATCACAAAAATGACAAGAGAGCGGAAATATAAGAGGAGGGTGAGAGGTCGGAGAGAATAAGGGGGAGTGAGGAAGAAGGGAGTAGAACCAAAGGGGTTCAAGCGACAAGGCCGAGGCAGAGCCTGCAAGACTGATAACCGCAAATGACACTTGGAGGCTCGAAGGAGAGCAAGAGGAATGCGAGAGACGAGGACGCAGCAGTGTGGCTTACGTGAGAACTCATGTGACCTTACGGCACGCGACAACTACGAGGTGGTAATTGCTCTGTGGAGCTTATCCCTTCGTTCTTCTCCCTTCCTACATCACCGAGTCTTCGTCTATCATTACCTTTTTTCCAGTATGGCATTGCTTCCGCCAGAGTAAGTATGGTTTGAATATAGCAACAAAATGAACACCTGCATGAACTCCTAGGGATTCGAATATGCTAAGGTATTAAGTAGTACATGACGTACTCACATCACCAGATATCCCCGAATTAGACTGGCAAAATCCAGTGTCTCTGTAAGGAAATATTGAGACCTAGACTTGCGATACTGATTGCACCGCCAATGTAAGCTGTAGTCTCTCAGTTTCTCCCTCTATTTTTTTTTTTTTCAAAATCACACAGATCTCTTCAGTATCCCCCTTCTAGTGGAGTTGGCGTAGTCACCAATGGCTGTTTCACCATTGGAAGTAATAATAGTAATGAGAGTGCTATTGTCCAAATAGTTGAATGAGGGAAGATCTTGCCACTCCCCTGTGCGAACATATTCAAAGAAAAAAAAACGCAGCACAAGAACAACATTGATAGTTGATTGTGATGATAAATGGGAAACAGCCCAGGTGATAGGCAGGAATCTAGGAAGCATTCATTGACTCATTAAACCTACCGATCTTTTACTGCACAGGTGCATATCCAACTGGTATAGCATTCCTGAGACCAGCCAAGGTCGCATCCTCATCTGTGGATTTATCGGAAACTGACGTCCAATAGTCCCCGATACCGGAATTGAAGGTATCGACCAACGAAGACTTATACTTACTCGTGAGGCCATTTGATTAACTCGAATTGTCCCATGGCGACATGGATCATCTTGTAGCTAGGATCGATGGACGAGCTATTATCTCCAACTTCGGCCTCTTCAACTAAGATACTAGTCGTCTTGTCTGTGAGGGCAACTGTCACTTTGAAGAGAGTCAGTGCAAAGGTAATGGAGCACTGAATCGCGTTTAGGAAATTAACATCACTTCCAGCAGCGATCCCCAAGTAGCGAGTCGAACTATTCACGGGTATTCTGGAAACTCCGACGGCATCAATGGCCATATCCGTCGAGTTTTATTCAACCTCAGCATCTCTGGGACTGTTTGAAAGAAACTCTTGTGCTTGGAAAGAGAAACCATCAAAAAAAGGACCACCGAGAACAAACTGCGCTCTACGCTGCAATAAACCGAAGTCTTATATCCCGCCTCAAGGCAGCTACAACTGGTGGCCAGAGGGATATCTAAGGTACTGGAGTCCGATAGACCAGCCGTTCCCCCCTATGATGTAGGATCGGCCATAGCACTGATACCCAGTGTAGCCAAGGTTTGCGTGTGGTATCATCAACCGTTGTCGTCGATACCGCTGACGAAACCGGGGATCCAAGGAATCCTAGCACCAACTGAATAGGTAAAATAGCCTTCTCTGTCTCAATAGCATAGGCTAGTTTGACTAATATTGGTAGGATATTCCATGATGAGGCCGCTGTTTTTCCATCTTAGAATGGCTACTGAAGCTCTGCAGAAACCGGCCATTACGCCAGTCCACAGGGTGTGCATCAACGCGCATACATACATGCAAAAGCAAAAGAGAAGACTATGGTTCCAAAGAGGAGATTCAAGTTAACGATAGGTATGGAGATTGCGGTCAAGAGCTGAAGCCAGTGAAGGAGTAGGTCTCTTTGTGAAGCATATCCGAGTCGCTAAATTGATAAGTCGACAGATTGCAAGCCATTGTATCGCACCAAGAGTCGTACAAATTATGTTAATTACAACTTGCACAGTTGTTGGGTTCTGATCGACGGTGGTAGAGCAATTGCCGCATATCTCACTCATTTTTTTTGTCATTGACGAGAAGCAGCATGCTTATGACGACTCTGTACATTGACTGTGGGATCCAAGACGCGGTCGAAGGAGACTAGATAAATTATAGTAAGCGAAATGCAAGCATCTCTCTACAAAGCAGAGAACAAGAAGCGGAAGCAAGTCAAACACTGCATGGACTGCTAGAGGTTTGGGATTTAGACTGAAATTTGCTAGGGCAGTCTGCCAAGGTATAACTTGCAGAATTCAGTGACGATAATTAGTAGGGCTGAAAACAACACTACTGCCATGTAGATTCCAGTCGACTTCCTCCTCCTTCACTCTTCCCAGACTGGCATCCTGGTCCTTTTAAAGCGCCAGCGTGTGGAATAAGCGTACTTGAATAAGTATGATTCAAGTACCAGGTGAATGATTTGCATTGAATTGGAAGAGTGGCCATCCCAAGGCAGCATGACGGGGGCAGACATAGTAAGCAGATTGCAGTTATCGGCTTGTTCACAGATGTATGCCACAGCGATAGGAACTTAGCCTGAAATATTTCTACTCGGCTTAATGTATCTCAGGTAACTCGCATAAAGGTGTATTGTAAAGTGACAGGTACAGATACCTACCTAGGTACAGAACTCAGTCAACCTCGTAGTGATTGATAATATGCTCAAACCAATAAATCTATAAGGGTCCGATAACATAGGATCCAAGAATTACACACAACCTTTGTTGGGTCCACCAATGAACTGATGAACAAGCTCAGTTCAGAGCACAGACATTGAGACAGTACTAGTAGAAGCAAGGATGTTAAATAATATGAAGCGCAAAAGCTAATTATAGGGGAATGATCGCAACTGTCCATTAATGAGGGGAAGATAAGATGCTCTAAGTGCAACTAGCGGGTTCCGTGGTTGGGCACAAGTGCAGCGTACTTCCTTGTCAACGGGGAACTGTTTTCCTCTGTATTCTTCGGAAAGTCTGCAGGCTGCTGTGGTTACGAGGCAAGGGTTCGGAAGGAAGCATGGATAACGATGTCGTGGTCTAGACCCGTTTTTTATTATCGCCGTCGACAGTTCTCCAATTCGAATCCGGATTTCGGTCAACAGGGGAAAAGTCAAAAAGTACTCCTGGAAGAGTACGACGGCAGCGAGCGCGACAGGGCTGCAGGGGAAACAGGGGAACTTGCCAGCAGCAGTTCCAGTACCTGCAGGGACAGCAACGACGATTGAAATGGTCTAGTGAGCTCTCGCTCGCTTCGCAGCGATTATAAGGCTCTGTAGGGTATGGCGTCTTATCTGCAGCATCCGGACATAGAATCGATCATGGACCATGGAGGGTTATTTAGCGTATCAAATCAACGCACGAGGGCGATGGTGGATGCCATGTCCACTGTCTGATCCTGGAGACTACTAGGATGGACAAGAGAGAAGGATGACCGTCGGGGAGACAATACACCTGTGGGGAAATCCGGACTCCTGCGACGGTCCTCGAGGCTTTTAGGTGTCCATGCATTCCTCATTAAACTGCTGGAGCTGTGGCTGTCTTGCTTTGCCGTTATTGGAGAGTTGCGTGGTGAGGTTCTCCGCTACTGGGGATTTGACATTTTTCCACCCACTCCTGCTCTTCTTTCCTTCTCCGTACGTTTCTCTTTATTTTAGGCCCTAGGTACTTTTGATACCAGACCATTGTTCCTGCTCAGACCCCGTAACTCAACAGAGGCGCGCGCACGTAGAAACACGGCTGGACCTGATTTCAACGCCTCCCCGTCTCCTGTCTCGCTCGCCTTCGGAAGGAGAATTGCGTGTCCGACAGTTATCTATCTGCCTTACCCTTGCTTTCACCATCCTTACCCTTTTTTCTTTCTTTCTTTCTTTGCTTTTCTTTGCTTTTTGCTTTTGCCTTCCAGTTTGGAGGGCGACGAATACAGAACCTTGGAACCAAGCCCGACGCTCCCCGACGCTCCTCCTTCTGTCTGACAGGCAAGCGTCTCTCCACGTGCTATCGGTCTATCACACTTTGCCCAACGATCGATAACAGCAACGGCCTCCATCCTCCTTGCTTCGTACTCCCGCTCTTCTGCAGAGGCATCCAGGTTTTTCAGCTTCGTCCGTCTCCTCGTTTCCTTCATCATCTTACCCCTGGCTCATCTCATGCCGAGCCGACCCGCTTATCATATCGTTCCACAGCCGTCGCAGAACGAACCAGCCAGGTCAACACCTGCTGCTGCTGTTGCAAGCACCGCCTCACCCAGTGGCTTCCCAACCAGCCAGTGAATGCTGCGTCTAGCCGCTGCCACCACCTCCACCCCCGTTAACCTATCCAGCCAGTCCTTTAACCTTTCCACCCCTCCATCTCCATCCTGCCGATTCTCTTTCTTAATCGCCCACCATGAGCCAGGATACCAGCTACTCCTCCCAAAAATCTAGACGACACTCTAGTAAACTCCACAAGGATCGCCCTAACCTCAGTTCTCGTTTCTTGAAGAGCCAGCCCAGCGGCACGTCGCTCAAACGACATCCTTCTGCTCCTATATACCCCAGTTTCTCTCCGAACCGAAGTCGAGAGCATCTGCGAACCAAATCCAACGCCTTTGGCTCCTCCTCCTCCTCCCTCGATCAGAATAGCGCTGCTCCTTCTCCAGCTCAGTCAAGTGACGAACCCAATCAGCTTCCCGCCAACTCTCGTCCTGCCCAGCCAGGACGCTACTCGCTCTATGACCGAGGTTCTGATGAATTAATCGGCACTCCATTTGACGCGCGAGCTCTGCTCGGTGCATTGGAAGAGAACCCGTCGGAGTCAGAGGTTAAATCGGACCAACGACCTGCTCCTCCCGTGCGTTCTAACTACACCAGCCCCGATCTAAGACATCCGCAGATACTCCGGCAGTCCTCAAGCTTCACGGCTTTGCAACAGCCACGTATGGATGTTCAGCGACCGGATAACATTGGGCGGGGTCCGCAGACAAAAAGACACTCGGATGAAGGAAGTGGAACCAAAGTTTTTGGCTCCGGGCGGAGCAAAAAGAACAGCTTCTCCAACTTTGTCACGAACATGCTAGGCTCTCCGCGCAATGTCAAGATTTCAGCTCCTGAAAACCCAGTGCATGTTACCCATGTCGGCTATGATAATAAGACAGGCCAGTTCACTGGTTTGCCAAAGGAGTGGCAACGGCTTTTGCAAGAAAATGGCATTTCGAAAAAGGAACAGGAGGAGCATCCGCAGACGATGGTAGACATTATGAGATTTTATGAGAAGACTACTCGCGAGGGTAATGACGAGGAGGTTTGGCATAAATTTGACCACGCTTCGACCCAGCTGACACCGGCAACGACTCTTTATGGGATGGCATCTTCACCTCCCAACCCCCGATTCCCGCAGAACCACGAAGGTAGCTTCGAGAATCCTCGAGCTCCCCCTCCAATTCCTCGTGCCGCTACCAGTCCAGTCGGGGCCGCACCAGCCGGGCTCGTACCCAGTCGGGCGGCTCCGAAGCCGCCAGTAAGCTCGAACAATATGGCACCGGCCCGACCTGCTCCTCAGCCTCCCGTTTCAAGCCCCCACAATGGCGTACCAACCCGACCGGTCCAGGATGCCTACAGCACTCCTTCTATCCCAGAAGCTGGGGCGTTTTCTTCAGAGTCGCAGCGGAGTCGGTCAAACTCGAAGTTGAATGGCACGTCAGCCCCGCGAGTACCGGCGACCGCCGCTGTTTCTCCAACGCAATACCAGCGGCAGCAGGAGCAGGCAATGTCAACGTCCCATCACGCGATTGCAGAGAAGCAGCTTGAGCGCAGCCGGAGCCAACGCCAGCAACCGCAGCAGTATCAGCCACAGACAGCACAGACAGCGCCGCAGCCTCCTGCCGCAGCGACTGCGACAGCGCAATCGTCTCAGAATGCGCGCGCACCGCCCGCAGCTCGTCCTAGGCAGCGAGCCCGCCAGAGCAATGTTATCGATGTTCGTGCGCGACTAGTATCAATTTGCACTCCTGGTGATCCGACCACCAAATACTACAATTTGAATAAAATTGGTCAAGGCGCTTCCGGTGGTGTTTACACCGCGTACGAGACAGGCAGTGATAAATGCGTTGCAATCAAGCAGATGAACTTGGATCTGCAACCAAAGAAGGATCTTATTATCAATGAAATTCTCGTTATGAAAGACAGCAAGCATAAGAACATTGTCAATTTTCTCGACAGTTATCTTCATGGATTGGACCTTTGGGTCGTGATGGAGTATATGGAGGGTGGCAGCCTCACAGACGTTGTCACCTATAACATTATGAGTGAAGGGCAGATTGCGGCCGTTTGCAGAGAAGTGAGTCGTGCGGTTACTCTATGGCGGCTGGCTGCTGACATCGTTGATATAGACCTTAAGTGGCTTACAGCACTTGCATTCGAAGGGAGTAATCCACAGGGATATCAAATCCGACAATATCCTTCTATCGATTGACGGCAATATTAAATTGAGTAAGCTTCTCAAATATGGTCCTAATGCTTTCAGTTGCTGTAGCTGACATCCTTCAGCCGACTTTGGCTTCTGTGCACAGATCAACGAGTCACATAATAAGCGCAACACTATGGTTGGCACACCTTACTGGATGGCTCCAGAGGTTGTGACAAGGAAAGAGTATGGCCGCAAGGTTGACATCTGGAGTCTTGGTATAATGGCCATCGAAATGATTGAGGGCGAGCCTCCGTATCTAACCGAGTCCCCATTGCGCGCTTTATACCTGATTGCCACAAATGGAACACCGACCATCAAGGACGAGCATAACCTGTCACCAGTGTTCAGGGATTTCTTATACCTTGCGCTCAAGGTTGATCCCGAGAAGAGAGCATCCGCCCATGACCTGCTCAAGGTATTTTGTTTTCTACCTTGTCTACATTCTTCGAGAAAGTGCTGATGGATCTTTTAGCATCCATTCATGAACTACTGCGAGCCGCTCTCGCATTTGTCGCCCCTTGTGAAAGCCGCACGGCTTAATAGAGCTCAGGAGAAGGCTCAGAAAGACGGCCGCTGAAGCGCTGTAGATCTGCTCGACTGTTAGCCCTACTCGATGTCCGTTGTTCTTTCTTTCCTATATACCCCCCTGCTCCTGTTTTACTCTGGTTCTCCGAGGTGCCTTTTTCTTTCTTCTTTTTTCTTTTTCGCGTAATGGCGACATTCTCAACGACCTTCCATTCATAGATGGCGACGAATTCATGACATTCCCCTCCTCGCACGGTTTACCTTCTTACCCTTTTGTCCCTGTAACCATGCGTTTGTCTCTTCAAGACTAGAATGAGGATGATATCTTGTCAACCATCAACCTTCGCTATGATTGTATGCTTTGATTCTTATTCGGTGCTATCTGGTGATGAATGGATAACTACATCTCTTTGCGAGCCCCGACTTCCCCTATTTTCTCCTTTTATCCTTTTCGCGACCTGGTTAGGAAGAGCAAACGGACCCCTTTGAATGGGTTGATCGATTATGCTTCGCAACTTTTCTGTCCATTTACAAGTCATTTCTCTTTTGAAGGTGTCCGATGTCCCCGACGTTGGTCTCCTCTCAGAAACTGGCGTAACAGGTGCAATCTTTCTACACCCTACTTTTCTTTTGTCCCTACACTCTGCTTTCTTGCTACACTGGTGTCGAGATTTGAAGAGCAACCAAAAGACGGAACAAAAACTGGCTGGACTAATCGGGATCTGAGAATTATTGTTCCGAAACTCAGCGCCTACGATGGCCTTTAGGTGTGAATAAAATCGCTTTTGATGAACTTGGCTCCTTCTGTTTATTTAATTAGTCCCGTAGCGTGTCCTGGGACTGGCAGAACAAGCAGTAAGTGGTTTACAGAAAGGGAAAGTGGTGGGCGGGCGATCTCTGCTTTTTACTTTTGGTATATTTTCCTGACGAGGTGGACTCAAGGCAAATAGAGGTGCCTAGAGGGCTTCAGGTTTGGTGCAGCTCGGTTTGCGAGCCTCAATCGGAGGCTGAATCTGGTCGATTGCATTTAAACTTAGCTTGGCCACAAGCACCAGGCTAAATCATTAATGAGGTACTAGTAATGGTTGATCATTCCAGCGACAAGAAGATAGCCTGAAGTAGTTGTATAGGATCTATCGGTGTCCGAGGCGCGCCGTATAGACTGAGGTTGTAAAACTGGCTGACTGAAGGAATCATCAAGGTTGTCGTCACAGGCGCCGTCTCTCCTCGCCGCCTTCGGGCACTTAGTCAACCCACTCCTTCGTACAGGTTGCCATCATCATTGAACCATACTCTCACTGTATTTCTCCTTGGAACCTTCTCTTCTGGAAAGCAAGCATTTTATTTCTTTCATATATCTGTTCCTCCCACATACGTCTTTTTTTGATAGGGCTCGTCTTACCGTCCGGGACGTGTGGTTGACGTCGTTGCCTAAGCTTCGCGTTCGGGGTTGATTCGGGAACAATTCGAATTTACCTAGTCGAATACAAGCGACATCGGCACTCATTTTGTTGCTGCATAATCTACTGCCCAAGACCGGGATCCTCTGTTTGAGAAGAAGACGGTTCCTCATCGGCGATGTTTCGCGGGCAGCAGAACCCCTTCGATGAGGCTGTCGGTGAGTGGCTTATACAGATGCGTTCAATACGAGACGACCTTCTACGTGGATGCGAGGTTACTGACGGTGTTTCTTTTTAATTATATTAGCCAAGGCAACCGATGAGAACCTGACCTCGGAGAACTGGGAATATATCCTTGTATGAGACCTAGCGAACCGGAGACTGCTTTATTGCAAGAAGGCAAGCTGACTGTTGCTTCTTCCTCGGTCTATAGGATGTCTGTGATAAGGTTGCTGCAGAAGAGTCGGGGTATGCTCTTTCTCCACGTTTGCTTCGTTCAGTAGAGGCTCCCAACCGTTCTGAGGTTCTTGAATACTGACAGCCGGTGACCCGTGTCCGTAGCGCGAAAGATGCAGTTGCGGCTTTGATAAAGAGGCTGGCGCATAGGAATGCGAATGTGCAACTATACACTCTTGAGGTTTGCAGTTCCTGGGTTGCCACATGCTGAGGACATTCTTTCCCCACTAACGCGTTCGCTAGCTTGCCAATGCCTTAGCGCAAAACTGCGGCTCAAAGATCCATCGTGAGCTAGCATCCAGGAGCTTCACTGATACGCTTCTACGCTTGGCGAATGACCGTGTAAGAACTCTCAGAACCTACTGGTATTGGAGAAGAATATGCTGACGGGGAGCTTTGTGGTCTCCAGAATACGCATCAGCAGGTTAAGTCAAAGATTCTCGAACGCATGCAAGAATGGACCGAGATGTTTTCCGCAAACCCAGATTTTGGAATTATGGAACAGGCGTACATGACGCTAAAGACTCAGAGTGAGTCACTTATTGGAATGCTTATTTCTTCGTTCAGCGCTGACGCACCCAACAGATCCGAACTTGCAACCGCCTTCAAAGCCCACAAAGCGCGAGATAACTGACATTGACCGGCAGAAGGAGGAAGAGGAACTACAAATGGCGCTTGCTCTTTCCATAAGAGACAAACCCGCGGCGCCTCAGCAAGCACGGGTCGAGATAAACCCATCGGCCACTGAACCAACATCTCAAGCACAAGCACAAGCACAAGCACCGGCGTCCCAGGCTGTTCCTCCTGGAACCTCTGCCGCTACTGTCTCACGTGTCAGGGCTCTATTTGACTTCCAACCTTCCGAGGCTGGCGAGCTCCAATTTCGTAAGGGAGATATAATAGCAGTGCTTGAATCCGTATATAAGGATTGGTGGAAAGGCTCACTCAGGGGCCAGACCGGGATATTCCCCCTCAACTACGTGGAAAAGCTACCCGATCCAACAGCGGAGGAGTTACAGCGAGAAGCCCAGATGGAGGCAGAAGTCTTTAGCCAGATCAAGAACGTAGAGAAACTGCTGACGCTTCTGAGCACACGCAGCTCTGACCTCAATGTCCAGGAGAATGAAGAAATCACAACACTGTACCACTCGACTCTGGCAATTCGACCCAAGTTGATCGAACTTATTGGGAAATACTCACAGAAGAAAGGTACGTCGTCTATTTTTTTTTGGGTGCTTGTCTGTCAACTCACAGAAATATGCAGATGAATTCACACAACTCAATGAGAAATTCATTAAAGCACGCAGGGATTATGAATCCCTCCTAGAAGCGTCCATGTCTCATCCAGCGCAGACTCAGTATGGACGTCCAGGCCAGCCGTACGGGTATCCGGGAACTGCCCCTGTCGGATACCCTCCTGGTCCCTCACAGGCTGATCCTCAGCGATATTTCTCCCCTCGCCCTCAAGGTTCGTGGCTGGCGCGATTTTAACCTTTAGTTTTAACGCTCTTGAGCTGATACCGTTCCTTCCAATTTTGCAGAACAAGCACAGGCTCCCTACCCCACGGCGACCCCGGACCAGCGTAATCCTACGCCGTCCGGGGGAGCACCATTCCAGCCACCACAGCAACAACCTCCGGATTCATACCAACCGGTCCATCACCGTCCCCAGTCGACATACGAAAATCCCCAAGAGCTAGGAACCCCGGCTTATGACTCTCCTGCTGAATACGCTCAAAACCAGCGTCCCCAATATCCATCAGGAGTGCAGGCACCGCCTGCTTTCCCTCAGCAGTTCCCGCAACCCCAACGGCAAGACCAGTCGCCGTCTACTTACTCTCCTGACGAAGCAGCGCGGCCCGCCCTGACATCTAGTCCTCCCCATCCTCAGTACGCGCAGACTCAGCAGCAGGCTCCTTATCCGATGTCCCCGAAGCCATTCGCCGGGAATGCAGCCCCTGGCCATCCACTACATCCAGCATTGAGTGGGGCACAGCCTACACCGTTTGCATCTCTGAATGCCGGTGCCGGATCGGATTACAGTGCATATCGCCCAAGACATGACAGTCCTCCCAATTCGAACCCAGCTTCATACTATCGATGATCATGCCTGGTCTTGCCAAGTGCACAAGATGTTTTCAATGCAAATAAGATATATTTGAGATTCCCCTGTTCTTGTTGCGTCTCTGTTCTGTGCTTATTTTTGAGGCGATGTCTTGTTAAATAGTCTAACCAGGGTGGAATATATTTGTCTTCGGGTTTGCCTTGTCGGCACTTCTCACTGATATCCCATTGTTGCTTTTAGCTCTCATTGCCTTCGTCTCGTCTTTAGTCTAGAGCGCTGTGCGGAACAGTCGCTCTATGTCGTTAATTATATGCATGCTGTGTGGCAGTCAACCTATCATGTTGACCTCTTCTGAAATGATTCCGACGCTTTGTGTGATATGGCTACCGAGAACGAGCTTCCTTGGGACTCGGAACATTGTAGTACGTCATGGCGACTCGAGTCTTTCTCTGCCTATCTGAAGTCACGTGACATCGTACATGGAAAAATATTGCCTCAAATATGACGAGGAACATTCTTTGTGCTGGGCTTCTTTTGAATCCTGCTAAGCAGCAGGTTCTATATCTGCGAAAATTTGTTCTGACCGCTGAGATCTTCTGTTTCTACTTTCCAGTACCGCAGCTGCTTGTAAGACTGTCCTGAAACTCCGCGCAGTTTCCCCGCAATCGCGTCCTCCCCGAAGAACAATGCTCGATTTCGCCTCGTTGCGACGCGGGTAGCGCCAGCTGAGCCCCAACAGTGAAGATTACTAGTATCCTGCACCATTGTTCATATAAGGTTATCTGCAAACCGGTAGCGCTTCCCGGAAGGGATGCTGGAGCATCATGGAGGCCGACTGGGATGAATTGTCGCGCATACCAGTGCCACCTCCGAGTCTGCCTTCACTACCGACCGCTGCGACTACCATTGCGTTTGACGATGTCCAGGAACTACTGTGGGTGGGCAATGAATATGTGAGTTTTATCTCTTCTCTGACTTCTACAGAGAGACTGACTGTATTCTTCTATTTGCTGTGAATAGGGTAGAATCACATCTTTCTTCGGTCCCGAATTGCAACGGTATACGTCCGTTCGAGCACACCCCGTCACCGAAGGACCAGTGAGGCAGATTATATTTCACGATCGAGGGGTGATATCGCTTTCTTCTAAGAGCGTGCATATGGTTACTCGCCGCGGATTGACACAATGGCATATCTCCGATCAGGAAATGACGGACCTCCGGTGCATGAGCTTCACTGCGCAGACAAGTCGGATTATAGTTGCAGGATGCCAACCGGTGATGCTCATCATTGATATTGATAAAGGAACCATTGTTAGCAGGTTGCCGACGAGCTACAATTACACGATCATGAAGAGGAGCCGATATCTTTGTGCTGCGACAGACACAGGCGCAGTCAATGCGCTGAGCATGACAGACTATAGCGTCATCAAGTCTTGGAAGGCCCACGGGACTGCGGTGAACGACATGGATGCCCGGAATGACTTTCTTGTCACCTGTGGGTTCTCCATGAGGCATCTTGGAACTCCTATCGTGGACCCTTTGGCCAATGTTTATGACTTGAAGACCCTCTCTCCATTACCGCCTATCCCCTTTCATGCTGGAGCTGCCTATGTGCGTATGCATCCCAAATTACATACGACTAGCTTTGTGGCGTCCCAAAATGGGCAGCTTCAGGTGGTGGATTTGATGAATCCTACGGCTATCAGTCTTCGTCAAGCAAACGTCGCGTTTATTCTTGGCATCGAAATCTCGTCGTCTGGGGAGGCCCTAGCTATCAATGATGCGGAATGCTCGATCCATCTCTGGGGCTCACCGGCGAAGATTCATTTCAATGAGATGAGTAAAGAAACTGAATTCGCGGACGTCCCTTCTCGGGCTCCTCCCCTCGACTGGTCTCCCGACACTCCGTTGAATATGGTCGGAATGCCTTACTACAATGAACGACTCCTTTCCGCATGGCCCAGTCATCTTGTTTTCGAAGTTGGAAGTCCGTCAGCGCCGATTGACCAATCTATATTACCTTACCTTCGTCCAGCAGAACTAGGTCATGCTGCTCCGAATCCGAAGAAAGGTCATCGATATCAAGTGGAAAATACTCGTGCTTTGATTTCGCCTGAGCCGGCTCTTATAGCGCCCAAGTTTCTCAGTGAGAAGGCACGAGAGCAGGGTAAGGCGAAACTGGAAGGCTCTGTCGGCGATACGACCAAGGCGCTCGCTGCCGCAAAGATCAACAGTGAAGGCGAGGACGACCCTCTTCTCAAATATAGCAATGTCGAAATCAAATACAGTAGATTTGGCGTTGATGATTTTGATTTCAGGTACGGAGACCTTTGCTCTTTGGATCCTGCTTCGACACTGTATATTGGTGCGGATTTTTACTTACAATATAAAACAGGTTCTACAACCAGACCGCATTTTCTGGCTTAGAGACACATATTGCGAACTCCTTCATCAATGCTCTCTTGCAGCTGTTTAAGTTTGTTCCGCTATTCCGAAATCTTGCGCTCTATCACGCCGCGAGTAATTGCGTCTTCGAAAACTGCTTGCTCTGCGAGCTGGGCTACCTTTTTGACATGCTAGAGAAGGCAAATGGCCAGAATTGTCAAGCCACTAACCTACTAAAGACATTCAGCAGCTTCCGAGAAGCGTCTAATTTAGGTCTACTAGAAGAAAACCTTACGAACAAGTCCCTCTCAACAGCTATTCAGTCCGTCAACAGATTTTTTCTCAATCAGATCTCGCGCGACTATCGAATGATTTCGCCTAGTTCGGACGATCTCGATCATACATTAGCCACAATCGCTTCGGAGTCGATTCGGTGCATGTTCTGCCGAAATGAGATTGTCAGACCTGGCAACGCGCTTGTTAGCGAGCTGATATATCCTAACATTGACGTCAAACAACCGCGACGCAACCCGCTACTCCGATTTTCGAATATCCTGAGGGCTGGAATCGAGCGGGAAACACAGAACAGAGGATGGTGCAACTACTGCCGCCGGTATCAGCAAGTTACAATCCGGAAAACGGTCCATCAGATGCCCCCTGTTTTGATGGTCAACACCGCTTTAAATAACCCGATTTACCGACGACTCTGGGCAAACCCCGGCTGGCTACCTGAAGAGATCGGTATTGTTGTCGAAAATGGCCAAGTGGCGTGTTTCGAGGGAGAGGATCTCAAAATACGAGTGCAGAACAATACTCCAAACCTGACGGTGTATGAGCTGGTTGGCATTGTAGCGGAAATTGACGTCCCAGAGCACCAGAAAGCACATCTCGTGTCGTTTATCAACGTCTCCATTTCTAGTCCCCCGTCAGAGGAGAGGAATAGATGGCATCTATTCAACGATTTCTTGGTCACTGAAGTGGACAGCGATGAGGCCCTAAGATTCAGTCAGCCATGGAAGGCACCGTGCGTACTGGCATACCAAGTGAAAATCGCTCGGCATGCTGTGGATGATTCATGGAAGAAAGTTCTTGATACCACTCTCCTGTTTCGCGAGTGGTCTATGAAGTTAGTAGTGCACTTCTTCCTTTTCAGATTGGCTTCGCCTGACATTTGATTTTCTTAGTGGCGGCCGTCCTGTCGACTCTTGTCGCATCCTCAGAGAAGAAGAAAAACCGACACCCGGCACACCAGTTGCGCTCGATACCGAATTCGTTGATCTGGAAAAGGCCGAAATAGATGTGAAAGCAGACGGCTCACAGGAAATGGTCAGACCAAATAAGAGTGGTCTCGCCCGTGTCTCCGTCCTCAGAGGCTCTGGAGCAGACGAAGGTGTACCGTGTATCGACGATTATATAAACATTAGAGACACCATCGTGGACTATGTCACACAATATTCTGGAATCAAGCCTGGCGACTTGGATCCGAGAACCAGCCAGCATAATCTGGTCCCGTTGAAGATTGCCTACAAGAAACTATGGCTCCTTTTGAATCTGGGCTGTGTCTTTGTAGGCCATGGCCTAGCGTCTGACTTTCGAAAGATCAATATGCAGGTTCCGAAGAACCAGACAGTGGATACGCAGTATCTCTTCTTCCACCCTAGCAAAAACCGTCGTCTCAGTCTCCGCTATTTAGCCTGGGCCGTTTTCAAAGAATACATTCAAGAAGACCCCAGTGACAGCGTGGAGGGCCACGATTCTATTGAAGACGCCCGCATGGCGCTCCGCCTCTGGAAAAAGTTCCAAGAGTACGAGGATGCAGGCATTGTTTCCCAAATGCTAGAAGAGATCTTCCGCGAAGGATCCAAATTGGGATTTAGGCCCCCTCCACGGAACGGGACAGCGACGGTTCTCTCGCGACCAGGGACAGCGGTAGCAATTCAGAACTTGAGCGGTCGGAATACTCCCAATGCACCGCCAGAGGCGAGTGTTCCGAGTGCGCCTGCGACCCCTCGACAAGGATTTAGGCGGTCGATAGCCCTGACTCCAAACAATGGCAGTTTTGCCGGTCCGGGGCCTGGAGACCTCTTCGGAGGCAGTCCATTGAGGTAGCGTGCACTGCTTATTTCCCGACCTAGAGGCTACCTGATGTCGTTTGATAGCCCCTTATTTGATGACGTGTCTTCGTATTGGCGTCGCATTGCATCGAGTGGCTCTCGCCTCTGTTTGTGGTTCCTACAACGGCTTACGTATGTAGCTTGATGGCTATCTTGTGCTTTTTAGGCACTGGATGTGTCTGTTTGAGATATTTTCAGAATATATATCAATAAATACTATAAGAATTTGAATCATATTGCCGAAACCACATCTGAAGGGTATCATAGATTTTGTAGTGGTGCAGGCGTGAAAGGAATCTGAGCTTCCCACACCGTGACGTGGTTTGCTGCTATCCGCGGTGAATCATATCCGCCTTGAAAGGCTCCCTCATCCTGGCATTCTTGCCAATCGCAAGAACCCTCATTGAGCAAACTGGTTCCTCTCTTTGCTTAAGAAATCCCATCTTTTTTACTGTTCACATCACTAGAGAGATAGGGGAATATTTGATTTGCGTACTTGTTTGTTAATCGCGACTTAGGAAAAACAAGCTGCAGCCCCGCCTTCTGGCAGTCCTACGACCATGTCGAAACACCGCATGAAAAATGTGAGCTATGACGATGACGATTTTGACGACGATTATGATTCTCCAGACCCGGAAGAGCAAGAGTATCTCGAAGAGTGCATAAAGGAGGTACAAACCCAGTTAAGCTCGGGAGAACCTTTCGCGACAGCGACAAGAGAAGAGGTGCAGGACGCGCTTTGGCATTACTACAACGATGTGGAGAAGTCGGTGAATTATTTGAGAAGTACGTTTTTCAGGCTTTTCTTTGGTCCTTGTTGGATGTAAGGGGTGTGCTAGAAGGCCCCATGATGGACCAGCTGGTCAGAGACGGAAGGGAATGATTCCTATCGCAAAGATGCTAACTTGTATGTTCGGACAATGGTGCAGATAAGAAGACGAAAGAAGTTAAAAAGAAACAGGGTGCTCCTGCTTTGGCAACAAAGTCGCAGAAAGGGATTACTGGTAAGCAATGCGCTGGATATCTGCGCTGTTTTGAAGTTTGAAAATACTGTTTCCTTTCGACGTGGCTGGGGTCGGGTGGCCCTTTCTTTTTTTCTTTTTCTTTTTTTCTCTTGTGATCGCAATTGCGCAGGTACGCCAGTGTAACTATTCCCTTCGTCCAACTTGCTTCGTTAGTAGTTCAGACTGACGCCGTTGTGGGAACTCAAAGAACATTGTTTCTAACAGGCATCTCTCTTTCAGTGTCACCATATCCTATTCCCCCTTCCTCGATGGCACCAGGTACTGCCCACTTTTCAGCGGCTGAGTTCTTTCGTGACTCCCCATGGCTCAAGGTACCTCCGCACCGGAAAGCGGATATTTTGGTGGAACCTTTATACCCTCGACTAGGTCTCCTAGGCGGTGCTCCTGAATCTAGCGGGAAGGTGTCCAAATTAGCCGCTCTAGCTGCTGCGCGCAGGAAAAGGGAAGGCGAGAAAGCGACTCCCTCTCCGGTCCATCAAACTGGAACTGGACCGGCCGAGGCACCTTCTGCTGACCGCAAACGCACACCGTTGTCGTTAACGGAAAGACTCTCTGCCACTGGGAAGCAGCAGAAGCCCGCTGAAGGCGCGAGCGGGCTGCGAACTCTTGGAAGAGGGGCTCGACCGGTAACTCCTGCGACTAGCAAGCAGCCGTCTCCAGACTACAGCAAACTGGCAAAGAAGCATGCTGAACCGCAGTTGGAGGAACAACAAGCCGAGGAATCTGAAGACAAAGAGGAACCCTCGATTTCCAGTATTAGGGCGGAACCGTCTCCTTTCGCCACGACAATTGTCGGACAGGCAACGCGCCCTATGAAGACCGAGCCCAGCCACTTTCATTCACATGACCTTGATCTAATGCAGGTTTACGGACAAGACCTTACTGAAGCATTTGATTTTGCAGGCCCGAGCCCAGATGATGTCGTCCTCAACGCTCAGAACTCTGCTAAAGGTTTGGCTATTCGTCGAAAAGTGTAAAACATTCACCTAATGAAATGCAGGCTTCAAGTCGAAGCAACCGGCTCCGAAGGCCGCAGCAGATAAGAAGGCACCGTCTGACTTAGCAGATGGCGTGAAGAATTTGGCTCTAGCGGAGAGAGTGAATGTCAAGGGCAAGAATCTTGATGTCCTATCAGAGTACAGGAAGTCTAAACGAAAGCATGCCGCAAATTTTGTTGTTATTGGTCAGTATGTCTGCGTCAGCCGGGAGGAATTACTTCTGATAACAGACCAGGACATGTCGATGCGGGAAAGAGCACGCTTATGGGTCGCTTATTGGCGGACCTGAAAGCTGTGGATGAGCGAACACTCGCCAAGTATCAACGAGAAGCAGAGACTATAGGCAAAGGATCCTTTGCATATGCCTGGGTGTTGGATCAAAGCTCCGAGGAGAGGTCTCGAGGGGTCACGATCGACATTGCCTCGAACAAATTTGAGACGGAGAAGACTATCTTCACGATTGTGGATGCACCCGGACATCGGGACTTTGTGCCCAATATGATAGCTGGTGCTAGTCAGGCTGATTTCGCCGTCCTCGTTATTGATTCTGGTATTGGTAATTTCGAATCCGGTTTAAAAGGGCAGACTAAAGAACATACTTTATTGGTACGAAGCATGGGGGTTCAAAAGATTGTTGTGGCTGTCAACAAGATGGATCTAGTTCAGTGGAGCAAGGACCGTTTTGAAGAAATCGAGCAGCAGGTGTCTTCCTTTTTGACAACCGCTGGATTTCAAGCCAAGAATATCTCGTTCGTCCCTTGCTCGGGGTTCCAAGGTGATAACATCACCAGGAGAAGTCGGAAACCCGGTGCGTCGTGGTATACGGGCCGAACACTTATCGAGGAGTTGGAGACTTCTGAACCTTACACTTACGCGCTTGATAAACCACTGCGCATGACGATCGGCGATGTCTTCCGAGGCGGCGTGCAGAACCCCCTGTCGATTTCCGGGCGGATAGAAGCTGGCAGCTTACAGGTCGGTGATCAGATTCTCACGATGCCCAGCGGAGAAACGGCCACGATCAGAAGTCTGGAGGTGGATGAAGAGCCGAGTGATTGGGCTGTGGCAGGCCAGAACGTTGTGTTGAACCTGGTCAATATCGACCCCGTGCATCTTCGTTCTGGCGATGTCATCTGTCTCCCATCATCACCAGTTCAGAACATCACGAAGTTCACAGCTAAGGTGCTCGCATTCGAGCACCTGATGCCTATGCCTCTCGACATTCACCGCGGACGACTACATGTGCCGGGGCGTATCAGTGGGCTTGTGGCGTCACTGGACAAAGCGTCTGGAGCTGTGTTAAAGAAGAAACCTAAAATAATAGCTCCTGGAACGGTGTCCAGGATCACTGTTGAGATGGACCAGGCGGTTCCCTTGGAGGCGCCCACGCGGATTGTTCTCCGTGCAGGCGGGGAAACTGTTGCTGCTGGGCTGTTGGAGTAAACTATGCCGGTGCTCCTTGCATTTACCGAGACGGATATGCGTCGTATTTGGGCAGGGCAATGTGGGCAGGTTCCTCAGCGTACAGCCAGCAAATACTATATAGAGACTTGTGAACAGAGTACCTAGGTAGATGCGGAGCGGAGCATACTTTACCTAAAGTGGCGTACATCAAACCCCTGACCAATGGCGTCAACAAAGTTAGACCATCTGGACTTCGCATCCACGCACTGTAAAGGGTGCCGTCATCACTGGAACCAGGTTATCTTCACCACGAAAATGTAGCATTTGCTGCCTGTAGTTCTGGCCAAGTTCTGGCCACGTCCACTGCCCTGGTCCACAGGGCGATTTTCCTCTTGCCCGTTTCCAGCAAGTTCGACGGAGAAACTGCGGCGTTGATTGGTCCACCTGGCATGAGAACACAGTCCGGTAAAGGCAGGCGGTGCGAGCATGCTGAGTCAGCCACGGAAGCAGCAGCCAATCACAGAACGAGGAGTAACCTTAGTTGGCGCGCTGGGCGAAAAGGCCAGCATGGCCGCTGTGCTTCTTTCGCCGCCGTGAAGCCCTACAAGAAGCTGCCAGCGCGTGTCTTCCTTCGTCTCTTTCTCTCTTTCTTCTCCGTGTTCAGTTCGCCTTCTCTCTTCCCTTCCCTTTCCCTTTCCTCTTGTGCTGCTCTTTTCCGGGTAGCAGTTCTCGTTTCTCGCATTATACGGGAAATAGCTTGGTCCCGCTCCAGGCGAGAGGCGCTGAAGGATCTCGATCTGATCTCCTGTCGTTTTTGGCGTACCGGTGCAGCAGGAGCAGCTGATAATATACGAACCTAATATACAGATACAATGTCGCGACATGCAGGGCGCAGCAATGCGTCCAAGCCTCTGACTGGTTGGACGACCATCTTTTACTTGCTTCTCGTTTTCATCGCTCCCTTGGCCTTCTTGGGCTCCGCACACGCAGAGGATGAACAGTCTCCGATACAAGAAAACTATGGACCGGTTGTTGGTATTGATCTGGGAACCACATATTCGTATGTAGTCGAGCGCAGTCCCTGTGTTTTGTGCCGTGATCTGAGAAGCTTTCTTGCTAACAACCTTCTAGCTGTGTAGGAATTATGCAGAACGGAAAGGTCGAAATTCTTGTCAACGATCAGGGAAACCGTATCACTCCTTCCTACGTGGCGTTTACCGATGAAGAGCGTCTGGTTGGTGACGCTGCGAAGAATCAATACGCTGCGAACCCACAGAGGACCATCTTCGATATCAAGTGAGTGCCGATCACTGCCTTATAATCTCGACGTGGGTATTGCAGACTAACCTGTCAATTCAGACGATTGATTGGCCGCAAGTACGACGATAAGGACGTCCAGAAGGATATCAAGAACTTCCCCTTCAAGGTTGTCAGCAAGGACAGCAAGCCCGTTGTTCGGGTCGATGTTAACAACACTCCGAAAGACTTGACCCCCGAGGAGGTGTCCGCCATGGTTCTCGGAAAGATGAAGAGCATCGCTGAGGGTTATCTTGGACGAGATGTCACCCACGCTGTTGTCACTGTCCCTGCCTACTTCAACGATGCGCAGAGACAAGCCACCAAGGACGCTGGCACGATTGCCGGCCTCAATGTCCTCCGTGTTGTCAACGAACCTACTGCCGCCGCTATTGCATATGGATTGGACAAGACTGGTGATGAGCGCCAGGTGATCGTCTATGACCTTGGCGGTGGTACATTCGATGTCTCCCTTCTCTCGATCGACAATGGTTTCTTTGAGGTTCTGGCCACTGCCGGTGACACTCACCTGGGTGGTGAGGACTTCGACCACCGAGTGATGGACTACTTCGTTAAGCTCTACAACAAGAAGAACGACGTTGACATCTCCAAGAACCCCAAAACCATGGGTAAGCTGAAGCGCGAAGTCGAGAAGGCCAAGCGTACGCTGTCTTCCCAAATGTCGACTCGTATCGAAATTGAAGCTTTTCACGAGGGCCAGGACTTCTCTGAAACCTTGACTCGAGCCAAGTTCGAGGAACTCAACATGGACCTGTTCAAGAAGACCTTGAAGCCCGTTGAGCAGGTTCTGAAGGATGCTAAGGTCAAGAAGTCGGATGTCAACGACATTGTCCTCGTTGGTGGCTCTACTCGTATTCCCAAGGTCCAGGCTCTTCTGGAGGAATTCTTCGGTGGCAAGAAGGCCAGCAAGGGTATCAACCCTGATGAAGCTGTTGCCTTTGGTGCTGCTGTTCAAGGTGGTGTCCTTTCCGGAGAGGAGAGTGCCAGCGGAATCGTTCTTATGGATGTCAACCCACTGACCTTGGGTATCGAGACCACCGGAGGAGTCATGACCAAGCTCATCCCTCGTAACACGATTGTCCCCACCCGCAAGTCTCAGATCTTCTCAACTGCAGCTGATAATCAGCCCACTGTCTTGATCCAAGTTTGTAAGTAATGCCTCTCATTCTCACCTTGTGCCGCGGAAAGACAATCCCAGTTACTGACTACGATAATCTCCAGATGAGGGCGAGCGTTCCTTGACCAAGGACAACAACCTTCTTGGCAAATTCGAGCTGACCGGTATCCCACCGGCGCCTCGTGGTGTCCCCCAGATTGAAGTATCTTTTGATCTTGACGCCAACGGCATCCTGAAAGTTAGCGCCAACGACAAGGGTACTGGGAAGGGCAAGTCGATTACGATCGCCAATGACAAGGGTCGCCTAACCCAGGAAGAAATTGATCGCATGGTGGCTGAGGCCGAGCAGTTCGCGGAAGAGGATAAGCTGGTCAAGGGCAAGATTGAAGCCCGCAACACATTGGAGAACTACGCGTTCAGCTTGAAGAACCAGGTCAACGACGAGAACGGTCTGGGCGGTCGCATTGATGAAGATGACAAGCAGACTATCCTGGACGCCGTCAAAGAGGCCGCCGATTGGCTGGAGGAGAACGGAGCGACCGCAACGACAGAAGATTTCGAGGAACAGAAGGAACAACTGTCCAGTGTCGCGTACCCGATTACCAGTAAGCTCTACGGCTCCGCACCCCCCGAGGATGAGGACAGCGAGCCGAGCGGACACGATGAACTGTAAGATATTAACTTAGAATGGGTTGTTATGGAGTTTGTGACACTGCCTTCTGAATGATTTGCAAAAAATTCTTTGTCATGGGTTGGGCAAAAATGCTACCCATGATCTCTGTTCTTTTATGGGCATTAAGGAAATACTACTATGATACCTTGAGATTATTACAACGCACTTGTTTTTGGAGTTTTAAGGACCCTACTGTAGAGCTTGGTGGAATGTATACATAACAGAAGGACTGCATTTTACTGGCGGCAACCATTCCGGACGAATTGCTGGATAGCCTAAATGGGTAACTACCAACTACCTAGCTACCGTGGGACATGGTAAGGTGGATACCTGATTGTAAGGGCTTAATAGTTAAATGTCTGTTGTCCAGAAATAGAACTCCGTAGGAAGCTTCCAACCAAACCTTCGCCAATAGCTTTCTCTGTACGAATTGCACTGAAATCTACCGGAAGATTCCCGGTGGTATATAGTTGGCAAACACAAGATAAAAATACAAATTAGGTACCTAACCTAGGCAGATACCTAGTATAAAAAACTTTTCATAACCTCACATGAGAAACGCCTGATCCATGCAAGTCATCATCAAGTCATAAAGACTAGCTATCGTTTTGACTATTATTATTTTCTAAATTTTAAATTTCATTTTTTCTTCCGTCTCAGAGGGACGGTGGAGAGGCATGTCGCGGTGCCGTATGGGCTCTCGGAACAGACTCCATGGACGACGTCCCCCGCTCAAGATCATTGGAAATGGGTACGGGAACTTGACGACTCCCACTTCCCTGGTCAATGAGGAAGAGCCCGCTATCCTGCGCTTGCTTGCGGAGCCAGTACTCGCGGATTCGGTCGAGGGCGGTTTTGAAATCGTCTAGGATGACGGTGTCGCAGAGGCATTTGAAGATGAAGGACAGCTTTATTTTGTCTTTTGTCAGTAAATTTTTCAATCTGATGAGTGGACGGGAGCTGGCTGGAGATTGCTGCATGCTTTTTCTTACCTTCCAGAATGGCTCGATGCCTGTGGGCAAGGCGTCCTTGAAGGCGTTGAGGACGCTGCAGGTGTCTACTATAATGAAGGCGATGGAAAGACACATTGATAGCAGCATAATGCCGAATCGCGGGCTGACCCGGACTAGTTCCAGGATGCCGAAGTTGTAGCCTCGCTTGATGGTGTAGAATACGGAGCAGGTCGTGAAGACCCACCAGGGGTCGCTGCATTCGTTGTTACCCATGGAACGGGACTATGGCGGAGAGAGAGAGAAAAAAGATGGGGATTATCTTACCGAAAAAGCGGTTCTAGCGGACGTGTCGTCAGGAAGATCCTGTTGATATTATTGAAATATGCGAAGTTGGCGTAGATCTCCAGGACCCAGTATGGCTGTACCAATATGACGGTTATGATGTAGAATCTCGACACGGTTTGCGACAGGAAGGGGCGATTTTTCATCCATGCGATAACATTGTGCAAGCTCCAGGAGATGTTCAATCCAATCGCGGTGACAGAGAGATACCAGCCGTACGCCGGTTCGTGCGCGAAGAGGAATGTTCCATGGGGCATTGCGAGGATGAGCTATGTATAGAGAGTACTACTAGTGAGTATGCCGAGTGGGAACATGCTACTAGTTATGTTCCTCGAGCAAAAAGGATATCTATCATACCTCCGCCAATATCAACTTATGAAGCAAGATATGTTTCTTCATGTTGGATACTGTTATTGCTGCCATCACCAGAAGAGAGCCCACCATGAGGCCCTGGCCCCATGCCTCCAATACCAACCCGTCCGGGTCGGTTGGACGAGTGACATGGTCGGAGGACGACGACATTGAAAGGCGGCGGTCATGCCATTATCTTCAGTGTTGGGTTTTCAGACAGGAACAGCAGAGAATCAAATTATCCAGCGACGGAATCAAGCCTCTCTGAAGACCGGGACGGACGGACGGTGATGAAAGTTGGCAACGCGCTCACCGCTGTGATCGACCATGGGCCAGTTTCATCAATATAGTCCTAGTATAGTAGCAGATAGATGAGAGACGTTTCCCGCTCTTCTAGACACGAGTCAAAGCTGAACTCAGTTCCGCAAGGGGAAAGAAAGGGGGACAGGAGACAAAGAGAAGACGAAAATAGGATGCGTATTAATTATTGCGGATGAGGAAGAGGAGGACACGACGAATTCCCTTCTCCCGTGAGCACTGGAGCTACAATAATAGTAATTACAGCATGTCATTTTAGAAGGACTGAGTAATTACTGCTCCAGTTTCTGCGCCACATTTTGGCAGCGATCCTCTGCAGGCCCAATCCCGACAGCCAGCCCAGTCGGAAGCTGTGATCTGGTATGATTGCGAACGGAGTTTAAAAAAGGAAACACGATTTTGACCAGGATCACCAAGTGCCGACTTGACTTGACTTGTCTCTAGGTTATTGCTCGCCTGGTACGCTCGGCCGAGGACAAGGACTGACTCCCGGCTGGCCTGATCTGGGAGCGAGCGCACGATCGCGGAGAGTGCAGGGACGGGGGACCCGCATGCGTCCAAGCTCGACTTGACTCTTCAATCATATTCATGCAGCTGACAACTGTGACGCTCCAATGGGCAGTGCGCAATGCGGATCTTGCAGATGCCCTGACCACTTGCTGACACGCCGCCATCGTCATCGTGCTACCGTAAACCGGATTGACCTGAACCAGCGTCTGGATCCAAAGTCTACCACGCTGTGCACATTATTTGCTTCTTGGTTGTCTCTATATGCAGACATGACGCTATTGGTGAAGTAATAATAATATATATAATATGCGACAATAATAATATCGTTGTTCGTCTACAGCCCCCTGAGACTCCGTTCTGGGGAGTCAGGGCTAGGGCTGGGGATCCCCGCAATCGGCCTGAAGACCGACCCCGCTTTTCCGCTTTTCCGCACTCGTGCTCACTTGCTTGCGGTCTCGGTCCGTCCACGGCGGTCTCTGCTCAAACTCCCCCGGCACGTCAGAGGGGCTGCTCATCCTCGACAGTTCGCTTCAACCGGGTCATTTTGCCTGGTGAGCACTCTACTTTCCCTGCTGCGCCCGTCAGATCGACGAAAACCGTCAAAAGTTCTGCAGCTTCTTCCCCGCGTCCTAACTGGCACCTCAGAATGGTTGTCCCCGCCATCCGCGTGGCCCCTTCGGCTGCAAACAGGGCCCTGAATCTCCTCCGGACGGTCCAGTATACACATCCTCCCAATTGTCCGTGTCATTCAAACGCCAATCACCACCATCACCACCGACCATCGTCCCTGGCGGACAATGTCCGACGTCACCTGGCGACCCCCGTCGACGCTTCGAGACAGAAGGAGTATGCCTTTGAATTGGCTGCCTCGAGCATCCGCTTCGGACCCGGAGTCACCAAGGAGGTCGGCATGGATTTCAAGAATCTCGGAGCCAACCGAGTTTGCATTGTAACCGACGAGAACGTCTCCAAGCTCGACGCTATGAAGCAAGTTGTCGAGGGGTTGAGCCGCGAGGGCATCGAGTTTACCGTGTTCGACAAAGTGAGGGTGGAGCCCAAGGACAGCTCGTGAGTACATTTTTTCCCCCTGTAGTTCAACGAATATGTGCATGCGCACGCAGCTCTCTGACGATGCGAGTTAGGGTTAAGGAAGCTATCGCATTCGCCAGACCTTACAATCCGGACGCGTACCTGGCTGTCGGTGAGTATACATCCTGATTACGGTGTCCACGCTACCTATACAGTATCCATGCTTTAAAAAAAGGCCTATTACTAACTTTTGACATTTCCAGGGGGCGGCTCTGTCATCGACACTGCCAAACTGATGAACCTATACACCGCCTATCCTGAGGCAGACTTTCTCGATTTCGTCAACGCGCCTCTCGGCAAAGGCCGTCCAGTGGACAAGAAACTGAAGCCCCTCGTAGCGGTTCCGACCACTGCAGGCACCGGATCTGAGACTACAGGCACTGCGATTTTTGATCTGGTTTCCCAGAAGGCGAAGACGGGAGTAGCTCACCGGAATCTGAAGCCTACACTGGGTATCTGTGACCCTCTCAACACCCGTACCATGCCCTCCGCCGTTCACGCTTCCTCCGGTCTGGATGTGCTCTGTCACTCTCTAGAGTCGTGGACCGCCATTCCGTACAACGAGCGAATTCCTCGGCCGACGAATCCAATCAATCGGCCGGCATACCAGGGTGCGAACCCCATCTCGGATATCTTCTCCCTGCAGGCCCTTCGTAGCACCGTCAAATACCTTCCCCGTGCGGTCAAGGACCCGGATGACTCAGAGGCGCAGTCACAGATGCTCCTGGCAGCCACACTCGCTGGAGTAGGGTTTGGTAATGCTGGTGTGCATCTCTGCCACGGTCTGAGCTACCCGATATCCAGCCAGAACCCAGGATACAAACACGCCGGCTACGCTGTCGATCACACGATCGTGCCGCACGGTGTCTCGGTCGCGATTACAGCCCCGGCTGTCTTCCGATTCACAGGGGCATCCAATCCCGATCGGCATCTAGCTGCCGCCGAAGCATTCGGCATCGATATCTCCACCGTCAAACGGGAGAGCGCGGGTGAGGTGCTCGGAGACGCGATAGCGGAATTCCTCATCAAACTGGGTGACCAGCCACGGGGTCTCAAAGCCCTCGGATTTAAACCGTCTGATATTGACACGCTCGTAGAGGGGACGATACCTCAGAAACGGGTGCTGATGCTGGCACCATCATTAAGTGAAGAGCTGGAGGCCGAAAGACAAGAGTTACGGAACTTATTTGAACAGTCGATGGAGTACTAGACTGGCTGACCGAACGTGGTCACCGAAAACCTATCTTGACTTCTGTATATTTTTTTGGAAGTGTACATATATCATTGGGACCTGAATAGATTTTGAGAGCATCCGATTGGCAATCTGATCGGCCGATTAGCGGGTCTGCCTCACGTTGATTACTTTTTGTGCCCATCTCGTTCTTGGACACTTGAGTGGAACCAGAGAGTCCAGACATGGCCTTTCTCGCTCCGTCGCTTCGTTTCGTTCCCCTTCTGTGGGGGGTAACCTAGGTGGGTTTTTGCTACATGTCTGTCCCTGGAGAGTCTCCCAATTCTCCGTGCACACCACGGTGGACCAATGACCGGACCGGATTACTTATTGCTTCTCGCCTCAGGTCGTTATGTAAGGAACCTTGGAACTGACAATGACGCATTAACGAGCTGTTGGATTACTAGGCACACATTATTAAGCTGCTACCGACCGGTGTTAGATAGTGGATACACAGCACAGCCATCACAGCCATCATCACAGCCATCATACCACCAGCACAGGGGCTATCCCTTTTCTTTTTTTTTTCTCTGGCATCCCGCGTCTCGGAACGCGTTGAGGTCAGCGTCAATGGCGTCGATGCATGAGACATTAGCGCCCTCGACAATCGCGGTTGTCTCCGTCCGCCACTCAACTCTATCACCAGGCCAAAGCTCCGTGAAAATGTTTTCGAGCCGATAAGAGGTGCGTATATACTCGTTCCTGTCCCCTCCCCTCCTACCTGCTGCGATCCTCAATGACGTTCCAGTCAGCGATACATGTCTTCCAAAACGACAACCCAGCAATATGTGGGATAACAGCGACGCTGTTACTTGCAGCAGCACCTCCGACAGGGTATCCCTTCGCGAGCGACTGTGCCTGGTTACCTGGAGCTGGTTCACCGTGTCCATGAGCACAGGCGGGATCGCTATTCTTCTCTTCAATAACCCGCACCAGTTTCCAGGGCTCATCACCATTGGCAAAATCTTCTTCATCCTCAACCTGGTCATTTTCCTCTCTATCTGCCTCTGTCTGGCGCTGCGGTTCACCACGAACCGCGGTGCGCTGCGCGAGTCTTTCCAGAAGCCCGGTGAATCGTACTTCATCGGCACCTTCCTACTGGCCATTGCAACCATCCTCATTGGCACAGCTGATTTTGGCACTCCATCGTGTGGCCTCTGGCTCCAGGTAACTCTACGCGTGCTCTTCTGGATCTACCTGGCCGTCTCATTCATCGCGGCCATCGGCCTCAACATGTGCCATTTCCACTACCGAATGGGGAGAAAGGAACCGGTCGCCCTCGTACGTATCCTTCCTTACTTCCCAACCATGCTCGGCGGCACCGTCGCCTCCGTGCTAGCACAGTACCAACCCCCGAAACACGCCGTCGATATGACCATCGCCGGCCTCACCATGCAGGGATTCGGCTTCTTTATGTCCCTCCTCATCTACGCCGAATACTTCTACAGCCTCAGCCGAAACGGCCTCCCGGAGCCGCGCATCCGCCCGGAAATGTTCATTGCAGTCGGTCCGCTCAGCTTCACGGCTATCGCACTCATCGGCGGCGCCTCTGTCATCCAGAAGCAGTTCCCCGTGCATTACATCGCGGCCGCCCAGACCGTGAAAACGGGGGACGTCGTCATGGTGGTAGCTGTGATGTCGTCCGTGTTCATGTGGTTGATGGCCTTCTTCTTCTTCTCGTTCTCCGTCATCTCACTGCTCAGTATCTATCGATCCCTGAGCTTCTCGCTCGCGTGGTGGAGCTGCATATTTCCGAACACAGGGTTCGCCCTCGCGACTATTCGCATCGGCACCGCGCTGCAATCACAGGGAATCCTCTGGGTGACGTCCGCGATGACCATTGTGGTGATCGCGGGGTGGTTGATTGTCGGTTCCTTGACTATTTGGGCAATATATACGGAGAGAATGCTCTGGCCTTCAGAGAAGGAGAAATGAGGCTGTTCCCCTTCCTAAGTCATTTTCCCTCAAAACCTCACCTCCCGTGCAAAACAAAAAACAACATGCACCTCGAAGCTGGAAGAAATCGGGATACCGATCCCGATATGCACAGCACGCGATGGCTTCTAGACCAGGGGGACGGACATACATACATAATAACAACCTGCAACGACACAATACGATGATAGACCTAAATAAAGAAGAAAGAGCAACGCCATAGATAAAAATAATGGCTAATGATAATAATACTCACCAATAATGACACATAATTTGCAAAATCACCAGCTGAGAAGCACCTAGAATTAAGACCCGAGAAAAAAGAAAAGACTCGGACGATTGATCTTGCCACTCGGGCAGCCGATTCGTGATGCGTCGGGCCGAACGAGCCAGTTCAGCTTGCGACGTTCAGGCACGGAGGCGGAGGCGACGACAAAGTATCGGGCCAGGCACGGTTGACTACGTGATGTCATCTATTTTTAATGCTTCTCGAGAGTTCTAGATCTGTTGGCCTGAGGCCGGCGTCATGTTACCTATGGTAGCGTTACATGCGGAACGAAAAAGGGGGGGGGGGGGGGGGAA